>JAFBJR010000058.1:2343903-2889838 GCA_016785285.1 Brachirus orientalis
TCAGTATGTATAGTATCTTGTCTTCCTTTTGTTACTCAAAGGTATCTGTTCTGTGGGTGAATGTCTTTCATATTAATTACCTTACAAAAAGAGGATTTTAATTAAATGTTAGGTGTTTTTTTTGGTGCGTTTTTGCATAACTCTGCAATGCAGGATTCATATAATCACAGCTGGATTACATGAGCGGTGTGTTCAGTCATCACCTCAATGCTTGCTGCCTTGTATGTTGATGGTATTTTGTTCTTTGATGTTGTTTGTTTATAAGGAATGTGTGTCCCTGTGAGCTTGCATTCTGTTTGGTTTGGAGTCCTGCCTTTACAGGTGTGTGCACTTTGTGCGTGAGTGGGTGTGTGTGTGCGTCTCTGTGACGAGAGGTGGTCTAAATTAAATGCCATAATCCTTCAGGACTCCAGCAAGAGTCCGCGGCCCATGAAGAAATTCCTGCCTGGCAACAGGAAGAAAGAGCGAAAGCCCTCTGATGATGAGGTTCATATAAGGAAAAGTAGGTTTTTTTTGGTATTATTTCAGGATGTAAGAAAACATTTATATAATACAATGTGATATTTCATGACTTGATACTTTGATTCTCTGAAGCGCTGTAGTGATGAATATCATCACCCTTTTATCACATTGCCAGATTCTTGCCAATACACAGCTGTAGTGTTATTTTACTGTACACAGGTGTATACAGGAAGCATGATAAATTGTTTAAATTGCTTTATAAATACTTTCTTCAGCATGGCTGTTGTCCATAATATGCTGTCTTTTTAGAGAACTGTGTTTACTGCACCAATGCAATGATTAACAGTATGTTTACTTTTTATTTATGATTGGCACCTGCAAAAAAAATGAATAAATACTGTGCAAAGTCCCAGGTCACCATTAGACTCATAATGATTAATGGTATAATGACTGTACAACTGACTGTATTCAGAAAATACAGGAAACTTGTATGCACTTTTAAAATAAAAGAAAAACAAAAGTATTTAGTGTGACCTTCCACTTCACTTAGACTTTGAACATTAGCATTACATAAACATGTTGAATGGGTTTAAGACATTGACAGCTTACTAATATATAAGACCAACTTTGAGTCACTCCAATCATTCCAATCCAGATGCCAATGACCACAGAGGATGATAAACATAAAAACAACAAAGCTGGTGGTGCCCTTAGACATGTACTTATACTGTACATGTGACACCTCAGCATCCTGAATGACACTAATGACATTGATAAGTGTGCATTTATGATATGGATCATCTCTGGTTTTGACAGGCACAGCTGCTCTGGAGGAAGATGCTCAGATCCTTAGGGTAATTGAGGCATATTGCACAGGAGCCAGTCTGCACCAGACCACTACAGGTGTGTGTGTGTGTGTGTGTGTGTTTACAGAAACCTGGACAAATTGTTTCTTTGATAGCTATGTACAATGCAAATTGCACCGATGCAGCCATGAATCACATTTCTCATTAATGTGTGTGCGTGTGTATATGCAGCGGTGCGGAAAGAGTGTGTGCCTCAGGTGCTGCTGCCAGAAGAAGAGAAGATCATTGTAGAGGAGATGAGGAGCAATGGGCAGACAGTCATTGAGGAAAAGTGAGCATGTTGTTATTTTGAAAATCTGTCTTTCATTAACTCAAAGTAATAAGATCAAAGTAATTTGTCGATTGATTTTTGAATCCCGATTTCCTCTGTAATTAGATTCAGAAATGTGGTATTGATCCTATTTGTGCTGTTGAGGCTCGTATCTCTATTCGGAATGACATCAGCTTGGATGCCTTCATATACAATTTTGCTACACAATAATGACGTTTATTGTCCACGGGGACTTTGTAGTACAAACCATACTGCATTTTCTGCACATTTCTTTTAGGAGCCTGGTTGATGCTGTGTATGCTTTAAAGGATGAAGTTCATGAACTGAAAAAGGTGTGAGTTTTTTTTTTTGACGATTATATTGACAGTGCTTAGATATTTCACCATTTCACCCCCTCACACATGAGGTGACATTGAGAAAAGTGCTAATGTTATGCTAATGTTTTAAATCCTGTGCTGCTTTATCTGATTTAAGATGTTAAAAATCATTTGTCTTATATATTCTGTTTATTAAATGTTAGTATATTGCACACAGACTCTTAAACATTGCAATTGTCCAAATGTTTTACAGGAGAATAGGTGGATGAAGCAGTTTCTGGAGGAGGAGCAGAAGTCTCGCAAAGAGCTCGAGAGATTGGTCCGAAAAATGGCCAAGCAGAAGAATGACTGTGCGTGGGAGGACAGCAGCCACTGAACACGCAGCCTTACAGTCATCAGTGTGCTTGTGTGGATATGTTTACTGTATGTGAGCATGCTTGCAGAAGGACAGGAAAAGCCAGGTGCACTTGTATATTTGTGTGTACGTCTATGTTGCGTCTCCATATTTCAATCTCGCATCACAAGAGTTGGACTCAGTCTCTTTCTGACGATGACACTTGGAGTTTCTTGGCTTTTAAGTGCTGGAGCTTGATTTGATGTCACGTTGAACTCTGTCTTCCTTATCCAGCCTCACTTGATGAGACTGCAAGTATGCCTTTGCCTGAAGCAGCTCATTAAAACGACGACTGGTGAAATGGGATGTTTCAAACATACAGCCTCTCTGCCACTGGCACTTGAAACGCTTCCCAGCAGAGAGTACAATATTGAGGGAAAAACAAAAGTTCTTTACTGCTTCCTTTGCTTCAGTTGTCAACAGTTTATGAAGCCATCAAGTCCAGTATGTATTCTTTTGCATGATTTTTTTTTTTTATATCACCGTTACCAAGGGAAACAATTTTCTTCTTTCACACATGACGTGTTGCCATTGTCATATTTTATTTTTGTTTCAAGGACTCCCAGTGGGGAAATCGGTTTATTTAGTTTCATGAGTGTGCGTGTACTTGGCCTTTATGTAACCTTTTTGACATTAATATCACAGTTTCCAGACTGATCTGTCCATCGCATCAGCTTGTTATCAAAATGCTGTTGTTTCCTAATGCTTCCCTTGGGTCTTTGCGATGTGCCTGCATGTACAGTGTTTTTACAGTGCAAGTTCTGCATCAGACATCTTCACATAACCTAACCTATCAGGGATGCAGCTGCGTCATACATTTAAAGATGAAAGAGGATTAATGTATAATTTATCATATGAGTACTCAAATAATGACATTTGTCACCCCGACTTGTCCTACTAAAGTATATCCAATTTCTGCCATATTATTTGAATAACCTAGCTTTATTTTGTATTATTTTGAAAGGATATCTATTATTTATTACACGCCCATTTAATTGTGGGTGTTAGCCTTTGTAGATACAGTTTCACTGCCTTTACATCTGCTTGACCTTTGTTAAACTACAGCGATGTGTAATGGCAGGAAAAAATATCCTTGCTTTGGCAAATGAAAAAGGACTGTAATATCACAAAAGAGGAAAAAGGACTGTAATATTGCGTCTGACTTGAGAGCTCAGAGGTTTTTGTCTGTCGCCTTCTTACAGGTTTGCGCAGAGCTAATGAGACAGACTGATGACATTCATTTGATGGCGTAGAGTTTTATTGTTTAAGTGCCTCCCAAAGGGGTCGATAAACTTGAATGAGTTTAAGACCAGACTGGGTATAAATGTGTGATGTACATTCAAAGTTGTCAGAGATGGATTACTGTAACATTTTACTGATAATGGCTCAAGCCTAACGGATGGATATTAGGTCTGAAAAACAAACAGGGCTCTGCTCGCTGTTTAAAGACGTGGCCTCTTTGCACGGACCCCCTGCGGTACATGTCCTCAGGAGCTTGAGTGTGTGCACTGTCAACACTGTTACCTATTCATGCTGTGCTGCAGAGCAGCAGTGAATGATAATGAAATGCAATAAGTGACTGCTTTACTGATTATCCTCTTTGGTTAGCATGGTAGGTCACATTTGGAAAAATTGCAATAATGAATGAATTAGCACAGATTATTAACCAAAAAGGACCGTGCTATGCGATTTAGCCACCACTTAGTTTGGTTGTTTATTATATTATATTATATATATTTGCCTTCATTAAATCTCTTCTCTCGGTATTGATTATTGTTCACATATCTTTGACCTGGTCCCAGTTTTCATCAAAATGTTATATAATGTACAATGCTTGTCGGGTGGGAAGTGCTGTTTCTGTGTTCACTTCTCTACAGCGAGGACATATCACTGTGGTAATTTACAACAAGGCAGCCCTGGTACATCTGTTACAGCATTGCTGTCTTGCTCAAGGGCACTACAGCAAGGTCAACTTTCACGCAGGGTTGGGTATTTGGATGTGCAAATGGCAACCGCGTTCTCTTCGGTGTGACACAAACTCTGCGGCCTGCACAGATCTGTGACTGTCTCATCATATCTTTGCTGTTTGAGATAAAGACTGTTGCTCATTCGATCTTTTAAAATGGTATTCATCATGTACAACATACTGTAGCTTTCTCAGTGGCAGTGGCCTCATTAAGCACTTACTGGTGAGAAGAGGCTGAACTCTGGTGTTAACTTGTCTGTGTGAAGTCTGTGTGAAGTCTCCACACCACTGTGTGTACTGTTTTTGACAGGTTCTATGCAATTATTGTTGTTGCGATTATTGTAATGCTTCTTTTTTTTCTAGACACTCTGTACTTTATGTTTGGTATGGCCATCCTTTTATTAAAAAAAAAATTGTATAACAAGTGCAGTTTAGCCTTTCGACATCTATTTCACAAAGTGATAAATGGAAAACGCCATGAAAAAGGTTTCAACCACCACGTTATCATCTGCCTTTCCCTCATTCAGTATTCATCGTGTAGGAAAACCCAACATGATAGGCTTTTCCATGCAGCCGTCGGCACAAGTGCGCTTCAGGAATTTGTAGGCTGTTCAAATTTGGTTGAAGGAAACCTTTACAGGATGGAAGGGGTGACTAGAATAGATGACATCCTGTGAGAATGTGTCGCCTCTGCATCTATACACACCTCCATAGATAATCATAGTTTCCGTGCCAAGGTTTTTCAACTTGCACTTGTTTGTTAGCTTTGAATGGCGGGGGGTTGGGACTAGAACCTTTTTTATATTACTCACTCACTTATTTGTAAAAATCAGTCACTATGCAGGTTGAAGTAACTCATACCTGTAGGAAAACATGGGAAAAAAAAAAAACAGATCAGTCTTTTCCACACGTGGTGATGTAGATTAACAATCTATCTTTAATCTACGGCACTGAGAATTATATTCCAATCACTGTGACTTTTCAAATCTTGGAATAATTGTCATGGCTTTTGCAGCCATTGGTGGAAATATATTTTTTTTACACAAGAAAAATATGTACTATTGGCAGAAGTGTCGTAATAGATCACTATTCAATTGTGTGAACGAGAACGATAAATGTTTGTTAACTTCATACGCCATATGAAAAGGACCATATGTCAACCAGTGGCTTTGTGGAAATTAATTAAATAGAGTATATTATAATAGTAGAAAGTGCAGTTAACTAAAAGAAATTGCAGTTGAAGAAAGTCGGTCTTTTGTATCACTGAAAACAGCACATAACAACACATAGTTTGATGCATGTACACATTAAGCATTGCAGAGGGTACTTAACCCTCTCAAGTGGTAACATAATGAGTGGGACTTGTGGCATAGCACCATGAGAAACTCCATATTTGCTGTGCGGGCTCTTGTGTCCTAGAAATTTAAAACCACAGTGTAACCAACTAACTGCACAGTCCACTTCGCAGTCTATATGATGAACATTTGATGAACTTGTTTCAGTGCTGAAACCTTTTTTTTTTTGGTAGCAAACCATTTTTGAACATATAAATTATGCTTTTTTTTGTATCTACTGTCTGCATCTCCTTTACTTCTAATTAACAGGCAGATGCAAAATAAACTGATGGACTGAAGACTTTTTTAGGTTAAATAATAAAAACATTTCATAGCCATAAGCCACCTGCTTTGCATCAAATAAATACATAAGAGCGATTGACACAAACACAAAATAACAGACAATTATATGAAATATAATAAATTATAGTCTCTGAATGTGGTCTTGACTGTGAAATCCACAAAAGAAGATGATCATTCCACAGTATTAAAAAGTGTTCTCAGCAGTTTACTGCATCTCCAAGTCCAGGCATTTAGCTTAGGTCCATACACATGCTCGTACAGAAGTCCTACAGTTTGTACATCCCAAAGACTGTGGCTGTTTCATCGTAGTCCACCAGCGATAGGTTTTCTACCCAGACACTGAGCTGGTTTCCCTCCTCGAGTGTAATGACTTCTCCCTGTGTGGCCGTGCACACACGAGGGATGGAAGCATTCCCAGTGCGACTGCCCAGGTTACAGTAAGCCTTCATCAAAATCTTCTCAGCCGCCGTCATGCTCTTCCTCAGCACGAGTCTGCTGGCCAGTGGGCTCACTAAGCTACCCTTGGAGAAGGTCACTCTGGAGTAGACGTAGTAATCCCCAGACTCGAGCACAGTCAACCAACTATCATGGTAGTAGTTGATGTTCCTACGGACCGAGTGATTCATGTCCCACTGGAGGTAACCAGCTGGAGACGGAGGGAGATGTTTTATTAAAAATCACATTGTTATTTATTTATTTAAAAAAAAAAAAACTAAAATAACAGTTTAACCTTTTTTGTAAGTCACTTACCTTTGGACATTTCAGTTGTACTTTTAACCACCATTCTTGCCAAGGCTT
Organism: Brachirus orientalis; assembly: GCA_016785285.1. NCBI lineage: Eukaryota > Metazoa > Chordata > Actinopteri > Pleuronectiformes > Soleidae > Brachirus > Brachirus orientalis. The sequence continues at coordinate 2,350,615 of JAFBJR010000058.1, forward strand.
TGTGGTAAGTTTCTTGTTTTTCTGATGACAGAGACGCAACTGGAGAAGAAAGTCAACATCGGGTCAGAGACACTTTTGTGACTGGATATCTGTATGAAAACATATGTATGACATTTGCCTTGAGGATTAAATAAAATAAAGAATTCTACCTTGTCCTGCAGCTGGGGAATGTCTTTCCTGTAAGAATAAATTAAGATGAATGGTTTAAGATATAGTATGATACACTGAGTGCAGATTTTCTGTTCTGTGCTTATAGTGATTAATTATTTTTGATCATATTTCTCCCTTTGTCCACTAAATGTGGCAAGACGTAATATCACACCCCAACAGCTTGATCAAGAGCATTTCCTGTGCTTCAAATACATGCTTATAGATCAGATCTATTTCGGTACAGTGAGCAAAACCATATGTACGCACGAGCAGTTGCTTCATGTCTTATACATCATTTTTTAATTAAATGAATTATTTTTATTTTGCAAATCTACCTCGCCTTTATACAATAGGTCCAATGTAAAATATTTTTATGTATTTAGACTGCTTTAAAATAATTTTTAAAATACACGCAACAGTGCCACGGATGATATACTTCTGTTAAAATCCACATGTATCAGAGAAATATTTTACCTTGTCATTGTGGTACAGAAAGATGAATCCTCCGACTGACAGCAATAAATGTAGGACCACTACAATCACCAAGAATCGGATGAGAGGCTTGTTGTGGCCTGGTGTTGGTAGTGGAGCCGGGATGAGGACTGGATGGGACCTGTTGAGGCGCGGAGGCACCGGCGGTGGGGCCAGGCTGGTCTGGTAAGTGTTGATCATGGTAGAAAGTAGTGGTGGAACCTAAAACTACCAGGCATCCGTGACATCCCATGCACTTCTGAGCTGCTGTGCTCTAAAGCAACTGAGTTTTACTCGCTACTTCCTGGAAGCTCTGAAGTCTGCAAATGTACAAGAGACGTGACCTTTGAGTTCATGTGTACTGGTGTGCTTGTATGTGAAACACCTTGTTTCTTTTTTTTTTTTCTTTTTTTTTTTTTTTACCCCTCCTACTCTCTGTCATGTGACCTTATATATTTTATATGCCAACATAAAAGAATATCAACAAAATTCATATTTAGTAAAATCTAATATAATTTATTTGTCCCCACAGGGAAATTATTTTTGGCAAACATGCTACAACAGTTCCAGAACAATACACAGCACGATAGAGCCACCAAAGGACACATCATCTCTGTCATGTGACCTTATATATTTTATATGCCAATATAAAAGAATATCAACAAAATTCATATTTAGTAAAATCTAATATAATTTATTTGTCCCCACAGGGAAATTATTTTTGGCAAACATGCTACAACAGTTCCAGAACAATACACAGCACGATAGAGCCACCAAAGGACACATCAGTCACAGAATACGAATAACATAAGACAGAAATGACTATCGCACCTGCCTTAGAAAGGTAAAGAAAATTCATTCAAATATAAGCAGCGCCTGGCGGAGGCATATACAGTAAAAGCTGGAAACACAGTGCACAGTAAAGTGAGAGTGAGTTTGAGTTTGGTGGGTTTGACAGTGACTTACGCTCTAACGTCTGCATGACAGGAACAGAGTACAATATTGTGTTGCAACAATAAAAAGTAAAAACAATAGAAATTTGACACTGCACACAGCATATCCAAATGTCCGACTGGTGTTTTCACAGCCTTAAAATTATGGGTCTTCTCTGAGATAAAGACCTGGTCAGGACATGTGAGAGCAGCAGCAGCAGCAGCAGCAGCAGCGAATAGCATGAAATAACACATTTACAACACATTTGTCCTGATAGATCAATGTGGTCACTGAAGAAAATCTGACTGTATGACCATGTAGTTGTAATCTTGTCAAGCAGTCTTTAAATCTCAATTTCACTTTTATCATCAGTATTTATATTATCTGTGTTTTTCAAATATCTTTTCTTGTCTCTTATAATATCTGTTGTTGTAGATAACGCATTTATAAATGTGTATAAAAGCAGCGTCTCCAGAGACTATAATTTATTATCCAACTCACAAAAGTTGGATTTATCTAATTATTCATTTTTCCTGACATAAAAATAAATCTAAAAATGTAATGCTATTTTAATGACACATTCCATGTGAACTGTTATCATGCACTTATCTTCACCATATGTGCATATGGGAATTTATATGCCACTAGGACTGCAGATGTTCATATAAAACTTGTTTCATGTATACATCCTTTGACATCTTGTAGCTTTTCTCTAGTGATTCAAAATATTCGGAACTGAAAATACAATACAATGACCATATTTAAACCCACAGCTAGTTCTTTTACTTGGTGGTCTTAACTTGACATTAGATAATATACTATTATTATTATTGTTTTGTTAATAATATACTTAAATTGATGTAATTGAACTAGCAGGGTATATAGTCACAAAAATGTGAATGCAGAAATTATTTTAACATTACAACACTGCACATGGGCAGTATTACATATGAATGAATAAGCATTTTTGAAAGCAAAAGCCGAGCTTTATGGCACTGGGTTTACATTCAAATGTCATAGTTGACAGTGACATTCAGTTTCTGTCATGTGTTGAGTCAATGACATCCTGTTTTGTATCAGTTAGTTGTACTTTTGATTCTGGAAATATATTTAAAAGGAGAAAACTACGGATTATTTACCTAGTTTGTCCTTAAAAAGCTAGAAAACCTATGGAGTGTAATGAACAACAAGTATGTGGTGCTCATTGTGTCGGCTGAAGTGGACAGCATTTCTGGAACTGCTCTGGGTTCGGGGTTGTGTGGCGCTGACAGAGGTTTGTCTGTAGAGGGTGAAGAAGTCTGAGTGCTGCGTCCTCGGAATCGGGTGCACATCCTCTTGCTCATGCTGGGGTTCTCTGTGGCATTTCATCAGGGACACAAAGCATCTGTAAAACTGCATGAGAACAAAATAGATCATTCAAGTAAGCACTACTTTATTTGGGAAATTTGCAAAAAAAAAAAAAAGAAAAAGTAGCTGTCTGTCTAAAATAAAACTAGAATTCATATAGGAAGGGAAGATTATTCTATATGTCAGACATGTGACAATCATTTCCACTGGGCTTCAACACCAATTACTTGCTAAAAATTAAATATTTATTTATGGAAGCACAAGTGAAACAATGTTATTGTTATGGCCCATCAAGATCCCTGATTTCATGCTTATTATTTTTAGTGTTTCTATTTCCTGAATTATTTTGGTAATCCTTGTTGTCCTTGTTTCTTTTCACTTCCTGTCACGTTTTCTCGGCTATGTGATCGTCTCATCCACTCTAATGTGTCTCACCTGTGCTCCGTTGTCTTCCCTTCTCTCTGTGCTTATTATTTACCTGATCTTCTTTGTCTTGTGCATTGAATTACAGTGTTTCATCAGGGTGCAAGTGATTTTGTCTCTTTTTGGAATTACCCTGTTTTTCCTGCCAACATTGAATTTGTGTGTGTGTGTGTGTACTGATGTGTGTGTGTGTGTGTGTGTGTACCGATTACTTTTTGGTTAAACCGCAGAACTGATTCACTGTCTCACGTCTGCTGCCCGAGTCCAGCCTGACAGTGATATGTGACAGCAGACTATAGTCTTTCAGGCTGAAAAGTGAAGCCCGGGAAATAGACAAATGTAGCAGTTAGCCACCAGAGGGCAACTCCACTGGTTGCAAAAGAACTATATTGAACTAAGAGTCTAAGGGTGGGTAAATAAGTCTACGTCACACTTTATTTACAGAATAATGTCAATTAACATTTTCCTGACAAGTTAATTGACTCATTCATTAGTTTCAACTCTTCTTCAATAATACATACTTTCAACTTTGTAAAGTATGTTCTCATTTAGAGGAAAATAGGCGATACAGCATGGTGCATTTGGGTGAACACCAGTTCCAGGAGCCTGGTTGTAGGTGACATTTGTGAACACAATTGTTTTGCAACAGAAAAACGTTGTCACTTTTTGTTTCCATTCTGTGTATGGAATGAAACAATGTTTACTTAGGGCATCTACTGTATACTGTATATTATATGTAATATAGAGGTCTCATGGCCCCAGAGAGCTTGACACTCATGCATGCATTAAAACAGATAAAATGCAACTGATTATTTTTGATTATTCTGTTGATATTTTTTTCTCATATCATCAATTATTTGCTTAGTCTATAAAATACAGCAAATTCTTGAAAAAAAAATGCTGATTAGCATTTCCCATACCATACCATACCATACCATACCATACCATACCAAGAAATTATGTTGTTTTGACCACAAACCCAACATATTATGATTTAGGCTGAAAAATCATAGGTTGTTTTAGTTATTTATGATTTTAAAAAAAAACAAAAAAAAAAACACTCAAAATGATTAACTGATTATCAAAAAAAAAAAAAAAAGAATTGTTGCAGCCTCAGATGAATTAGAAGCAAACTAAGAAAACACGTCACAAGAAATGTACTAAACATACTTATTAAAGAAATCGAACAACACAAACAAACTTTCCAACATACACATTCAATAAAGTCACTTTTTGCATTGCCTGGAAACACATTTGCAGCACATTCATTAATTAGGGCTCTTTCATGTAGACCTTTGTGTAAATTTCATCAACTTGTGAATGTTTATGAATGTATTTTTTGTTGCTTTCTTCCTGCTACCATGGAAGCATGCCAGTCAGTGTTCAGCTGACAAGTGTTTGTCAATAGGCATTCAGAGTAATAAGACCATGTAACAGAAGCCTGGGAACTACTGTGCTCTCATCTGTAAAATATGCCTTATCTCCCTCTTCACTTTACAAAGGCTGAGCAATCATATGTATTCCAATCAGCTCATCAAACATAACATACATATGTTTTTGAAAATGAAAGGGATCCATGGTTCCTCACCACCCTCCCTACACACGGTTCTCACCTGGTTGTTGAAGAACATGTAAAGGACAGGGTTGATGACGGTGCTGCACTTGGCCAGGACTGAGGGCACCACACTAGCCACAGGAGTGACCAGTCCCAGCCTTCCGAAGGTGGCCACCAGGGCCATGATGCCGTAGGGCATCCAGCACAGCATGTAGCACGACACCATGGCCAATACCATCACCAGTATGTGCTGCTCTCTGCGCTGAGCAGCCAGCAGATTCACCTTACCCACCTGGAGACAGGAAGAGACAAATTGGATATGTCAGTCTTTCCCAAACTTTATATGGCAGAATCCACTTTTTAAAGATGACGTTTTGGCCAGCCAAAGTTAAATAATTTAGAAAAGTTGAGCCATCATTTCTAAAAGATATTCTGTGTATTTGAAAGATGAAACGGTTCTTTATTTTATTCATGCAATTTAAAATATGTACACAGAAAACCTAAACAAAAACGCACTGTAAATTTACTTTACTGTGTGTTACATCCAATTAAAAATAATAAATAAATCTTAACATCTGTGACTCTCTGTGAGGGACATATAGGGTTATATGACTTGGTGCAAGAGCATTATTCTGTTTTGTCTCACTTAGTATTTTATTTTATCCTGTGTTTCATTACACTATGTAACGATATGTGAAGACACCTCTTTGGACATTGATGCCTAATACCCTCCTCTGTTGTCCTGTACAACTCCCTCCGGTGGACTCTGAGACAAATAAATGATGTTAGTTTTTAAATTATGACAGTAGATTTAAAAGAGACCGAGGCAGAGGCAGACAGTAACATTCTTTTCTGTTTTGTTTGGGTGAAGCTCCACGAACATTTGTCATTTGTGGATGACAAATGTTGTGCTGTGTAATGTCAATGTATTTTTTTAATGAGGAAATGTAAATTGAATTGTGAACTAACACGCTACAACATGGGACATACTTCAAGTGTGATTTGTGAATGGCTACAGATCCGCTATTTAAGACTCAGAAACGGTCATGGTTACAGTAACCATAGCTACTGTATGTGGCCACCACACACACATGAGCTCCTGTGCACTTCATTAAATCTGTCCTGCTGGTCTCTCTTGATGCTGCAGCAGCTTTGGGGTAAAATTAGCTCATGTGCTGCATATCATGAGCTGTGGTGAAAAAAGAAAGTGTTTTGTAATCTGCAGTGACTGTCACCGCCTCACTATCAATTTCATATCCCTGTGGTCACTGCCTTGAGTAATTACCACTGTGATACTCATCGTGGTGCTTCATGAATGGATGAGAGGATTTGCCTGTGAGCAAAAAAAAAAGCAAACCTGAGCCTTAATGTCAAAATACTCAACACTGATAACCCACTTAAATACACAGTTAGACCTCAAACTTTGTGTCCCCGTCGGTCTCAGTCACCTCTATGAAGCCACCAGAAGGTTCCATATTCTGATGCTCTCATTTAATGACATTAATCAAGTCTGCAAAGTCCTTTGTTGCTCTGCTCTGTCTGCCTCAGTTGTTTTTTTTTTTTAAATGGCTATGCTTGCATAATATCAGGTATTCATTAGTAACATGTTGCCTCCTGGTGATCCATTTATCACACCTTCACCAAAGATACCCACGCCCACGTCTGTTATTAGCCTTTATTTGTGTGATATCAGCTTTATATAAACCACACTGAGGTGTGAATGAGTCACTGAAAACTGAGAAGGGGGTCATTGCCCTCAACAATGAAGCCAGGAAGTGAATTTCCTACTCATCAAAAGATGTTGTACCAAAAACTCCCTGTCACATATTAGTGGGAGTGTGTGAACATTACACAACCTCTACACAACCTCTACACAATCTCATCTCCTAAAGATATATATAATGACAGCTTATGCGTCACAATGGAAGCCATTTGGCCAGGGCTGTTAAGGCTTCATATAGAGGAGCAGATGTGAGGTGAAAGGTGGCACAATGATCACATTATCCTGACATAATCACAGCTCTGTGTATACCGCATGCATTTCAAATTGGACCTTAGTCTGTGTGTGTTGTATACTATCATCTGGCACTTGTTCAGTGGAGCCAGTGGCAAGTGTTGGTAAATGTTTCCGACCGTACAGTATATCACAGTAAATCCCAAAAGATACACCTACTTTAGTGACATATTAAAGCAGTCAAGGGCAAATGAGGACTCTCTCACTCATTTTCTACCGCTTTATCCACTGAGGGCTGGTGCCTAACTCCAGCTGACATAGGGCAAGAGGCAGGGTACACCCTGGACAGGTCGCCACATAGAGACAGACAACCATTCACTCTCACATTCATACCTACGGGCAATTTAGAGTGTCCAATTATGTTTTTGGACTGTGGGAGGAAGACGGAGTACCCGGTGAGAACCCACGCACCACGGGGAGAACAAACTCCTTGCAGAAGGCCCCTTGTTCCAACCGGGTTGTGAACCCGGGACCTCTTGCTGCAAAGGCAAGAATGCTAACCACTACGCAAATGAGGACTAAAAGGGGAAATGGGTTTGTGGGTTTTTTTTGTGAAAAAATATCATTTCAAGATGAAAACCACATGTGTGATCTTTTAACTCTGATCAGCCATCTGTTTCCATTGAGTTTCTCCTGTGACCTATTTTTAAACAGGACACTCCCATCCGCACTAGAACAAGAAAGAGAAGTCAAGTCACCACAGGACTGACTCACCTTCCTGAGCGCTATCACGATTTGACCGTAAGAGTGGACCATGAGCAGCAGGGGCAGCAGCAAACAGAAGATGAAGAGACACAACACGTATGACACATTGGTGGCTGAGCGGAGATGCCACTGGATTGAACAAGTGGTACCAGGTCCCTCGGGCCCATAGCTGCTCCAACCCAGGAACGGTGGCAATGTCCAAAGAAGAGAGTAGAGCCAGGAGCCGCCGACACAGAGCCAGGCCTTCCTGAAGTCAGAGATGTCAACCTTGGTGGAACGCAGCACAGTGGTGCGTCGCTCATACGAGAGAACAGACAGAGAAACCAGGGACACAATCCCTATTAGCACAAAAAGAGAAGAAAACATTAAGAATCTCTCAGATAAATAAAAATCAAAAAGCAGTTTGGTGACTACTACAAGTATGCAAAAAATGTTTTATGGAAGGGAAAGAACAATTATTATTATCTTTTTTTTTTAATCAGCTGCTGAAAATATTCACACTCCCAGACTCTCAGGCATTTAGGGAATATTAGTTTTTTAATGTTAAAAAGAGTGTACGTGTCTGTGTGTACTTGTAGCCTCTTTAGGACCCTTTTTGTTGCCTCTTAGGACCAAAACCTGGTCCGAATGAGGCAGAAACTCATTTCTCAGGAACTGGCTAAGGTTAGGGTTAAGCCTAGTGACTAAGACTGGTTAGGCTGTCATTGCATTGTTGTTCCAAGAATAGCTTTTGGAATTTTCTTGTGTCTAAATAATGCTGCGTAAATAAACTTAATTGCCTTATATCGAACATTGCAAGAATGAGTGTTAAGTGACTCATAGGTTTGATGATGGAAATTTACAGTTTCCTTTTTGTTTGACAAATGGAAGAAACAAGGTACATGTGAGTTGCAAAAAGTTTTGTCTGGTGTAGAGGCTGTGGGCCAGATTCTATAGCAATTAATATCCATGTTGGACATGAATCATCTTAACTTTGATTAAAAGAATGTAAGTTATTGTCACTGGCTGCAGCCTCATTACTGGCATTTGTCAAGGATGATGTTTTTTTTATTGTTATTATTTTTAAAGTGGGTAAAAGTATAAAAGTGAAATACATTCAAGTTGGCATCTGTGCTCTACGTCCACGTAACACATAGGTAGGTAGGTAATGGTGCACACAAACACACTAGTTAATCATTACACATCACACTTTAGTTAATCATCACCTAATGATCAGTTCATAGTTTTTAGGTAATCATCAAGTAATTATTTGGATTACCTGACCAGGTTTATTATGTTACAAACCCTAGCAGTGTTACATCTCGACGTTGCTCTTAAGGTCATGCTTCTTGTTTTCTTGTTTCCTGTTTTATTATGGACCCTGACCTCATCCAAGACTTTCGACGTCATCATTCAGATCAGCCTGGGACGTCTGGTGCCGTCCCTAAAGGGGGGGGTGCTGTTACATCTCGACGTTGCTCTTAAGGTCATGCTTCTTGTTTTCTTGTTTCCTGTTTTATTGTGAAACTGACCTCTCCCCAAGACTTTCGACGTCATCATTCAGATCAGTGACTTTTTGTTCTCTATCTGAACTGTCTTGGAGTCGTGCCTTTGAGTCCTGTTTTTTGTGAAGAACCAGTCTTAACAAGCAGCTTTGTTGTATTATGTAAAGGTTAACTAATTATTGGTAATAGTTATTTATCCATTAGTAAATCATCAACACTCAGTTAAAGTAAATTATAAGTTAGATGATCATCATATATTCATTAGCACTACCTGCATGGCATTTGAGTATTTTTTACCTAATAATAACTAATTAGTTAATCATTCAATAGTTATTACTTGGTGACCAGCTAATCACTGTTAATACATTGTAAACTACTATCTAGTTAACAATTAACTACTTAATTATTAATTAATTATTAATTAGGTGATCATCAAGTACGGATTACCAATACCGTCATGGCATTTGTGTAGCAAACATTAACTAATGATAATTTAATCATAAGATAGCATTAACTCATGATTACCTAATGATTAGTTAATTTCTTTCCATACATTAATATTTTCAAATGAGTTAACTTTAAATTTTCATAATGCTGCTCTTAATACTTTTACTTAATACTTAAAAAAAATGTGATAATTTTGACTCGAATTGCAGCCCATTACTTTGCAGGATTTGCAAATGCTGCTTTGAAAAATGGCTGTAAACCTTCCTGTGCAATACACCGTTCAACAGAAGTGAGGAAAACAGCACTAAAGAAACTTTTAGAACTGCTGTCACTGCACGTGCCACTTACCAAAGAGGGAATTGGCGAACCCGTACCACTTGCAGCCCTTCTCTCCGATGAGCCACCTGCCCTGCACACTCGCAGCAAAGCTGAAGGGTGTCCCCATAACGCACACCAGCATATCACTCACACTGATGTTCAGCAGGATGAGGTTGATTGGCGTCCAGAGGGAGCGAAACTTTGCAAAGACAAGCAGAGCGAGGAGGTTGCTGATGATTCCCGCCACTAAAATAAAGCCCAGGCAGACTGCCACCACCGTGTGGCCGGTCCGGCTCAGTCCGCCGCCGCCGCCGCCGCCGCCGCTGCAGCCGCCGGTGCTGAGGCTGGAGCTCGACAGGGAGCTGTCTGTGGTGCTGAAATTGCAAGCGCGCATGTGGACCACCATGGCAGTGAGGGGAGAGGAGCTGTTGCTGGACACACAGAAGCACAAAGTCCTACACAGCCACAGCACAGCACCTCATCTGAACATACACAGTCATTAAAGTGTCAGAAGTTGAGTTTACCATGTGTGTGCTCCTTATTATACCTACAGAACCCTTATAATAAATGCACCCCCCCCCCACACACACACACACTCCCACCACCATCTCACTTCCCCCCTGCCACACAACAAGCCATTCACCCTTTTTTTTTCTTTCTTTGAGTCACTCCAGTTATTAAAATAAGTTATTCTTATCCAACTGCCCACATGCAGATACAATAAATCCACCACTTTATTACTTTCCACCACCCAATGCAAAGGTGTATGTGTTTTATAGCACTGATTAGGACCACAAAGCAGACACTGGAAACTGACAAAAAGTTCTCATCTGTTCAGGAACAGATGAAGTGACATGATGGTGCAGATGTTTGGAGAAGAAGTGGCAGCAGAGCAGACTCACAGCACACAGTAGGCAGGTTGTGAGCAGAGCTGGTGGAGAATGGAGACTGGGGATTTATATACTTTAGGTGGTGAATGCGATGATAAGGGGTGGGAATCACAGGGTATCTCACAATACAATATGATGCGTGATACATGGCCCAGAATACCAATAATATCACGATACAATGATTCTGTGATAATCAATATATTGCAAAACAACCATACAGTGATACCTGTTTAACTGAAGAAACCGAAATGTCCATAAAAAGTTAAAAGTGCAGGATTTCTTTATGTTTATTATTCACAGCATAGAGAATAAAAGTCAAATGAAAATTTCAGTGTAAATAGAACACAGTGACACAACTTCTGTTTAATTTGGGCAAAATTGTCCACAAATGAAGTTCTACTTCTACACATTGTTGGAGTGAATGGTGGCAACAATCTGCTTCAGAAATACGAACTTTCCTTGCAGAAATAAAGGAATTTCATATTTAACTGTGCTTTCTGCATGCAGACAGTGTAGCTGCATGCAGCTGGGTCAACCTGCAATTCAGTAAACCATTTGGTGTTTTGTGTATTTTATTCTTCTTATCCATTACTTTTTGCTCATTTTCTGCATTTTTTTTTAACTTACTGGGACCCATTTAAGATTTTACATTTATATATTGTACATTTCAAAATTATGAACAATAGCATCTTTACTATGAATCAAATGAAAGAATGCGAACATTTGCATTTACTTTCAAAAAGTAATTATTTTATCTAGTACATTAAACACCTCCCATGATGCACTTATGAAATAAGATTAGAGTGATTACATGACTGGGGGGTGATGTCACTCTGTTTGACACAAGCATTGCTGGGGAGATCACCGTATTGCTCAGTTTTACTGCGATGGCCATTGGTGTCACATCATACCACACGAGTCTTAGATCAGTCTGATAATTCCTGACACCAGGGAGGAAGAGGGATTATATTTTCAAGCCTGAGTGGCAGCTGAATCCATGCATGCCTCCTGGAGAACTGTGGTTCCTCCTGCACACCTGCTGCTAATCTTCCACAAAAATCCCTCATATCCACTGCTGCGAGAGCTTTGTTTGTGCTCAACTCTGGATGCAGCAGACAAATAATGTTACATAGTTTCTGTTCAAGAAGACCAGACAGAGGCAAAATAAAAATAAAAAGTTACTTACTTACTTACTTACTGTATTCACTTTTATATACAACTGTACAATATTCTGTACACTTGATAAAGTGAGCAGATCTTATTTTATTATAATATACTGATTCGTCTGAATAAAGAAACATTAAATCTTATAAAACAAAATGTATTTTATCTAATGCTCTCTGTTGTTACTTTGTAGTTCAGTGTTTGCTTCATGAGGGAAATTTGTTGCTAGTTTGAGGTAATGTCTGCATGTTGGCAATGCAGACTTTGTGGAGTTTTGAAAAAGTAGCTTCAGTACCAATGTATGATGGTTGTTAGCAAAACAAAAAAACTAATAACACTAAAAAAAGACTCACAATTATGATCCACATTTTAAGAGGAAAAAAACTGAGATAAAACCCCAAAGGTGGTGTGGATATTCCTTATGTTGTGGAGATCTAAAACTGTTTACACAGTTACATGATGGGGACTTCTCTTCCTTATGGGGAAAAAAAAATCTAATCCCCATAATGTAAATTACTATATTTTAAGGTATTTGAAGACATGTTTTAAAGCTAGGTTGAGGTTAGGGTCAGGATCAGGGTTTGGGCACTAGTAATTACAGTTAAGGTTAGAGTAAGTCTCCAGGAAATTAATTTAAGTCAATGCAATGTCCTCTGAAGTCAGTGAAACCAATGTGTGTGTGTGTATGTGTGTGTGCACATCCAGTTTATGTATTTAATCACAGGTCTATTCATGTCACAGTACCACATTTATGCATTTATTAAACTATTCCACAGTATAAATGAGTAAAGGTCATGTCAAATCATCCAAAAAAATTCAAAATGTAATACAAAAAAAAAAAAAAAAAATTCCCATTACAAGTAAAAGTCCCATATTCCCTGTTTAGTATCAAAATTAAAATAAATTAATGTGCTGAACAGCCCTTGGATTTATGTTATATTTTGGATAATTATTGTTGGTATATTGATGTATGCAACATCAAAACTGGACTATTCTCTACATACAAACATATAAAACAGTGCATTAAACATGTGTTATAAATCTGCCAACAGATGTCACTATTGTTTACTTTGTGGTGTTTGCTGTTCTTTGCGCACTATTTTACAAAGTCAGTGACAGTATACAGCATATCAAAAAAAACATATATATATATGAGTAAAATTACTTAAACCAAAATGTTAGGCAAACATCACTTTTAATTCTAGGTATGTAAAAATATCAACAACTGAAACACCAGATAAAACTGCAGACAGATATTAACATCACAATTTATACATTTAAAGAGGCTCACAATGTTATCATGTAATACTGGTCTAGTTGCTGGTGTAGGTCCACTAAGAGAAGAAGTGCCAGGTAAGACACAAGAAAATGCCCTTTTTCCAACTCCATGCAAAGGGAGCAACAACATATGAAGTGCTCCGAGAACCAGAGGAATGACAGAGAGTTGAAGAACAGGTTTGTCAAAGAGTGTTCTCTCTCAGAAAGGTTGTTCCAGTTAGTAAATGCTGAGGCGCTGAGGTCATTTCTCCAACAAATTGATTGAGAGGCCGATGCAGGTACTGACACTGCTGTTTCCTCTTCGTCAGTTCTCATTTTGACACTCAGCCGTATGTATGTACATGTGGCAGCTGTGCTGTGGGGTGGAAACCATTCTCTGTCTCTGCTACTCCAATTGCTCTCTCTCTCTCTCTCTCTCTCTTCAGTACCAGTATAAGTCCTTCTTCTCCAGATGGCGTTCTGATAGAGACAAAAAAGTCAATGATTTCTGAGCAGCTGTAATCAAGCATGGTGAGCAAAATTTAAAACCAAGTCATAAAATAGAATAGATAGATATTTTTTTTCAAACAGTATCCAAATGAACAAGCAGTTTGCAAGAAATGAACATGAAACCTAAGAACTCACAGTCGGCATTTGATTCCTTGCTTACTATAGAAGTAATGATGGGTTTTCTATTGTGTAATGATTATACCATATACATCTGTAAAACGTCCATGCAGACCACTTCCTATCATTAACTCTGAATCAGGTGCAAAGTGGCACTTTATTCTGCTTTTAAGTGAAGAAGCAGTGCACCAACACTGCTTTTTATGCATGATGACCATCAAAGAATATGAATGTTCATGTGATCCTGTTCTGAATATGACAAGTAAAATATAGTGATAAACACTTTACTTTTAAAATTTTGTTCTTTACTTGGAGGAACATAGAAACACAAATGTACATATGAGGAAGTGTTATTGTTTATTGGTCACTATAAGTGTTCCAGTAAATGCTTAAAAAAAAAGTCTTCACTGTGTTTCTAGTTTTCCTAGGACATAATCATCAAATTCTTACACTGGCACTGTATAGCAGTCATTTTAGTTGTTAATATTAAGTAGTATCAAATTATTTGATTTGTTCCTCTCTTAAACAACACCTTCACAACATTTCAAGCTGAGGAATAAAACAATATTTTACTGTGGCTACAGACTTACCAGGCTCAAACCCTACAGCAGGATCCACAGACTCTCTGAACCCGGGAGGCACTGTCCAGCTGGGAAGCAGTTCTGGCTTGGAGCTGGAGGCCATGCTGGGTCCCATCTCACCCCTGTCGCTGTGCAGCAGGTTGAGCAGAGATGTGGCATATTGCTGTCCAGTGAGGCTCAGCCCTTCTGTGGACAGGGAGTATGCAATGGATGGCAAACCCGAGCCGTCTCCTGCCCGTGCCGGGAATGAGTGCCATGATCCAGAGGGGGCATCTTCTGCAGGGCCAAACGTCAGGAGACGACCTGGTCCTGGAGCCGCCTGTGACTCTGGGTAGGTGTCAACAGCACTGGAGTGACAAGAGCTGGGGTCCTCTGCAGGGGACAGAGAGAGGAGCCATGGATCAAGGATGAAAGGAAGTTAAGTTAAGTTTGAAGTCAATTAGGTCACACACTATTTTTTTGCTTACCAGTTTTGACAGTTTTACGGATTTTCTTTGGCTTTGCTACTGGAGCCTTGGCCTTGCAGACTTTACTGAGAGCGCGGGTGAAGTGAGCATCAACCATGGTGTTGATGTCGCCCTGGAAGTAAGTCAGAATGACACAACGGGAATGCTCCTCCACCTTCACAGCTCTCGGGCTTTCTGTTTCGTCCTCCATGGGTCAGTCGTGACTGAAAACAAAAACAAAAGTAAGTTCGAAAGAACATCAGATGCTTCTTAAGTGACACGGAGTTTCTTCTCACCTGTTGATCAACTTTTGTGAGGCTGGCTTTGTTTGAAGTAGAAAGATTGTAGAAAGATGTTGAAATGTTTTATACAAACACAAGTAGGAGTTTTCATAACAAGCGGCTTTGTACAATGAGTTTAAAGAAGCAAACATTTCATTTGTAACACAAAAGCGTCCGCTCTTTTTTTATACAGTAGCTTCAGTGAACTTACTTATTTGTGACAAAGAACCAAAACCAGAAAAGTTAAAGTTTTTCACATACTGTATTTTCAGTAATTTGCTTCCCTTACCTGACCTGATGATTGACCGAAGAGGACCAGGGAGTGTGTTCTCGCATTGACTGGTGGATCAAATCAAAGATGTGCAGCAGCCAAGATTTGAGAACAAAATCTCACCTGCTTTCAGCCCAAACATCGAAGAGATTCAGAAGACCACTGATTTCTTTTCTTCCTCTTACAGACAACACATTTCACTCTCAAATCCTCCAAATGTACTTGGAGTGTTAGCCTGGCTGAGGGCGTGTGATGCTTTGTGGACACAGACAGCTATGAACAGAATGTCATCCAGCTAGTTCCTCCAGAAAATGAATGGCACCTTATTAAAACATTCCTCACTTTGTCACTCTGTCAAAAAAAGCTGTAGATAGTTAAACAGCAGCTCTGGATTGATTTTCCAAATGGATGAATCTTACGTTTATGTAAGATGTTACAATCAGCACAAGGAAGATGGACTTACTACATTAATGAAAAGCATCTTGAGCTTTAATACAATATAACACAAACGTGTTACATAATACATGTTTTTACCAGTATAATGGCAGACAAAGATGTAAAGTAAAATCATATGAAGAAACATTTACTTCAGCTGTTCATGTCTTGGTGGTCTTGTTTGTAAGGGTTAGAGTTAGGTCATCTATAGCTCTTTACAGCATTAGCAGATCGTCTTTTTTTATTGTAACATTTAGTGTCTAGTTTTTGTTTCATAAATGTGCAAATTGTATGTATTATGATACAAAAAAAAAACACCACACAAAAAAGATTAATATTTGAAATGTAATCTTTTGTTAAACAATATTAAATGAATTGCAAGTTTATCTTCAGCGACCCACTGTTTCTGCTTGACTTCCATTTCACCTAACTGAAAGCAGTTATAACTATGTATTTAAATCAATTACATCCACCAAGTATTTTTTTTTTTTTTTTTTACAAACAAAAATCATTACTTTTCCAATTCTAAGCTCTACAGTTATATATTAAAAGCAGCCCATCTCAGATTCTTAATCCTCACTATGCTTGAGAGAGAACAATGGGCTTTGTAAAGGAGACTGATAGGCTGCTCATGCCCTCTGGTGGTGATGATTTGCTGCCGAGTTTGTAGAGAGGTCAGAGACCTTCCTTGTAGTGGAGCTGTTGTTAAAAGCAAATGTGTCAGAGTTGATAAGATTGTTCCTTTTGCAGTGGCCGCCCGCTGTTACAGAGCGGCTCCAATCTGAAGACAAGTGGCAGAAAACAAGAGAGAACAATGACTCATTCACACTATAAATACCACTTCACATCATGCGTCCCCCATCAAGCCAAGTCTTTCATTTTACAAGTACCTGAGTAATCACTGAGTCTCAAGTGTCCACAGCACAAGTGGATTCTCCACTGTTTCCTCACGTTTTCCTTCATTAAACAGTGGAACACAAAAACAAAGAACCCTGGGACACAAGAGCAAAAACGACAAAGCCCTCTGTCATTATTTTGATTCTATTTATATACAACAGCATGTGTTTATGTTTCATTTTTTTTTCCTTTAAACATTTGGATCTATTTCAAAATGTAGCTTATTTTAACTGTAAATTATTACTGTTAACTGCAATCTTGAAAGCGGACGTAGCTTGAGGCATGGGCACAAAGGAAAACAAACAAAATATCCGCTTGAAATTTCAGTTTGTCACCTCATCATTACATTGCTTCTTTTTCAAATATTGAAAATACCACAGCTGTGAAACCTTTTAGAGGCTGTGGTGACAAATGTCCAGTTAGTCTCAAAAACACACTATGCAGGAAAATATATGGAAGATTCCTGGTGGGATCAAAAATATGATGAAAATGACAAACGTCTCTGTATTACTACTAAAGATTTACCCTGCAGAGTGTTGAAGATGGAGAACAGGTACATCATGACCACTCTGCCCGGTCCAAAGGAAAAGAAGCCCATTAGCCACGTCAGGCCTAAGAGGACGGTGAGACTGGCCACCGCCCGCAAATCGTGAAGGGAGCTGCTGCTGAAAGTGGAGGTTTTATTGGTGCTTAGCCGTCTGATCTGAATCAGAACCACGATGAACACAGAGATGTTGCACAACAGGATCAGGAGAACGAATGCCACCACCGTCACGTAGAAGAAGATGTCATTTTGCAGCCAGCAGCTGGAGGGAGGCAGAGTTAGTCTTGTCATTTACACTGGCATCTGTGAGAAACACTGTCATTTCCTACATGTGACTGATGATGTTTTGTAATATTGTTTTTCCCCCCAATTTCTCTGGTACTTTAAAACCTAGCATATGATATACAGACACATCTTCACCATCACTTTGAATTACTCTGTTTTTATATCTTTCTGTTTTTTGCGTTATTGTTTTATGTAGTGCTCTGCTCAAAGCGGTAGAAAATGAGTGAGAGTGAGTGAGAGTGCTCTGCTCTGTGTACTTTGCAAAGTTAGCTTTGGTGTGCTATTTCTCTTGCCCTGCCTTTCTTTTTTTTTTTTTTTGCATTTTTTTGTTCTAAATATTTTATCAGGCACCATCAAGGTTTAATCTCACAATTTATCAGACGGTGCACTCTGATTTCAACTTCGGCTCAGTTCTTACAATGAATCAGTGGTCTGATGCATGCTTTTAGCCTCTTCAACTGCAGTGTCACCATAGGCATCTTTATCTATAGCCAGCACCAGACTGACTATGACCAGAGGAATACCTGTGAAAACACATGCATACACACATTATACAGTACTGCTTTCCTTAAATTCAGTGACCTATAGTAGTACATTTAAGTTCAGTGTATAAGAAATAGTGACATCTAATGGTGAGACGGCAGACTGTAACAAACAGAGGCTGCATCTTCTCACCTTCTCTTCCTTTCCACAAAAACAAAATGATTTTCAGTATAAAACATTTACATACATATATATTACCTGGACTTTTATATAATGTTGTCTGAAGTAATTAGTCAATCAGTTCAAAATCAAGTCCTGAGCCCAGTCAGCCAATCAAAACCAATACTGTACTCTGTAGTTTTATTATATCAGTAAGGAGTATATAGTGTTCAGCCTCACCCCATCCTGCTGCGCAGAACTTTAGGATGTAGGACGGAACATAGGTGTTAAAGACCTTGACCAGGGCGAGGTACATGTGCACAGCCTCCAGGCCCATCCAGGTGAAAGATGCAAGAAGGAAGTAGTGCAGTGTTGCACCCGTAACAATACACAAACCATAGTTTGAGAAAGAGGAGAGCCAAGAGTCAAGGAGGAAGAGTATGCTCAGCCCCAGCAGGGCGAATGACAGATTGATGAGGATTTTAGATGGGTAGTCCCGACGCAGTTTTCTAAAATACATGACAAAACAATTCTTATTCATTTGGCTTTTTCTGACAGCAGTGTGTGAACATGACATAAAAAAAAAGCTTTGCTTGAATTAAACTGTTGTCCGTAGGTCAAGAATGAACTTTAATGCTCGATTAGTTGTACAACATGCATACTGAATAACATTCAGATCATTCTAATACCCATTTTAATGCACATGTCATAAACGCTGGTGTCACTGTGTTAATGCGACTCACTCAAAACCAAGGTAGGTGAGAAGAGTGATGCCCAGAAAGACGGAGGATATACCACAACCAAGATATGAGATCACAGTCAAAATGTGACTGTTGGTCTCATCGATAGGAGTTCTGGACACATCCTGAAACACAACATACAAGGCAGACAGGAAAAAAACTTAAATATTTTAGGTTCAACATGTAATATCACTGCATCAAAATCTCATATAATGTTGAATGATGTCAATCAAAATATATCAAAATATATCACATGTTCCCATTTAATTTGGTTTTGAGGGATTTTGGTGTTTTGAAAAATAGTCATGCCATAATTTACAGTTACATAACTAAATGGTTCATGGTGGTTTTATTTTCAGTGTCTTGTGTCACTGCCAGAAAGAACAAGCAACAGCCATTGACTGAGCAGCTCATGTTATATTGGCACATTACGTAGTTGTTTGTTCCTCCATTTCGGATCCATGACTCACCAGGAGCACAGCGAAATGTGTGAGGTGATCACAGAGGCAGCTGGTGTGATAAGAAGAATTAGAGAAGGTTTCACAACCTTTACTGCTCCAACCACCCTGCCCACCTGACACACACAGATAAAGAGAGGGAAAGAGAGAAAGAGAGAGAGAGAGATAAAAACACACATAATGTTTGTTTAAAAGCTCACGTGTCCAGGCTCCTTTGCTGATTGAGCTAATTGCTTCCCAAAACATTCTCAGAATCGCTGTCATTTTAACTCATCTAAATCCAAGTGCAAACACATAAAATACCTACTGCATAGTAAATGATGAGTCACTCACCGTTCTTTGTGAAATCCCAGAACATACATTGTACATTGTCTTCTGGCTATAAAAGAGCGGGGAAGTGATGACAGTTTCGGAATCAAACACAACTAAATTCTTGTCACTGACGAAATGAGAAGCAGCGCAATATTTTTTTTCACCTGTTTGGGCTTTTTGTTCCTGAGGGTCGCCAACACTCGATTCTTCAGGTTGACGACATGGCTGTTATTGACACTAGCTGATACTATGTAGGAGTTTAACGTCCAGCTGCACTGCGATGCATTATTTACATGAGGATCCTGGTTAAAAAAAAGATTAAATGTGGTTATATTAACTGTGGCAGTGCTATCAATCACTGTGAGCAAGTGTGCATCACAATGATTTACATTTGCATCAACAAAATATGCTACAGGAGATGAAGGTAGACGTCACATAATATCATCATATTTAAACTAACCCTGATATTGAATCTGCAAATGGTGGAGAAAATAGTATACAATTTGAATTTTAATGCAACGTTTGTTTGCTTTTACCGTGTTGAATTAGGCAGAAGTGAAAATTAGAGAGGATGACAAAATAAAAGGGGGAACTGACTCTGTGTCTGTGCAAAAAAATTTTTATTATAGCTATCTTCCTCTGTTGAATCCAGTCCATCACAATTACAAAAACCAATGTGTAAAATCAAGTTTGTCACTTGTTATCTAGCAACCCTAATGAGTCACTGCAGCTGTTTTTTAGGTTTGAACCAATATATTGATGTGGCATTTATGACCATGTTACTTTTTTCCAGTCTTTAGATAAGGCAAAAGTGCTATTTCTGTATTATTAATGTAACGGTTTTCAGTAGTACATGGCCTGTTAACACTGAGGAAGCAAAAGAGAAAACATCAGCAATGAATAAATACGAATGAGAGGGAGGAGTAAAATGAGAGTACCTGAAAAAGCTCTGGTGTTCCATGGAACTGAAACTGAACACGAGTCTTGTTACCTCTGAAAAAGGACTGCAGTGAAGAGGGAAGAGAAATCGTTGCAACTGTGTCTGGTGGTCCACCCACGTAACTGTGGTTTAAAACAATCTAGAAAACAACAAAAAAATGATATAATAATAATAATTATTATTTTATTTTATTAATATTTTCTTCTTTCAAACTTAAAATTCTGACTTTGTGTGTGCTTTTTTTTTATCCTATTGTTTGGTTTCTCCCTGAAGCTTAATGTGCCATGACAGCTTGAGGCCACATATTGTTCATTAACCGTGCTCCCTGCATCTCCCAGTTATTCAAGGACATAAAATGTACACAAACTGAACAGAGGGGCTAGCACTGTTGCCTCACAACAAGAACTTGGTTGCTGGTTTGAGTCCCGGTCCAGGCCTCTGTGTGTGTGTGGGTTTTCTCCAGCTTCTCCGGTTTCTTCCCACACGTCCAAAAAACATACAGACGTTAATCAGAAACCGTAGATTACCCGTAGGTGTGAGTTTGTGAATGAATGGTTGTTCGGCTCTACATGTTGGCCCTGCGATGGACTGGTGACCCGTCCAGGGTGAATCATCCCTTTCACCCTATGTCAGCTGGGATTGGAACCAGCAGCCCATGGATAAAAACTGAACAGGTCTGAAACTATTTCTTTGTGTGGATAGCTCACCTTTGTAGGTGACAGAAACAGCTTTTATATAAAATTGGCTCATCACATTCATGATGTCTTACCTGTGGAACCAGAAGGGAAGAAACTGAGGACACCCCAAAGGTGAGACCTTTGAAACTCTCTGCGTCTGCATTGACCATGGAGAGTGCCAGTGACGGCGCTGTGAAAGTTTCAGATTCACCTTGAAAAATCATATTGTCCCCCATTCTCTCTGTCAGCTCAAGGACCCTTTTGTCAGGGACAAAATAGAGATATAAAAATACGATGATGTTTTTATAGTTTTTATCCATACTTTCTCATGTTTGAGACGCTCACTTCCCACTCTACTTACGTTTTAGCCACTGGTGTCATGTCGGTTTTGGAAACAAGGATATCTGCAATGATGCTGACAATGTCAGAACCAACAGCAGGTCTGATGATGCTGATGTCAATAACCTCACTGAGCTTCTCCACCACTGATTCCAGCTCAGAGGACGAGAGCTCTGAACTGTTACCCAACTGAACATCCACAAGGCTCTGAATTATTTCCACAACTTCAGCTGCATTATCTGAAAATCAATAATGCCATTATGCCTTGTTGGTGTGTTTTACCACATTGTTTTATTTTTATTATTATTATGATTTTGATGCAAAAATAAATACAGTCACAGAAAATGAGATGTCCTATGTCAGTAGTGTTTGGTTACTGTTTTCCTTGAAATTGACATTACTTAGTGTAATACAGTATTTGAATACTGTATCATATTACGGTGATCAATTAGTCTGTGCATTACTCATGTTCTTACCAGTAGTGACAGTGATATTTTCAAGGTCTGAAATGGTCACAATTTGGTTACATCTGCTCATATCAGGCTCAGCCCATCTGGTCATGTCAGTTTCAATGTCTAACTCACTGAAAAAAGACAGGGGAATCACAGAGAGCAGATGTTACGTAGGTCAAGTTTCTCTGATAAACACTGTATTTTGTAACCTCAGCATCAATTGTTTCCAACAAAGGGTGGTTAAAAAAATACCCTTGATCCAATGTTTTACTCAAAAATCATAAAACTGATAACCTGTATCACACGGTCATTTTCCTATTAAAAACAAGTCTATCATTACACTAATAACTGATAGGAAATTGAATTTTGCCTGAACAGAAGGCTGTCAGGGATTCATGGGGATTATGACTGAGCGTGTGTGCAGAGTGGGAGGTCTGGTTACAACAGGACGTAGTAATTGAGGGAAGTGTCTCATCTTGAGCTGTCACTATGGAAACAGATTGTTCTGACAAAGATGAACAGGATCTGTGCCAATAAAGAGCATAGAGCAGCGCAGATACAGTATACAGCATCATCAACGTGGTTCAGCCACAAGATAGTGAGAATAGCCTTTGAATATTATTATGCTTTATCTTGATAATAAATAAAGACATGCTTTAATATCTTATGAAAGAAAACACAGCATTATAACCTTCTAATATACTATGCTAATAATTGGTTTTGTGTTGTGTTTATGTTATTTCATCTGCTGGGTAAAAGGAAACAGCATCTTACCAAAGCCTGTAAGCTCTTTTTGCTTTCGGTTTATAGCATCCCATGATTTGCGTGACTTGTGGAAATGTCTCAGGCCAAATGTATTTTCCATAGATTGTTGAAGTAGTTGATTCTAAACAGTTTTCTGGCACTGAAAAGAGATAATAAGATAAAAATAAGAAAATGTCTTTACTTGTGCCACATTTTATTCCATAAGTATGTGTTTAGCAGACCCTTCTTACATATGTGCCTGACCATGACACCCACAGCTTCAATAACAAGCGAGCCATTTTCATACTTTTTTGTCAGTGAAGTGACAATGACTATAAACTTTTCCTCAAGGCTGTTACTGCTGTAGTCCTGAATGTGGAAGGTACAGTAATATCTGTTGATGATGAAACACACAGTTTGTTTAACAATTTTGAATCGCAGTGCTTTAATTAAATCAGTTGTAATGAAACAAAACAGATGGCGCAGGTCACCTACTCTTTTGGTTGGAACTCACTGGAAATCTAAAAGAAAAGACAATAAAGAGGTGGTGAATGGTTCAGATCAGTAGTTAGTGGAAAGTGACGTATTTCTTAAAACTGTTAAATGATGCACACTTAATGCATAAATATTATTTTTTTAATTTGGTGAGCTTGAAACCAAGCTGAGGGGCATACTCACTGTCCATCCATTTCTTTGGCCCATGTTCCTATGAAATATTACACATGAATATGAACCAATCGGAGCATTTTCATTACATAAAATTGTCATGTATGCTAGAAAATAAATGAACCCCATGCCACCCACCTGCCATCATTCTCTTTTATGATGAGATTCAGTACAAGCATGGTGTCATTCCTCTCTAGAGTGTCCTTCACCTTATGCCAGAATATAAGATACATTTAGTGTCTGCAAATTTTCAGGAAAAATAGTTTTCAACTGTGAGTCACTCACCCATTTCTCAATAATCTCCTTTGGGTTTGTTGGGTTGCCTGTCACACGTAGGGTCATATTAGCTCTAAAGAATGTATCTGGTTGAACTGCAAAGATGAAAAAAAGCAGATGATGGGTATTTATTTCTAACCTCTCTATGTCTCAACTCCAAAGACAACGTTCAGTAACCAATTTATAACAGAACAAATTGTGTTCCACCTGCGCAAAATAACAAAAATCAGAATCATCCTGTCATTAAAGGATGCTGAAAAGCTTGTTCATGCCTTACTAGAATACTGTAACTCATTATTATCAGGTTGTCAAAAGGTCTCTAAAGTGTCTTTAGTTTGGTTCAGAATGCAGCAGCAGGTACTAATGGGAACTAGGATAAGAGAGCACATCACTCCAGCGCTGAGCTCTTTACACTGGCTCCCTGTTAATCTAGAATATAATTTAAAATCCTCCTCCTCATATATAAAGCACTCAGAGATCAGGTCCCATCTTATCTAAAAGACATGATTATTCCTTACCACCCAAACAGACCACTGCACTCAGTAAATGGAGACCTGCTTGTGGTTCCCAGAGTCTTAGAGCTTTCATCTACCAAGCTCCTCTCCTGTGGAACCAGCTCCCACTGTGGGTCCAGGAAAGAGACACTGTCCCTACATTTAAAGTTAAACTTAAAACTTTCCTCTTTAATAAAGCTTATACTCCTAGTTAGGGCTGATTCAAATCAACTCTGAACCATTGCTTAGTTATGCTGCCATAGGCCTAGACTGCTGGGAGAACAACCATTGTTTTCATTGATGTGCTGGTTTTTAACAGTACCCAGTGTAGCCCTCAGAAGCAATGGAGGTAATACTTCAATGCACTCAGATTTACTCAGCCACATCAGACATGCAAATTCATGAAACAGCTGTTTCTTTGTTCTGCTTTTTACGCACTATTTTCCCAAATTATAAAAACACAACAATCTAAAGCACTTTAATTACGTTATTCTTATTTCTCTACTTACATGTTGTATTATGTTTTACAGCTGTCTTTGGGTTGTTTCATTGTTTAAATGTTATATACTCTATCATGTTTTGTCCACAGGTTGGTCTGTAAAGCTCAGAAGTGAACTGTAGTAGAAAAGGTGAATGAAGAAGAAGCTAGATAAATAGAATGTCTTGTGTGAAGAGTTTGGTGAACTGACCAGCAGTCTCATTGATATCTGCTGGATCTCTGGTTGTCGATATGTTGGCGGGGCGAGATGGAAGACTTTGTGTTGGACCTGCTTCTGTGAAATAAATGACATCATTGAAACAAAAAACCTTCCAAAAATAACACTACATACAACCAAATTATTTAATTACAGATTGGCTGCACTAATTAAAACAAAATACTATTACCACTAAAACACTCGACCAAATTCCTCATGACTGAGAAGTGCTGCAAAGGACCAGTGCTGCTCAGGAGCATGTTTTATTCTTTCTTGCCTGCTTACCTAAAGTGGTTTCACCGGCGCTAACAGTTGTTGGTGGTTCTGTGACCACAGGGAGGAACTCTGCAATAAACACAATCTCAAATTACAAAAAGCTTAAAGAAGAGGTATACATTAAAAATATTACAGAATAAAACAGTTTAATATCTGGTGAATGTCAAATTATCAATAATGGATAGTCACTTGATTTAATTGTCATTGCACATTTCATGGCAGCTATTATGATTTCAGAAAGTGAGAAATGTGCTCAGTGATTTTGTTGGACTTTGTGATTGCAGCTAAAGGCAACATTGTGAAATTGAAGTATACAATAATATACTCATGGACTGTGGACACACGCTGGTGTCCACTCATATGTGCTGTGCTTGATTTTCTATTTTCTCATATAATGCTCTATTGAAGAAGAACCTCATGATTGAGATCATTAATTTCCCCAAGAAAGTGTCTATTCATTATATACTGGATATCATTACCTCAGTGGTTGGCTTCAGACAGGAAATTATAATAATAATAATAATGTGTTGTTTGCAATCAGCGGAGTCACCCCCTGTTGGATTATTGCTACTTCTGTCCTCCTTCCTGGGGTTCGTTTTTCAAACTTTAAGACTATGGCCAGTGTATGATCACACTACAGCTAGGTCAACCATAGGACACCTCAATATGCTTTTTTACCACAACAGTAACAGTAATGACACGGTTTGATTTGTGATTGACGCTGTAATACATTTAACAAAACAGTCAGTGAATTTTGCATGTATATCTAATTGGACTAATGTGTTAAAAATAAACTTTACGCACCCACTGGATGCACGCTGATGCTTTCAGGGTCAGCTGTCAGGTTGAGGAAGTTGTAAGTGAAGGTCAGACTCAGCAGTGCAGTTATGTCTGCCTGAATTGCTTCTACTTCAGCCGCAGGAACCACCTTCACATAGACTTCAGAGCTGAAACTGGGAGTAGAAAAGAAATCTACATGTAAACTATTACACGCTTGGAAAAAATTATGACCTTGTCGTCATTCTAATGTGCTGCCACGTATGTACACTGCAATGATCCTATTTCTTTTCAAGTTAAAGTTTTTGCAGATCTTGATTTACTCTTACCACTTGCGACATGTGCTTGATCCCTGAAAACAGAAATGTCTTTATTAAAAGGTTTTATTTACATTATACATTAATATAGTATAACATTATATTTACATTATATATTACATTATATTGTAATATTTACAGTCAGCCTCCCTCTGAACTGTACTTGGTACCCTCCCACATTATTCATTTATTATAACATTGAATGCTATTTAATCAGTTGGTATTCAAGCAAATTGCAGCTTCTTTGCATGGGAAATCAAGCTAAGGACCCTTAATGGTGCTGTACCTGAGGCTGTTGCATATGTAGAGCCACAGAATTATTCACCACAAGGCAGGGATGGCTGAATGGGAACACAGATAGCAAACAACTTACAGACAGTGGTGCAGTTTAAGACAGCAGCCATGTTAAAAAATGTTATCTCATTGACTGCCAAACTCAAAATAGTGAATATTATTATATACATTTTTAGTATTGTAACTTTAACCATACTGAGTACTTTTATTTTTTTAATCACCATAAGTGCATTTTGCTTAAAAGTATTGCATGCTTTTACTTAAATTCTAGCTTAAGTGCAGGACTTTTGCTTTGAGTTTGGTATCTTACTGATCTGAATGGGTTTTTCCACCGCCGCTGGCTGAAAGAAGCATTTTGCTGAGAAAAGTTGTGTTACCTTAGTGATGACACAGAAATGTCATGGACAGAAATGTTGCGTGGAAAAGTGCTCTCCAGCTGAGGATAGATTAAAACAGAGATCAACTAATTTAAAAGAAGATTTTGGCTGATTATTTCATATTACTGATAACAAAATCCCAGTAACATATATTCAGCTAATTTCATACCCAGTGTCTTGTCATTTCCTCCGGTGACCCTGAACAATTTCCAGTATCCGTAGTGGGAACAGTGAATATCCACATTTTGATTTTGTAGAATGACCATGCTAAACAAAAATAAGAAATGAAAAGACTATGGAATTGTTCTCCAGAATAAATGTATGGTTTACTTTTGCTTTGACCTTAAACTGAATGCAAGCATCTGCCCTACTGCACTTATTTTACTATGTGGGGAGTTTAATTTCTTCAATACAGACAGCTACTTAGGGCTAAAACTATATGCAGTTGTCAAATTTCACTTGTAGAATCAAGAATTTTTTTTCTCCTTAATCCAAATTTGAATGATACGTTTCTTAAGACAAGAACCCACAAGTCATATTTTCAAAATCAATGCACATGCACTGATACATAATGTGTACAGCATCATTTTTTTTTCAATTAACTGCTACATTTAGCTGCCTATCTAATAATAAAAATAAATACAACCAGGACAAGTAGAATCTAAAGTGTTTTTGCCTACTCAGCATTCAGATATAGTGCTATGAGGAAGCAAAATAATATGCTGTGCAAAACAGAATATAGCCTCTCAAAGCAGGACACAGTAAAAATTCAAATTAATTCTTGTTAAACAGAAAAATTGTAGAAGATAGGGCTAATAAACAGAATGTCCGATACTTTTTGAGGTTAACTGGCGACTGCTTATTGCAGCTGTTTCTTAATCAAGATAACAGAAATATCACAATAATGGGGAAGAAAACAGTTGTCATGATTAGATCCCCCCCACCCCACCCTTAGTCCACTCACCACAGTGTAAGCTGTTGTCAGGCAAAGTAGGGCAGCTGTTTTCCCACTGCTGCAGGTCCCAGCTCACCACATCTCCATCTGCACAGCTCTGCTCCTGCAGCTCCTCAGCACTCCATTCTCTGGACCACATCCTGAACCGACCAATGTCGCCCATTAGGTTATTCCCATTCTCTACCTGCAAGTCGCCATTTGGGCCTACAAAATGAGAGGCCCCCAAAGTCAGGGTGCCCTTTGGGGCCAGTTTTTGGGGTAAACTGGGCCTCACATGGGCCTCATGCAGAATGGTTCCATTGATATAGATCCTCAGCCTACGAGCTCTGCCCGACCAGGTGAGACAGGCCGAATACCACTTTTTCAATTTCAGTTCCCATTCTAGGGTCTGTTTTTCTCCAAACAGCCATGCCGTCAGCTGTGAATTTGTGCCCTGAAGTCCCAACTCTATATGTCTAACTCCTGGAGCTTTGTAGACAAAACCTGTCCACTTTGTTGCAATGCTGCGGCGTAAGCGTATACATACACTCAGCTCACTGAGGGCTGGTATTGCAGCATCTGGTTGGAGCTGACACATGCATGGACGGCCATTGAATTGTACTTTTTTACCCCACAGACTGGTAACAGCAGCTGAAATAACAGTTAAATAGCACAAGCACAAGACAGTCAGAATGTATTATATAACTGTACAGTATTTTGCACTACTTTCAAATAATTGAATTGGTTTAAAGACTTACTTGAATCGAGAAGACACACTGAGAGCTGTATACACATACAGGTGATCAGAAATGACCGGGAGTCCATGACAGCAGACAAAAACCCCTGGGCGTTCACGTTCACTCAAGTGGTCAGCTGCTGAAAGGTGACAATAATCAAGAGGGCATTTTCAGGACTATTCACAATGAAGAACGATTCTACTCGTGTGTGTCATCAAATGAATAACTGAAACTTACCATTGTCTCTGTCTGGCAGTGATCAAGTCCAAAATTTAAAGCTTTTTGTGGTAAAAGGATATCAACATCAGTTCATGAGAAGCTGGCCGAGCCATGAGTGCTTGCTGGTGTCACCTTATTTCTCTATAAGAAGACCTCCACGCCCTCCCTCTTCGGTTCTTCGAGTTACTCATTAATCACTGGCAATAAACATAACTAACAAGCTCGATAACATTTAAAACATGATTTGGTGAAACCTTTTTAGAAGTGAATCTCAAAATTCTCTCAGTGACACATTTAAGCACTAATGCTCAGTTTTAAAGCACATGCTTTTTATGCTGATCATTCAGTAGCTTAAAGACAATTTTAGTGTTAATAATTTCCTCAGCAAAGCATAAAGTTTAAAAACAGATTGCCGGGTGTTGGGAAATAGTCTGGCATGGCACACACCCCATAATGACATAGATATGACACTATATAACAAGGGCAGTGTATTTAGGGCTGTTGTGTAAGGTTCCCCTTTTACATTCTTCCTTAACAAGGATGGATGCAGAGTGATCATAGAAACTAAACATCGTATCAATGCTCATTTCTTCTATTAATGCCATCTTTTGGGGTTAAATATGTACATTTATGTTCAGCAGGCATGTGTGAGCGCACACATTGTCTGCAAACAGTGATATACTCTTTCACTACTCATGCGCTTTACAATTATCCTCAAGTGATAAGTCGTCAAACAAATCTAATTGGCTTTTTCTGTTTGATGTGTAGTATGCTGGTCGTGTCTGTCTTGTGTCTGCCTTCCTTTAAGCTTTAACTATTTATAAAAGCCAAAGTATGTCAATAGCCACCTTTTATATACCCATAATATCCTGTCATAGTGGTGAAATGGTTGAACAAGGGCAGACGTGATGTTTCTGTTAGTTTTATGGCTCCATGCTACCACAAAGTGGTCAAACAGTATATTGTAGCTGTGTAATCGTGTCTGCCTCTGTATGAGAGACGCTTTATGATTCACAGCACCCCACCTTCAGCCTGTCTCTCCTCAACGGAGTCAGTCAGATGACAAAATAATTGTGGTCACGGTACTAACCGTTTCATTTCACTTTGCAAACACACTCACACAAAGTATCTTTGTTAGGAAGAGGTTTTGTTAACAAGGGTCTTATTCATGCAGTTTAATCCCCTTCCCCCCCCCCTCCTCCTTCCTTCCATGTCTGAGAGGCTGTAGTCCAAATGAGAGGTTTCCCCTGAGGGAACATAAGAAGACCAGGTGTGACGTGAGGTGTCCAGGTCGGGGGGGAAGTGTCGCAGACACTGGTTTTCATTGGTCAGTTGTCTGGTCAGGAACCTCGCTTGCGTCACATGTGATGTAGAAGAAGGGGATTCCCAAAAATGTTTCCCACCTTTCTGTACCCTGGCTGAAGGGAGGCAAGACACACCACAAATTTGAGCAATATGCTGGAGAGCTTGAAACTTCTAAAATAGCTTTTTGTTGTGTCTGGGGATATGTGACTAGTTTAATGTTGCTTTGTGTAGCTTTCCCCTCACAGCTTGTGAGTAAAGTCTAATCTGAACACTGCATTCAAAAGAAAACATATTTTCTACATAGCTGCATTTTAGTGTTACAAGAAAGTAGCTTTAAGAAAGACCATGGACTTTTCGCAAATGGGGACTTGCATCTGTGCTGCCTTGCTTGTGGTAAGTCCAACCTTTAATCAGTTTACTTTGACCTACACTTTGACTCTTAGTGAATATTATTGACAGCTAATCCATCTATGTAATGCAGTACATCTGAGGTTACTATAGACTATTATAGATTATTTTACAATTCTTGGGCATCCTTGCAAACGAGAGCTCGCTCTCAAAGATCCTCCATGTAAAGGTTGAATCCATGGTCTTCAAACTGTGGTACGTGTACTAGGAGTAAAATCAGAAATACTGTTCTACTGTATACACCAGGGTATGTGATCGGTGTGGGGCTGAGGAGCTTTGTGCGTAAAAAATGAAACAAAAAACAAACAAAAAAATGTATTAAATAAATAATAATAAGATTCACCTTATCTCTTACTTTATCTTAATCTATTTTCACTATACCTGTGTCTGAAGAATATGTGAGGAAGAGGATGATGATGAGCAAATTATCTTATAGGGAATAAATCTTTCTCCTGTGAAAAGTCTGTAGCTGACTTTGCTCAGCCTGTTTACACCACTGTATTTTGACATTGGTGATAATAGTGTTACTCCGAGAGCTCAATATTTTCTCAGGTGGTATTTGTTATGAAAATTTGAAGGGTTGCATATACTGTACATCTGCTTATTGACTAACTGTGTCCCCAAAAAATTAAACAAAACAAAAAACAAGTTTTTTAATGTGGTAATTGTTGAAATCAAGAGGGGAAAAAAGCACAGGAGAGAAGGTTTTTATCCATATTTATTTTATTGTTTGTCTATTTGTTAATTTTTCAGAATTATAGATTATCAACCTGCAACAGACACTGACGTATGAACAATACCTGAACAAGCTGATTAGAATTTTAGGACTGCTGTTTTATTTGATTTAAGACATAATTTGCTTTAGTTTGATTAAGTAATATTAAGACGTTGTATGCAGGATGATTTGTGTGTTTTATATTTCCACTTGTGTATTTCCTCAGGTTTGGTGTGTGCAGGTTCAGTCAGAGCAGAGCTGTGATCAGGCAGAGTTCCTACACCCTAATGGTACATGTGTTTCCTGCCCTGCATGTGAGCCTGGACAGCAGCTCTCAGAGGTATCACTTTATAGTGGTCACAAAAAAAAACATTCCTCCTCAGTCTCTGTATTTACTTCAACATCCATGCTGTGCATTCTTCTTCCCAGGACTGTGGATTTGGAGATGGCGGTGAAGGAGTCTGCACACCATGTGAAGAAGGGAAGTTCAGCTCAGACACAGGTGTGGCGCCCTGCTCAAGATGCACCAACTGCAATCTGCTGAACCGCCAGCAGAGGGCGCCGTGCTCCCCCACCACTGATGCCCTGTGTGGGCAGTGCCTCCCAGGGTGAGATACTGTGCACCCACAGGGCCAGTCAATCCTTCTTTACCTGACAAGTCTATGCATTTTTAATTATTTGAGTCATGTTGTTGCAGGTATTATGAACTGAGGAGCATGGCTGGGGAAGTGGAGCTATTCTGTGTGCCTTGTTACAGGCATGACACGGTCCATAAAGAATGTTTGCTTTTCAACTCTCCGGGCTTTAAAGCAAGTAAGATTGACAGACAAACCACAGACTGGGTGATAGTGTGATGTTTATTATGTATAAATAGTTTTATTGGCTGTTGATTTTCCCAGTGAAACTGTTCTTCTCTGACAGAGAATGACATCACTGAGGCCAGAGAAAATTTAAAAGAACCAGAGGAGAAGAGTGAGTTAACGCTGCCGATTGTCACAAACAACTTTTTTCATTCCCTGGACTCACTTTGAGTTGACACATTGCTTTTTATTTTTTGAATGAAGGGGTAGAAGAAGAGAAAATATCTGTGGTCCTGATTGGTTCAGCAACAGCTTCCTCCATGTTTGTCATTGCTCTGCTGCTGTGGGCCTTCGTACTGACATCTAAGAGATTCAGTGAGTTACAAAATAGTTGATATTTCTACTTCTCCTTCTCTTCTGTCTCAAGTTTGCTTGGCTAAAGTAAAATACACTTTCTTTTGCAATATTCAGAGCAGGTTCCCGAGTATTGTCCAGGGCCTGAGGAACTACTTCCTGCTACAGCTTCACCAAGCCTCACAGAGAGAACAGTGAAACAATCAGACGTTTCTTTACAGGCAGCTGAAGATTATTCAAGGTGCATTGGAAACTCTATATTTGGAATGAATGCGCAGAGACAGTTTGTCTCTATCATTCCCTAACTAAGCATTTGTAACTGCTTCTTTTCTCAGGAGCCCTAACTCATTGAGTCATGAGAATGAGGCGCCTCCTACTTCCATTGTGATTAATGTCACCACCAACATCAAACCTTCCAGTCAGAAGACAGACAGCATTGCAGAGGAGGGTCAGCAAAGTAGCTGCTATACCACAGAAGAGGTAGTGTGGTCGAAAACCATCTTATTCTTAGGGTCATAGCAGTAACAGCAATAGATGTACAGTACAGTACATGCTCCTGTCATCATTCTCCACTGTATAAAATATGCCGCTCTTAAAAAAAATAACAAAAATCTTCATTGCCTGAGAATGAATGCCATTATATTATATTCATAATCCTGTTTTCATGAAAGATTAACTGATCATTCCTGAGGGGAATCCAAACCTTATTCTTTAATTTGCTCTCAGTGTTTTAATGTTTTAATAATCACATGAAACAGAGAAAGGGAACATATTCATATTGTATTTTCACATCACAAAACTGTTTGTTTATGTAAAAGACAGACATTAATAGTATATAATGTTCCAAATTAACTTATAAATCAATTTAAATCATATCACTTATCACATAATTAAGGCAGTATAATACGTATACCTTGATGTCACTTCCTTTTGCTTTGGTCAATAACAGATGGAGCAGAAACTGCAGACAATATGGGAGATGGCTCAAGGTATGTATGTTATCCCAAAGCCATAATATCTATAACATACAGTATAAATGATAGTAGTCACACATTTTAATCATAAAAGGGCCCATGAATTTTGCTTGGGTCCCCATCAGGGTCCATTGGATGAACAGAGCAAGTTTTAAGTTATGCTGCTGAGTGACTTACATGATTCTGATTCTGTCCAGGTCACAGTATTGAAAAGCTCGACTATGACTCCGTCCAGGATTTGTCTCTTCTTCTCGACTCCCCTGACAGAAGGAACATGTTGAGGAGACTCGGACGGACTTTGGGTGTCCCGCCTCAGGTCCTTGCTCATCTCCAGGGCTTCCAGGACCTCTTTCATTACCTGCGCACCTCCACCTACACACTACTGCCTCAGCTGGCCCAGGCTGCTGCACTCTTACCCAATCCTGAAATTGTTGCTAGGATACACAGAGCTGTGGTAAACAAGTGACCACTTACAACCCAAGGATGGTTTGCCAGGACTTCAATGTGTATCATGTTTCTGAACCACTTTGCATGATGATCCTGTAACCAGCCAGTTCATCCAATATACTTGACACATGACATTCTTTGTAGCAATATGCATTGATTTTGGGTGACAGTAGAAATAACTGTATTTCATTGTTCAGTCTTTTATTGTTGTTTTTTTTTTTTTGTTTCATCTGTATAAGTTGATACATTTGATGAATATGTACAGTTAGAAGACATTAATATTTGTGCTTTGTATAACACAACGTCCAGGTCATTGAAACCAAACCCTACATGTGGTGCTGCTTCCTGTTTACAGTGTAAAATAGAAAATAGGCCCTCTGGCTCAGGCATGTGAGACAGAGCAGGACAGAGGAAGCAGTGTTCATAGGAATAGAAAGAACATAGAGCCCTGAGAAAATTAGTTATTCTCACACTGGGAGACGTTTGCCATTTGACCATTTTCCTTGATCTTCACCTCTGCCATTTCTTCAGCACACTGAGGTAATTAGTGAGGTTTTGATTAATGCTTTACTTAAAAAAAACCACCTCATAGGAATATAATGGGCATATTCTTTCCGCTGACTTTCAGACACCTGTTGAAGAAATATTTTACAAAGTTGTTCCTTGAATGCTTCATGCCTGTTGTCGTAATTGCTTGGTTAAAATGCTTAATGTTGCAGGCATCTGATGCATGTTCTGACATTTTATTAACATACATTAACATGTTTAAAACGCTAGAAGTCGCTCTTCTGTCGTGTCCAGTATTTTTCTAGCGTTCCCTCTTTAGATCGTGTATGAGAAAGACGAATCACTACTGACTCATATTTGGCACATTTTGGGGGTTATCGAGCTTTATTCTTATTGTGGTCTTATTGTTTATTTATTTTTTTATTATTTTTTTAGATTGTCTTTTGTCCACTTCTCTTCGGTAAACATTCGGTATCTACCCACTGCTATAATGAATCCACCCTTTTACGAGCTGCAGTGTAAAACGATGGAAATGCATGGAACAGAAATGCATAAATATTTATAATCCAATAACATACATCAGGCTTTTTTTACTTTGTGAATGTATAAAGTGAACAATGTTTTCCTACACTGCCAGTTTGTGTGTGTTTTAATAATTTGGCCTTTTACATACCTTGACCATAGTTTATCTTAGCTATTTATTGAAATCTCTTCATTGGACTACATTTTTTTTACTGATTCATTCATACTACCTCTCTCGATTGTTAGTTGTATTTTATTTGTCCTGTCTTATGTTTTTCCTGCTCATCCTCTGCCCATGCTTGGTGTATTGTCTTTGTTGTCAAAACACAGGTTCTATTATGATTATTATTATTTTTATTATTGTTATTGTTTGGCAAAAGTTTCCACCCCGTCACATGAAAGCGCGTTGGATCGCATCTCGCCACGCAAAACGCGTCAGAGTGATACCTCTTATCTTTCCGCCGCTCTTTGTAATCCACGTCCCCGTGGTGTCCGAGTTCTACCGGCTGGTTGATTTCGCGGTTACGCGCCCCTGCTCCAAAACTTCGTACTAGCAATGGCGGAGACAACAACCCTGAAAGGTTTACGAGCCCAGATGGGTAAGAGATAACTTTACAGCAGTGGCTGTGTGGTTTAACTTGTTTGTGTTAAAATAGGACAGTAAGCCCTTAGTTGTGTTTGAGAGCAGCGGTCGCGGCTAACCGGGTTATTTGAAAGTGCTGTGACGCGGCCAGCTTACTTGGCTAGTAACGTTAGCTCGCTACCCGGGTTGTCTGCCGACAATGGACGCTGAAAACGCTGCTGCTTATTCCAGCATTTGACGTTTTGCGACGGATTGAAATTGTCAGCCGTAAATATTTGATATGACCATATTCTGGTGAATGTTAAACAAGCGACTCCGTGTAAATGTAGAGTAGCTTCTCAAAGTCGGCTAAAGTTGCAACGTATGTTGGTTGACATGTCACGTCTAAACTTGGCTGGCGCCTAAGCTCATCTTTTTCCTCCGGTTTTACTCATTTAGACAGCGATGTCCAACGAGTCACTTATGTGTGAACATAAATGTTTAAACGGACAAATGTTAATTGCTTCGTAGACGCGGCTAAATGCCGGGAATCTAAAACAAACGACAGTAGTTTAGATAACGCCGCTCATCACTCGGGGATTATTGTCTGCTAGTGATCTGCTGTCCCTTTCAGGAAGAGTTCAGGAAGCGCGTCGTTCGGTTCTTCGTGTCTTGTGCATTCGAGTTGACAGCGATGTGTGTTAACGCATACTGTAGCTTGTCTCATCAGACGTCAGCTGGTGGGTCCTGGTGTTGTTGCATTATTTATTTTATAGCCAATTTTTTTTATTACAAGTGTCTCTAAATCTCATAGGTCCAGTGGCAGTCAGTTCTGGATATTTATTGACATATGGCATAACCCCCTCCATTCTCAAGGGACGACCACCACAATGTCTGACCTGAACTTCAGAATAAAGCAGGATTGTCAGACACAGTTGAATGCAAACATACTGTATATCCGCCTGGTTGTTTTCACTTAGTGTTTCATTGCAGTGGTTGTAGTGTTTCAGATGAACCGGCTAGGGATCTCAGGATGCACAATATCTTGTGCATTGTGTTAAAAACTCTCAAAATAAGGCTACATCCATACCGGTGCATTTTCATTGGAACACAGCATTTTCTGATAATGACAAAATACATCAAGACAAAGTTTCAGGTCCTTTCAACTTCTATGTCCCTATACATTCCCTGTGCATGGCTGTACATGGTACCCATCAATCCGACATCAGACTAGCATTCCATGCATTCATACTCGATATCAAAAATCTCACATTCCATTACAATAGTGATGATTTCTCACCAGGGGTTTTTTCACATTACTATGTCCTTGTATATTTTGAGTGAGAGCTTTAACAGGTATGGGTACCAGTTGACCTCTTTGCATTACGTAGAAAAAGCATCCATGATTGCTGTCTACTTTGTTCTCTCTTCTTTGACCAAAACATGCGTGCGCCACCAAGTGCAGTGGAAAGTTTTGTAGTGCATGAAGCATGCCTAGTATGGTCCGCGAGGTGCTCATCTATGTTTCCATAGGGTCCACACTTACTGCTGTAGATCCTGCAGACATCTGTATTTAATATGAACAAAATGAACATTGAGAGCATAGAGAATCTCTTGCTTTTTTAAAAAAAAAAAATTAATAAATTGTTATGTCATATACATGTAATTGGGACAGAAGATTTTCATAGCATCCCAGGCATATGACCAACAGTTTTTTTTCTGTCACAAATAGCTTTATTAAAATCCATGATACTTTATGTAATGATATGATATATTCCAACTGTAGTAGCAAAGTATCTTATCACTGCATATCATGCATGTCTCAGCCAGCTTCTTTTTTTTTTTTTTACCCTCATCTATGTTTACTGTCTCTACATCTGCCACCATGAATATCAATGAACAGTTTGTTATGACTTGAGATTCAGTTGGACAATTTTTTTGTGTTTTGGGGTATGGCAAGAGTTTTTTGCATACCCACTTTGGGTGTAGGCTTGTTTTACTCCTAGCAGCAACAGGACTACATTCAGGGCTGTGCATTTTCCTGTTTCCTTATGACTTTTCCATATTTTCAGTCTGGAATTTACATCCACCCAATTGTGTTGTTCTATCAGAAAAGTAGTGTGAAATGTTGGGATCCTGGCTTTGTGAAGAACAAGGAGATGTCTAGAAAAAAGGGTTTGCTGAGCCTTGCTTTTGGGCAGCGGACTGACAATAATAAAATAATGTCAGGAATCTAGCTAATGTGCATGGTCAGTTCCACAAGAATGTGAGGCAGGAGAAAATGTACCCTGCTATTATAGAGGGAGATCACACTACTGCGAGTCACACCACAAGGTTACCCTGATGCTGGCTTAGCCGTTGCTGCTGCAGAATTAAGAACATGAAAAATATGTTGGAACTGGTTGCATTTAACCAGAGGAGGAAACAGTACAGCCTCTGCTTCAGTGTATTGAATGTGTCAACTTTACTTTTACAGCAATTTGTATAGGCTAAGGTAAGGTAAGGTCACTGTGACAGAATAGTTTGTTTATAAGGCATCAGTTGAACCACTCAAGAATTGTGTTTTTGAGAATTTTTAGATACTCACAGACAACTACATGGCATTGAAGTACATTGTCTTAGATTGCAAAATCAAGGTTGAAATTAATATGTTTCTGAAGCCATAGACAATCAGATGGGTGAGTATTGTTGCAGATGTAAAACAAACATGCTAAAGGCTTTCAATTGTTATAGATGAGTAAGGCCTTTCATTTAAATAAATACAGATGTACTAGCTAGACTTAAAAAGTCAAATTATATTCTAAAACTACTATTTGCATAAAGCTAGTTAACCATTTTTCTCAACAGAAATTAAGAGAAATATACATGTCTTTGTTAGCTCCCCACTTAATTACATAGAAACAAATAAGAGGCCAGATAAATTACATGTATGTTGACCGTTATTTATGACAGGATATTTGGATATTGTTAAAAACCTAAATACCCCATATCTGCAAACAAATATAGTCCATCTGGAAGACTCCCTATGAAACTGGGATATGTTATTATCCTGCTAGTACTGCAAATAGCCCTGGCTTATCTTTGCATGAACAAGTCTCATGTAATCTCATAGAAGATCAAGTGTGTTTGTGTGTGCATGAATGTGCATGTTTGTGAGCGTGCATCAGCTGTGTTATCTGAGTACCTGAAATAATGAGCTAGCAAATGGGTAGCCATTTAAATCCAAGATTGTTCATGTTTTCTGTATAGCCACTTATATTGTAATGGAATCTGACTAAAATAGAGAAATTAAAGCAAAGAAATTGATAAATAATCAATTGCCCACCCTGTTTTTGACAGTGAATTCACCTTTTGTCATAAGATGACTGCCAAATAAAAGTCCCTTCCACCCATGCACTAAGTTGTGCAGACACTTCCTGTGCCACAGCTACTTAATTATGCTGCAGGACACACTAAAGCCTGCAGCTGGAAGGATGGACAGAAAAAGCCTGACCCACAGATCATCTAGCTCTTACTTCTCTGCTATAGTTCATAATGAGAGAAAGGGAGATAGTCTCAATAATCCTTCTGGTTATGTCACTATTAGGAGCACTAAACAAGAATATGCATGATGTTATGCAGGTTGAATGTTTCCTGTTAAGTGTTTCTATATTGGCTGCAAATTCAGGTCACTACCAGACCACTTAGTAGTTTCCATTGCTGCCATGGTAACCGGGCAACCCTCAGTAGGTATACTCAGAAGGATGCAACACTATAGCCATGAAAATTTACTATATCTACATCAAAAAGGATAAATATTGCAGATTACAAAATATTAAAACAAAGTCATCAAGACTGTTTTGATAAGCAAAAATGTGGTGTCGAAAAGCAAAAATGTGGTGAAGGGGAAAGATAGAGACCTTGATTAAAAAACGCATCTGCTGTATGGCCCCCAATTCAGTGTTTTGCAGCACTTACCACCTACCCTTGAGTAACAGATCAGACAATTTCATCAATGAGTGTGCCCCATAAAACCTGCTTCCTGATTGTCTATAAGTGTGTTTTTCCATCTAACTTTTTAAACCTGACTTTTTGGATGTGGCAGTGAGGGTGTACAGTATGTTCATTTGTGCAAATCCCAATTGTGATGAACTGAACTGATGAGAGACAACTCCTCTGATTGCCTATTTAATTTCTGTGACCACATCTGTCCGTCTTGAGATCCGTTTGGTAAACAGGCCCTTCTCCCCCATCTCATTACAGCACTTTAATCAACCCACAGTTATCTCTGTTTGCGGAAACTGCCTTCATTTTACCCTTAGATGCCATGTCTGACTTATTTTTACTTTTTTTCTCATCACTTCAGGGCAGTAAGTTTACTGAGTTTGTCCACTGCCTGTGGCTACCAAACATCCAGAAAAATCATAAGAATAATCTGTATGATTTTAACCAAACAGATTTTTATCTGTTTGCTTTTCTGTCTTGATTTTTACTTGCCTCAAGATCACATAATGCAGTCTTCCTGAGTCTTTAGTCTGTCATGTCATCATGGACAGTCATTGATTAATGAGACATTTGTGTTTTCGACTACATTGTTTATGGCATTCTGTTAATTTTACACAGTTAACCTCTTAATAAATTGGATCTTGAATCTTTTTTCTATCTTTAGTCCAAATGGCAAATAGTTGTTGCACATAAAGTGACTCTTGTCTGATGAATTCTGTATTTCATTTGGACCTGTATCAGATTTCATGTTTTCTTTGATACAGGCCTTTGCTTTGCTGATAAAAACTTAAATATGGAGCTGCTCTATGCCTCCAAGCAACAGTTACCATTTCACATAGAACACTCAGTAATTATGTTTATTTATATGAGAATGTAGAAAAATAATAGTTTTTTCTAATGATTACCGATCAGCTCATTTTATAGTGCCCTATCTATTTTTTATATATATTCTTTTGAGTAAATGACTGACTCTGTCAGAGGCTAAATATCTGTTTCTCCATTCTTTGCAATCTATGTTCTAACTTATACTGCTACACATTGTGTGATGTACTGTTAACCTGAACAATAGTATACTAAACAAATATGGAAGAAACGTAAATACTTTTGTCAGTCTTGTTTCATATTGTGTAGTATTGTGCATTTTTGT
The DNA here is from genome assembly GCA_016785285.1 of Brachirus orientalis. Taxonomy (NCBI): domain Eukaryota; kingdom Metazoa; phylum Chordata; class Actinopteri; order Pleuronectiformes; family Soleidae; genus Brachirus; species Brachirus orientalis. The sequence goes on from JAFBJR010000058.1 coordinate 2,391,231, forward strand.
GGGAATAAATGAATGGTGCTTTTATTCCCTGCTGAGGCTCAGAAGATACAAAGGGATGTTTACCGATCAGATCAATGGTGAAAATTCAGGCTCCTCCAGTCTACATGTTAAGGTGTCCTTGGGCTTGACACTGAATCTGAAATTTACACTAAAATCTCCCTGCAGTTTGAGTGAGATGTAGTTAGGTATGCACAATATTGGACTTTATGCTGATATTAAATATGCCGATGTATCACGAGTGCCTAGGCCAATAACCATTACCAATTTATCAGTGCTGGGCTATATACTACACCGGGTCATACTGAAAACTGGTATTTATTTCTTTTATGACTTGAATTTTTTTTTATTAAACGTTCATGAAAAATTTAACATTGCACAGCAAAACACTGTTTGAAGAGGGACCCTTTTTGCTGCTGCACCACACATGCTTGGGAGTTTGCTGAAGAAGTAACTGTGGTCATAATTGTAGCAATGAGCAATTTGCTCCACCACCTTAGCAGAAAATGCATGTTAGAGCAACAAGAATGTATGCTGTTATATTAATACACACACACTCAAGGGGTTCTCTCTCACTGGAGCGCAACAATCCATTAAACTGTTGAAATTTTGACAAATACTGTGACTGTACTGTGTAGGATTTGGTCATACCACCTAGCACTTCGGTATATACTTTTTAAGTGGTCCATGCATTTTGGCTGTGTTAGCTCAGAATATGAATGGTGTTGATTATGTGCATTTGATCAGAGGTAGGGTGACCATTATAATTGTAGCAAATGAAAGGTAGAGTTTTACGAATTATAATTTAACAGATGTTAAGTTAATTTTAGACATGGATAGCAAGGTAATCTCAGAGCACAGTTCAGAGTAGTCATCAATAATGTGAACATCACATGAGCGACCATTGCTTTTACCTCTTTGTCAGCAGTTCTGTAATGCTGAATACACACCAGCACAGAAGGAATGATACAGGAGAAAAGGCTGATACTAGGGTTCATAAGGCTTGATCATGTACTCAATGTTTCCTTCCTTCCTACCTCTGTCCCTTAACCATGATTTTCTGGCAATGTTTTTTTGGCTTAAAAAGCTGTTTATTCTGTGATAGACTTTGTTGAAGAGCTCATGTATTTCTTTAGCATGTTTGCAACTCTTGCCTTAAGCTTAATTTTCTTGTCCATGAATGTCAGAACAGAATGACTTGCATTTGTACTTGTTTTCTCATATTCATTGGCACAGAAACACTTGTGCTAATAATTTTTATTAGCACAAGTTTTTATAATAAATATATAAAATATATTTATTTTTATAATAAAGTTTATTGCTGTGTTATGTATGAGTGAATCTTTGACAGGTTTTCTTTGTATTTTATGTTACTTATCCAAAGTAACTTAATCATTAAATACAAAGTTTGAAGTTGTGTTTCCATTATTGTGCATCCATGGTATATTTGCTGTATATGAGGAGGTGGCTCATGAGAGTTTTATTCCAGAAATTTCTTATAGCAGCACATCTCTCCCAGCTTGCCACAGAAGGCAGTATATGGCTGACTTCAGTTGACCATGAGTGGGGGGGGGTATGTCTGACAGCTGAATAGTTGGATTGTTCTGTTGCTTCAAATCAGCTGGATTCCTCTTGAGCTAGCATTCCTATGAAGAGCTAATTTAGTACAGAGTATATTCATCTGATTTGAATTCAGTACAGTGTGTAAAGAAATTATCTAATGCATCTGAAAAAGCATTATATGACTGTAGTCCTTTTTGTGTAAACTATGGGTGTCTCTGTTTTTCCTATATGCAGCTGCAGCTGCACAGGCACAAGCAGAGGAGCGGCGCAGCCTATCAGGGAATAGTCCAAAACCAACAACCAACACATCAGCTAAACCTCAGGGGTGTAGGCCAGGTAAATGACACCACACCTTGACACAGATACAAGTTGGTTCTCACAGATTCTGCCTTGTCACTACTTCATTGTCATCCATTATCTGAACCATTAGATGCAACACAATCCACTTCCACCACACTCTGTGTGGCTTACTGCAGGTAAACCTTAGTCATCATCATATTACTGCATCAATTGACAAAGCTCATTAAAGACAGTCACGTGCGTACTTCTGCCAGCTTGATTCAAAGCCCTTGTAAATCTATGCTGCATTTCAATCCACCTTTGTGTTCACTGTATGTGCTACTACACACACACTTGTGATCACCTTATATACGCATGTGTGTTTGCAGTAATAGACGGTGCCACGCTTAGAATAGACGACAAACTGCGAGTGGCAAAAGAGAGAAGAGAGGAGGCAGAAAAACAACAGGGTAAGTGAAATACATTTTATGTGACAATTTAGCTCTGTCTTCTACTGCATGTGACGTCTTCCCAGTTTCATATCATATCGTTGCATACCAATAATTTATTAAGTGTCAGCAAATTCCCTGAGTTTATTGACAGTGAATTAAGTGGACCAATCTAGGCCTTATATAGGCCTTTATGTTGTGACAGTTATTTTAAGGCTGTTAACACATCAGACAACTTACAAATGAATGTCTTTTTGCTTTGTTCATGTATGCACTTATACTTTGTGTGTGGTTAGCTTTGCGAGATTCTCAGATCATGGAGCGGGAGCGCAAGGCCAAGCTCCAGGTGGAGCGTCAGATGGAGGAGCGTCAGAAAAAAATTGAAGAACAGCGAAAGAAGGAGGAGCAAAAACGACATGCTGTGGAGGAGAAGAGGAAGCAGAAACAGGAAGAAGAAAAGGTAGCTGCAGCATGTTGGAGGTTTTTGAGCTTTGCATGGTATTGTTGCTCAGATGATTTGACCTTTGTAACTAAGATAATTACATTTCCAAAGAAGCAAAGATTTATGTTGAAGGGTTTCCATTATGAATAAAAAATGAATAAATTGAAAAAAAGAAAAGTGACAATGTCATTCATGGTAGAAAAATAAGTCTGTTCATGCTCTGTCTCAGGAGCACTATGAGGCAGTGATGCGGCGGACGATGGAGCGTAATCAGCGACTGGAGCACAGGCAGAAAAGATGGTCCTGGGGAGGATTGTCTACAGACTCAGACAGTCGAACAGGTAGAAATCCTTGCATCAGTTAAATGTTCAAAGATTCCTCTCTGCTTTTCTGTTCATTTTGACTTTTAATCGTATACTTAAATTTGTGCATTAAGTAATCATTTAGGATAAACAAAGACTTCTTTACTTCTTCCACAAAACAAAAGATTCATGCTTGTGTACAACATTCACAACATTCATAAAGGCATTTTATAACAGATTCCTTTCACCAGATATCCTGTTGATGATTTAGATTCTCAGTCAGACCTGGTTCTGTTGAGAAAGACAATACAGTTTTTGTTCTTCTAGACAATACAGTACATGTCATTGTGCTTTTTTACACCAAGAAACACATGAGTGCTCCACTCACAGTAGGGTTGAATCTCATCACTAAAATTATTAGATGAATTTTTGGAACTGTGCAAGTAAAGTGCAATGTAATAGTTAAGAATATTAAATATTGCTGACATTATTGTCAGTTATTAAACTGCTGTCAACAGTTTAAACTTAAAACAACATTTCTGGTTTGAAGCAACAGCCAGCCAGGCTTCGCCTTAGTTTCTCTCCTATAAAGATTGTAGCACATATTTTAAAGCTCCTCCCTGAGAGCTGTCTTTTCCACAGGAGATTCAGATGCCAGTGCCTCATCTCCAGTAACTATAGTTGTCTCCCTTGCCTCGCCAGAAAAGCCACCACGGAGTCGACAAGGTTTTGTTTGTTGATTAATTGTTTATTTTCTCACCAGTGTAGCAACACAGCTTGGACTAGCACTGCTACCACAGATAGCATGATCACCTCCTTTTCCCTCAACGGCACACCCCCTCCCCACCACCTACCTCCTGTGGTCTAACTGGCTGTCTTTCACTAACAATTTTTATTTATGAAGGCTAATTTCTGAATGTGCCTTGGTCTTGTCAAATGGCTAGAGGTAAAACTGGATTTGTCAATCATTCACACTGTTGAGCACTTTTGGTCACATAGGCAACTTCATGGGAGTCCAGCTAAATGTACCATCATTTAAATATAGGCTAATATTTTCTTTGGATTCTCTGGCTCCTCTTTTTGTTGTTTTAAAAAAAGCATCTATTGCTTACTAACCATAATGTTTGGCTCTTAAACCACTACAACTTGTAATTGGGTGAAACAATGCTTTGTCATATTGAACATAATATTTGCTAAATATGCATCACTCACTAATAAGTCATTTGATGTGTGAATTTGGATTTTATAATGGTTAATTGTGTTTTTTATGTACTTTTTTTGGTTTATTTATGACAACATATAAATATTCACCCTTTGAATAGCAAGTATATGAGGGTCTTGCAGGACCTTGTACTACCTTATGTGCACCCATATACACTCCCCATCAGCATGCCTCAAATGTAAAACCCACCTCCCCTTGTTTGTCTTTGCTCCTCCCACTTAGTGGACAAGCGCTCCACATCCAGCATGAACTTGAAACAGTTGTCTGAGACTGGCATCAGCAAACGCTTGTCCTCTTCCTCTGCTACCCTCATCAAATCTCCTGACAAAAGTAAGTTCCTCCCTGCTTCCTCATTTGCTCCCTCTCTCTCCGACTCTCCCTGCTCCCTGCATTCCAGGGCTCTGTCGTAAGCAACTGTTATCTATTTTCTGTTATACTTCATGTTGCAAAACATTCTAAGAGACAAAACTGTTAATACTCTGAAATAAATCTTTTTTTTTCCACCAGCTCTTAAAGTTAGCGTGAACTCTGATCTCTGTCCTCACAGACTGGTAACAGTGCTTAAGCTCCCAGGCTCTGGTTCCAAGTAATATGTCTGCATCATCTCTAAGTTCTGTTGCCTTCATTCACTAGCTCCTCTACAAACACAGTGACTTAATAAATTTATAATCCTAAATCCCAAACAACAAATGGTGCCTTTTTTAATTTATATGGCAGTAATTTTCAATAGAAGCCTTTCACAATATTCCCATGTGTTGTGTCTTGTGTGTTGTGTTCCCACACATCACAAGCACCTGATTTCCATCTCTCTACAGCTTCTTAAAGCAGCCATTGTCATTTTGTCTTTTAGACACTGCAAATACCTCTTTTATTCTCAAATTTAATAAACATTTTACCACTCTTTCTTTTCCAGACCTGTCGATACATGTAAAAAGGCTGAGACTTCTATAACATTCAAAAGACACTGATGTCTACATTTACCAATGGGTGTGTCATCATTGTCCCTCAGGTGTTAAGCGAAGGAGTTCGTCTTGTAACCGGTTGCCTAGCAATGGCAATGTTGCTGCTCAGGCCAATAAGGAAGATGGCAAAAAGCTTCAGGTGGATCAGACAGGTGCAAAAGATCCCCTTTTTTATCCCATGCAGCACTTTCCTAACTAAGACTGTGTACAGTACAAAGTTTTCAAAACATTACAGGGCATAGAGAATATATAACTACACCTTTGCCACAGCCATTATAACTACATAGGAAGTTGACTTTGTATATGTAACTATTTTAAACGCTTACAGCTGCGGTTCCCCTGTTGTACTATTAATGTTGTAGCAATCTGTCTTAGGTGCTTTCAGGTAGTATGATCACATGATGGAGTTACAACTCTTGCCTGTGCATTTAGCTATCTTTGAGACTGGGGCATCCGCTGCTGTCAGCCCTAGCCTGGTGACTCGCATAAAGCCAAATTAAGTTCACATGTGTAAACTTTGGAGCCTCTTTGTTGACACCCTTCTAGTGGCTACATGGCTATAATTCCACTTTCATGTCTGTAGGCCATTCCATGAAGAAGAGAAGTTCCTCCCTTACTCGAGTAAGTGTGGGCAGAGCACAGACCCCTTCCAAGCCTGATAAGGGGACAACGGATGATCAAGGTGGCTAGCATGAACAATCAGCAGTAATTTCCTTCATGCTCCTATCTGCATTGCTAAGACCTCCATCTTTGAATAACATGCATGTGGCTCTGATATATTGTTAATGGCTTGATCACGATGAATTGTTCTTTTTTTTTACTACAGCTAACTGGTTTTTGGGATAACATACTCATTTTGCTAGCGGTCTCGTCCTGGTTAGCTTTTAGTGCTGTGTATTCCCTCTGTCCTTCATCCAAAGGTCTTTTGCACTTGCTACTGAAGTATCCCCTGGGAAGCTTCTAAATTTCTCTTCAATGTCATCTCATTGTGATCTATAACACTGCTCGTTCTTTGTGCCAGTCTTTCCTTATCAGATCATGCACCGTGTCATGTCTCTCATTGACAGCTAATTTTTTGTTTTAGTCGTTTTCCTTGGTTTCTTTTCAACTTAAAACCCTGGACTGATTGTATCGTATGGTGTGTCTGGACTAACACCGTTTGTTTCTTTTCACAAAGTGTTGAATTTTTTCTCCCTCCCAGATGACATCATAGCTGGATTTTAGTCACTGAGCTTGTGCTTGACTGTGGTGTGTATGTGCCATTATACCCTGCCTCCCCTTGGATTGCAGCAATTACCTCTGCAGCTCACTCTGTGTATCATCATTAACCACCAATGTTTTGTTTGTCATAAAACTGTCAGCGTCTCTGATGTGCTGTAAAAATGTTCCTGTCTGTAAGTGGTGTGTGTTCTACATGAGTAACCTAAGCGACATTACAATGCAGTGACAGTCTTATATACTTATAAACTTATATATAGGACTTACCATTTCAGTTTAAATACCAATAATAAATATTGTACCAAATTACCCACACACCATTCTCCTAACTATAACCTTATCACAGACTAATTACTCAGATGCTTATTAGTTGGCCATGCATAGTGGTGCTGAGCAGGCTCAAAGGGCTAGTACTTATCAGCTAACAACAAGTCTGTCAATAACAGATGTCCTTTCAATAAGGGGCTCCAAAAAGAGGCTTGACTCTGTGATCTCTGTTTGAAGGTAGCGTTTAAGAATTTGTGGCAAACTCGTACTGGCCGACATTTTGAACTCTTCTTTGGTCACAATGCCTAATCTGTTGCTTTGGTGACAGTGGCCAAAATGGGGAATTGGTAATTATTTTTCTCATCAAGGCAAGAGCTCTTTATTTCTGCTGCCAGATCAGTTTGGATCATAGTGCTTTTCTGGCATGTTGATACTCGCTGATTTGCTCAGCACAGAATGGCTGTAGTTTAGTCAGCCTCATTATTTCAAATTATTCATTATATTTGACTCCTCCTTTACCTTAGCTTTGGAGAGTTTGGACAGTAGAAGCTAAAGATCTCTTGTCTGTTTGCAGTCCCTTTCTCTGTCACTTTTTGACTTTGGTCTCTTTCACTTCTCATCTTTCTACCTAATAGTGTGCCTCCACTGTCTAAAGTTCACTAATGGTTTGTTTTCCCCATCAGCATCCTTCCTTCTGCCCCATGTAACCATTGATTTTACCTCATTTTCTACTTGGAATAATGATTTCAACTGCTCATCAGTTACCAGACAATCAGATCTTTGGTCTGTCTCAGTATTCTTCCATGGTGTCCTTTCCTTTGTGTCTTTTACCTACAATCTTCATTTTATTAATAGGACAAAAGACAATTGATAAGGAGTCCACGTAAGACTCCAGAGACATACTGTAACCTTTGGATCTTGTGTTGATTTTCTCCTATTGGTTAAATCACATGGTGACATTTCCAAACTAAATTGACCCCTTCTTTGTGTTGCCTTGTCATCCCCCATTTTGCCCACTTCTTCTTTCTTGGTCTTTTTGTTCTTCTCTGCTGTTTTCGGGTGATTTTTCGGCCGGTGTAGCTCACAGGCCACCGGCCTGCACTGTGGACGGAGGGCTCCTTAGTCGCCTGCTCACCCCCACCCAAGCCTCACTAGCTAGAAGCAAGAGTGCCGCCGCCCTGTCCGCTGAAGGAACAGATTCTCCAGGTAACCTCCACACAGGAGACCCTGATAGAGAGGAGGAATGGCTAGACAGAGATTGTGGTCCTCCTAGCCTTCATTTATTTTTGTAGTAAAAAGTCAACCCTGTCACTTCACTTCACTAGATCTGAGCTCACCCCTGTGCTGTGCTTCAAAACCTTGTGGTTTTGGATCAGTCCTTCCAAAGATTTGGTGGCCTCATGGTGGTGGAATCACAGATGTTGCTGCAGTTCCCTCTGTTTAAAAGCCACTATTGTTATGATCAGCTATTATATACATCAAAGTATACTCATGTGAGAGGCTAAAGTTACTTGGTAAATAACTCACACACATGGATCCAGCTCACATGCACTTTACAGTCTTACACAATTGGCTGTTGTGTGCTGAGCTGGGCCAGTTTTGCAAGGAACAGTTCTCTGCATCTAAGGAGCGTCTCTGCTGGGAGATTTGCTCTAAGCTGCTTACCTGCTGGTTGTTCTTATGTCAGAATAAGACTGTTGTGCTGTTACCTGTGTTCTCTTAATTAGACTAGGGTCTTTGGAACTGCAGTACATGGTGCTCAGTTATTAATTACCTGCATTTTCATAGGTTATCTGGACTTAAAGGTACACTTTCAACTCACTATGTCGTCAATCTGCACTTTTCAGGCTATCTGCAAAAACAGGTTTACACATATACAATATGTATATGTAGTATATTGTAATTCTTAATGATTCTTATGAACAATAAATAACCACGCTATATCATACTGACATGCTTAAAAGCTGCAACTGCGGCATTGGCTTTGGGTTGTAATGTTTATTGGCAGGCCATTACAAACCCATTAATAGCTGTAGATCTTTAGCTGAGTATGGCGCAATCTAAAACATGACACGCCTGTCTCAGAAGCTGCAGTGGCATGATACCTTTCTTACTTACTATAGCTGTGCAGTTTACTGTTAAGTACACATTTGAGACCAGGCTGTGGTAGGGACAGTTAAGCTAATCACTCAGTTTGACACTGCAAGCTCAAAACTAGTGGACAACTTTATTGCCTGTAACAGATTGACTCAAATGCTAATGTTTTAGCTTCATACTGATCACAGCAAGTGACACTATAAACATTAATTTTGTGTTCAATCGACTAATATCTGTGTAACGCTTGTGTGTGTATTCCCAGTGTTGGCTTACTTGTCACTGGTAGGTTTTGTGTAGTTTGGGCTGCCTGGTGCTCAGGTTTTTTAATGTTGTAGAATTTGTGAAGTGGGCCTTTTGTCAGAGTATTGTCTTCTTTATCTCATGTTCCTTAGCTCTATGAAACCATAAGCAATCAAGCTGTTGCCTGCCTAATGTGCTATATTTAACAAATTGCTTTTTTTGTGCTCTTTTTCCCCCCTTACAAAACAACTTTCTGCATTTCTTTCAACCATCATCTGTTCTTCCTTCTCCTTGCCTTCTTTCCCTCTTTCCCCCTGCTCTCTTTTTTCCCTTTTCTTTTGCTCTATGCTGCCTTGCTGCCAACTTTGCCACTTGTCACACCTCCCATTGGTTGTTCTCCTCTTGGCCTGCGGTCACTGTGTCCTTTACCAGAGTGTCACATGTGTCCTCGCTCAGCCTCTGCCACTCCTCTGCATCCACCACGTGGACCTGTGCGCAGCCGTAGCATTGACCGGCAGAAGAGCAGCATGACCACTTCTGTTTCAGCTGATGGAGTCCTCGACCCTTCACTGGTGAGAACACCTCGATATTAATGTTTCTTACACCACTGGCCTTCAAAGAAAACTATTAAAATCACACATACACACACACACGTACATTGAAAATGATCAGCTGAAGTAATCTCTCCCATCCTCCCTGTTCCCAACTCTTTAAGCTGCATTTTTCTTCTATTACAGTATTTCTGCGTTTGAATTGTACTAACAGGTTTACATGTATTTTAAAAGTCCAATTTGAGTTGGACTAACACAATGATTTGGTTGTCATGTAAATGTACTGACTCATTTATATGAGCATAGCCACCTTCATTTGCCTTTCAAAGCACTGATAGAGGATGTGGTCAACAGGGAAATCTTATTCCCCCAGCTGTTGTTTGTCCTCTGCTGGTCACTCATACTTTGGGTTTGTCACTACATGGGCATAATTTCAATCCTAGCTGTGGGTTTCTTTCATTTTCTCATTTGGTGGCCTGTAGTATCTGCTTTTCTCTCATAACTTGACTGTTCTCTTCTGTGGCTGTGAAGGGCCTTATTGTAATAGCATTAAACAAAGGGATTCACAGTGGCCAGATTAGGGACAGATCATCCGATGCAAAGCAGACCCACCCTGATCCTGAGGCCTAATGTCAAAAGCCTTTGATTTTCCTCACCCTCTCATTGTCTTCTTTTCCACACGCACAGATTAGAGTTGACATAATTGAAATTCACAGCTTCATGCTTATTATTAAGGCAGTATCTCAGGTTGTGGATACTTCATCCACAGTAATGTTTAGTTTACATTTTGTCAGTTTTGCATTGTTTTATTGCTTGGCATCCATGCCGAGGGTCCCAAAATCTGTTATCAGTCAATGCTTGGCTACAGCAGTAAATAATTAGCAAATGTTGCAAATGTAACACAATTGATCAAAAAAAAAAAATACTTCGGTCTTGTATTTTCTGCAGCCACCTATAGAGTATATTGCCTTATCTGACTTGCATATTAATGGTTTTGCCTTGTAATGAAGCTGTACAATCACATTTGCTGGCCCTCTCATTGTCCTGTTCTCAAAAACTGGTTACAGTAGGTTGTAAGATCACAACAAAAGCCTTCCTGTGACCAGTTTTTTATATTTGCAGAAATACATTTAGCTGACCTGCCATTTATTACATGCAGATTGGTTTATGGCAGTGCTGCTATGTATATTTGTCTGAGTATCAAGTGAGTGACCTTGCTCTGTCTTGGTGTCATCTTGTTTGCACTGCCAAACATAGCATAAGGTCATTAAAAATAGATAAGTTAAAACCTGACCATGTAATACATCAGTGTGCCACAGTTTGATATGCCAGTCAGACTAAAAGTGGCATATGCAGAATTAAAGCGACGCAATGTAGTTTTTGCTCTCAGGTACAGTACTGTCTGTTGCAAATGCCGTGGTAACGTGCATTTGTTGACAATCCCTCTGCATCTCTAAGCTGACACTGGTGAGTGAAAGTAGGACCAATATTCATCCTCATCCAGCATCTTATCCTATCACTCTCCTACTTTTTCTTTGACTCCTCTGACAAAATCTTCAAACTCTGTGGTATCTGTGCTGTTTTCTTCATTTCCAATAAAAGAACAACTCCTATATAACTCTCACTCCCAAATTTACACTAGCTTCTCTCACTCAGAGGACTGTGACATATGCAGTACACAGTCAAAATAGTTAAGTTGGTTTCATTTCCGTTCTTGGAGTGACCTGAACCATGTTACACGTTACATAGTGCCAGTACATTGATGGAGACCCTCTTAGGCCCTAATCAAACTTTTATAAGAAGACAATAAGTTGAAAATATTTTTGGAGACATTATTTATAGGTCAGGATACTATATGGTGTTGCTTATAATATCAGATACATTTGTCGCTAATATTAGACACATTTTTATAGATAGATTTTGAGCTTTGGTTACACAGACTTTCCAAATATATTGATAATTGTCAGGGATTCAGTTAGGGATCTGAAGATGATAAATGAGATAAATTCCATTGTTTATTGTTTCTAAACAACTGAAACTATCTTGGAAGGAAAAACTTGGTGTAAACAGATCTCTTCAAGGTCTATAGAACTGGTCATGTCATTTATAGCATGTCATTATGACACAATAAACAGTTTGAGTTTTGAGCTTAGCTCAGATTTTTTTTTTTTTTGGCAGTATCATAAATTATTTTTCATTCCTGTCTGTTTTCTGTAAAATTACAGAAAGACAAGAAGTCACCATCGCCTAGAGGGAAACGTCCTGCCTCCCCATCCAATAACCTCGAACGCAACCGCTCACCATCCCCAGCCCCCAATCAAGTACCAAAGCGGACCCCTTCCCCAGCAGCAGCCAAGTAAGCCTATAAACTTTTTAAAGCCCATTTTAAATGATTTTGTGATTTTTATCATTTATTTATTTGCAATATTTAATGCCGCCTCTCATTTTGATCTTGTCATAAGATACAAAAGAAAGCAACCTGCACTTTATTCTTGCAGACAGAGTCCCAGGACACGCCCACCTTCACCTAATGCAATGAAGCAACGTCCCCCATCCCCCCAACCATCATCGACCAAACCCCCACCAATCCAGAAACCAGCTCTGACTCCAACTGGGCCCCCTACTTTGCGAAAGAGAGACTCTAAGTCCAAGGACATTTTTCCTGTCCAGGCTGTGTCTTCTGAATCTAGCAAATCCAAAGACAAAGATGGTGAGATATTTTCAATATTAAGAGAGCGTCACAAAAATGTGTCGTACTGCTTGATGTTTGCACAAATTAATACATGCTTTGCTTTATTTAAGGGTGGGCAGTCACAGAAAACTGACTAATTTTACTTAGTCAGTACTAGTAATTGTCACATGACATGATCTGCTGTTATTCTGGCAACCAGGATGTTTGCACTGGTGGAACTTGCTGTCAGTTTCATGGTGTACATTGGCCCAGCATGATATGTGTCATGCTCAGTTTTTTCACACCTAATTAAATGTCACCGAAGTTCTGTGCTAAACCTAAACCTACTTACACTATGCAAGAATCCATTCGTACTAATGAAAATGTATTCAAGTAGTTCTTTGTTTTCAAACATTGTACATTATAATTAGATGTTTCATAATCCAGTTCATGTCACTTACTACACAAGAACTTCTCGTCACGCTGCATATATTCTTTGTTCAGGCACCTGTTCTTTTTACTCTTGATATATTGTGTATACTAATGAAAGCACAAGTAGAAGTAAAGGAAGTATTCTTGGATCAAAAAAGAAATTGCAGATGGAAGAGTGTCTATAATAAAATATTATTGTTTCTGTGAGTTGGCATACTAAACTAGTTGCATGAGAATCAGAATAATGCAGTGCTACTTGTTTCTTTTTAAACTCTTTCCTGTCTCTGATTGTTACCAGTGATGCTGCACCTTCATTTAGAGCAGATGAAAATTACATCCTTTGTGGTCATGGTTTAATGAAAAGGCTGTTTGGTTTGAGAGAAATATCATTGTTTTAGTAGCCAGAAATGGACATGCATATGAATGTGTTTGTGTGTGCTGCATACTGACGTGGCAAAGGCTCAGTTTGCATTAAATCGCAGTGCAGCACGAGATCTATTAGGTCCCCATTGGAGTTACATCCTGTTACAGATCTGGTACTGTTGCTGTTGCCACCTTGTGGAGAAAGTTATGTTGTGCAAGATAAATTTGATTAGTTATAGTTAATTAGAACATGACAACTGGGCAAGGACTGTTACCCAGTATGAATGCAATATGTGTACTAGTTTTGTGGAAAAAAAATATTGATTAGTACCCCCCCTTGTTTTATTAATATATACATCAGATAAGCCCATTGCAATGTTGATTTGCCCCATATACATTATATTTATAATGGACAGTATGAATTATTTATTTAAGTCATTTTATATCATGTTATATCATATGTCAGGATAAAATAAAACTTTCACAAGTAATCAATTTAGTCATTTACCGTAATGAATACCACCTTGAACACGTGTATAGGGAAATTAGTTTAGTATTTTTTTACACATTTTAACAAACCTTTATTAAGTGGTCGATACAATAGCAAATATATTTAGAGAACTTAGAAGACAGATTTTATGATTGCAGAATATCTGAGGATAGACTTGGCCCTCACTCTGTGTGTTCTTATGGTGCCTGATCGAGTTTTCTCGAAGAGCACAACCATTGTCATGCGACAGTTACACAACTCGACAAGGCCACCTCCTTTTTCTGCTGTCACAAATCTTCATCACAGTAAGCCTCTTCCCAAAAACTGGCTTTCTGTTCTTTATCTCTCTCCTTTCATTCTTCAGTCGCACAGAGTGTAGCTTCTGGGCTGTTCTACAATAAGAATTGGGTGACAGAGTAGCATAAAGAGCTAAACATATCCTCTATATTTTTCTTTTCCCCCCCGTCAGACTCAAAAGCCTCAACGGGAACCAACTCAGCTGCTGAGGCTGCTAAGATCTTGGCAGAGAATCGCAGGTTGATGCGGGAGCAGAAAGAGAAGGAAGAGCAGCTCAGGCTACAGAGGGAAGAAGAGGAGAGGTGACAATTTTTTTGATTTAAATTTTTGTTAAACTTTCTCCCCAAAAGAACTATGTATAGACCCTTTTCCACCATAGGAACTTTTCTCATTAACCTGGGTAATTTAAAAACCTTGGCACATTTCTACCAAATTATCCGGGTAAATATTTCCCTGGTAAACGATTTACCCGGGTAAATTTAGTACCTACTCGCAACTAGGGACTTTTCAGATTACCAGGAACTTTGGAGGGGCAGGCTGTGTGCAATACATCTTGCAGCTGTTTTTGTGTTGCAAATGTAGCGACAATAATTGCTATATTTAGCGAATATTCAAGCCCTCTAGCGACTCTTTTTCAAAAAAAAAAATGCGAGTAGCGACAAATCTAGCTTCTTTTTCTTGTGTTATTTGAGACTTTTGATGTGAAAGCACATATCATTCTAAAGGTCTTTACACACTAGACGGAATTAACTAGCAAATGATTCTGATGCGACGCAGCCTCTCACACACATCAAGGACGATGCAAAGAAACTAATAAATTAGGAGGAGGAGGTGAAAAATCATGTCTGCGAGCAGAGCAGGTTTCACACACACACACACACACAGCTGCTGTTGTCGTCTCTGGCTGATGCAGCTCACAGCAATGTCAGTAAAAACTATTTTGAGGCTTGATTTGCACTCCCACTATCTCAATGAAGCACCTTTTACAATCCCCCTCCACATGTCTTGTAATTGTTTTATAGTTTATTCTTGTTTATTAACATGAAATGGGTTTTGAGAAACAAACACAATTAAACGATCTGCTGGTGTGTTAAATATTTTGACTTTACATCATCAGTAACACTCTTTGAGGTGCGGTGGAAACGCACACTACACATATTAACTTATTTACCCGTGTAAATAAGTTCTTGGCAATAAAAGTTCCTGGTAATTTTGGTGGAAAAGTGGCTAATGGAGAACAGAATAAGAGAGATTGGAAAATTGGTGGATATATTTAATATTAAATTATCATTCTTTAGCTCATGAGTTGTTGAACAGCACCCCTAAATGTTTACTTTGCTAAATTACCTGTATTATTTTGGGGTTTGTTGTCAAGCATTTGCTGCTGATTCTCATCCCCGTCCCAGGCTGAAAAAGGAAGAAGAAGATCGTTTAGCGGAGGAGGCTCGACTGAAACGCCTGGAAGAGGAGAAGAAGCTTGCAGAGGAGAGAAAACTCAGAGAAGAAGAGGAGGCTCGTCTGGCAGAGGAGGAGCGCGTGAGACTGGCAGAGGAAGAGGCACTGAAACAGGCCGAACTCCAAAAGGAACGTGAGGAGGCTGAGGCCAAGGCTCTGGAGGAGGCAGAGAGAGTCCGTCAGGAGAGAGAACGCATTATGCAGCAGAACCAGCAGGAGCGAATGGAGAGGAAGAGGGTAAGAAGGATGAATGGAGCAGTGAGGCTACTCTTTAGTCAAATCTTTTGCATCCAGACATAGATGTACATAGATGTACATAGATGTGAGAACATGATTGGTTTAGTTTTTCTGGTTAGATTACAACTTCTTCCAAAGAACTGTAACCATAACCTTGGGATTCCACTGAATCCATATTGTGGCAATGTGGTATTGTAGAGTTATAGAGACGGACTCCTGGAGCAACAACGCAGCCAGTACGCGTCGCAGACATAGTCAGAGGAAGCTGACACACTGACTCAAGTGGGTGTGACTTGCTTCTGATGTCGCAACGCGCTGCATACGCATTCAGTAGAATTGAATGCATAATTAAGTGTGATCATAATTATTTTCAATTATTTAGATTAGATAGAAACTTTATTTTTATTCTTTGGAGGTTTCCTCCAGGAAATTCATAATAAGCATCTAATATAAACAACAAATGCTTAATAATATTATAGCATTATGTGAGTTAAATTGTTCATAAAAATGTCCTGTACTTTATTTCCAATTCAGAGAATTGAAGAAATAATGAAGAGAACCAGAAAAGGCGATCCTAATGACTTGAAGGTAAGCTCACACTTGCTGCCCAACGTGACTATATTCTAGCCCCTCACAGGTTTGTCATATTTGGAAATCTACTGGAATACATTCACATCCATCATATTTCTCGCTCCTACAGTGCCTTTTCTTCACCCACTGTCTCAGACACTCAGTTTTATCTCTTCATCCCCTCGAGAAAAAATTAAGTCTGCTCTAATTGGTCTGTCGACCCACTCCTCAGTGATTGGTGCCCCTTACTCATAGGCTTTTAGTCATCCATAAACACGGCTGTAGCCATGGTAATAGCAATGTCAGCTTCGTTGTACCAGTTCAGCAGATATTAATATTCAGGATGAAGTCCCCAATAGACCCAAACCACTTCTGTAAACAAGATCATGTCTGTCTGTTTTCCCTGTCCAGAGAGATGATGACAAATGCTCACAGGAAAATGGAGATGTTCCAGTGGACCTAAACTATGAAACCAATGGTAAGTGTTCTCATCCTTGAGCTTTCACCTTGAGAGCAGATTTAGGAAAATGACAGTGCCTTTTTTTAATCTGTGTTTGTTTGCGCACATCATTTTAAATTGTCGGCATTGCAGAGACCCATGATACGGAGACTGACGAAGTCGAGTGTGGTCTGTCCGATGGCGAGACTTTGAAACAACTAGAGGAGCCTCTGAGCAATATCAATGGAATACCAGAGACTGAAGACAAGGAAAATAACAATGGCATTAGTACGGAGGAAAATCAGGCAATAAGGTATAACTGCACAAGAATGCATCACAATGAATCAAACAAAACTTAGATCTTTGACTATCTGAAAATCTGATATTGTTGATGGTTCAGATTGTATCCAGATTGGTTTTTGAAAGTCTTGGCAGCAGAAAAAAAAACATGAAGTCTGATTTTGAGGTGGTGTGAATTCAAATCAGTTTCTACAGATGCATCTCAGTCTGAAAGCTCTGGCTGCTGCGTTTACATCATAAATTGTCTTTTGAAGCACCTGTATTGTTTGAAACTGATACACTTATGTTGTTGCCATAGCAACCAATGCAGATAGGTTAGTCATGTCTGGACTAACTAATCTGATTTGATCTCTTGTATCAACATTGCAAAGAGTTTGCCTGGAAAGGTCAGATTTGAGAGTAAAATCTCACAAGCATGTGCCTTCATTGTAAACATGGACTTAGGCTCATGTAAAAATATAAGATCCTCACACAGACAGTTGAGAAGGCTTAGTTTCTGATTGATTGACTAGTTGACATTCAACATTTCACTGGCAGCCCTTGAAATGAAACGATGTTTTGTGTATCCTCTCCTCTCCAGTCCAGTCCCCAAAGGCCGCCTTGTTGAGGGCTCAGAGTTCCTGAATGAACAGGACTCTGCTAAAGTGGGGTTGGTCTCAGGTCTGAATGGCAAATCCAACCAGTGGAGCTTTGAGGAACTCATTGACCTCAACGTCCACACTAAGACTCGGCCGCTCATTAAGTCAGAAGACTGTAACCAGGTCTTGATCAACTGTGACGGGAGCTCAGACGGAACCAGAGTAGCCTTTGAGGACAAGGGAACCCCTGTCAACACCCTGCATTCCTCTAATCAACCCATAGAAGCCCTTTCAGGTGAGGGATCTCTTACTTGTTCATTTATGGGGAATCTGTAACTTTAAGTTAAAAAAAAAAAAGTAACTGTTTTCTCTTGTGTCTGTGCAGAGATTTGATGCTTTAGCTGTTGCTGAGAAGCCTCTCACTCTTGCACTCCTAACCTTCCTATCTGGCTGAGTTCATTTTAAAAAGTCATCTACCAGCTTCCTTGTCTTTGTCAACCTCCTCTTCCAGTAGGAGGCGCACTAGGTGAAGCAGAAAGGGCACCTTGAGTGCTGCATTTGCACCCTACATCATGAAGAAACATATATATTCAAATTATATGTTATAAACTTTATTCGTCAGGGAAATTCCATATATTCCTTAAAAAAGATTGTGTCAGGTCTCTTTCCTCTTCAACTTGTGTTTAGTTCTTTTTCAGATGTTTTTTTTTCTCTGTGTTCTGTCCAATTTTGATGTTTTTTAAGAGCTTCATGTTTGTCAGGGGTGCATTGTTGTAATTTATTAATTTTTGGCTTTTTGTTATTGTAATTATTATTTGTGAAGTTATTTTTCAACTCTCTTCTGAGAATATTCCAGGACACGTGTCCGTTATACTGTGTGAACTGAATATGAGGTAAATATTGTGAGTTAATGGAAGGAACATTAGTACACTCTTTACTGTCGGGGGTGATCCCAGGATTCATCTAAATTTACTTGACCAGATGTTTTTGCAGCATCGAGTAATATGGCCTTACCATTTTGTCCCAGCTTCTCTGTTTCAAGTGTGATTAACTCAATTGTTTTGTGCTAAAGCTCATAAACGCACAGTGAAGCGGTCTCCCATGAAGAGCTTGTAAGTGTGAAGTGGAATTTATTGTCATGCTGCACGTGGCACGTCTCCGATCTTTGTCCTTTCCCCCCATTTTTTCATGCCTTCCTCTCTCATCTTTAAATCTAATCTGTCCTCGCTGTGCTTCCTTCTATGGCCTCTGGAGGCACTCAGGATCATAGCTGGTCATTAGAAACCGTTAAGTGTTGAATTTAAAAACAACACTAATAGTGAATTCACATGTTCCTTGAAATTTCAGCAATTTGTCGAGTTAGAATTCCTGGTTCATTTAGGTTTTATGTATATTAAATTTATGTTTACCAACGTCATAATTTACAGCAGACTCTTGAGTATTCACATCTCTTTCTCTCTCACACACACATCCTTCTGTTTGTGTGGCTTTATCATTCATTTCATCTAAAATTCCTACCACACTAGCTGCTGCATCTGACTAAATACATTTCAGTTATTTTTTATATGAAATTTGGCGGTTTGTTTATATATAAAAATTAATTTCTACATATATTTAAGTGTTATTTCATTGTGTATATATCAGTATTAGGCAAATGAAGCCATGTTTTCAGTGGGTGAGGGTTCAGGATGTTGATAATTGAAGTCCCGTCGTTTATTCGCTCCAGTTGAAGTTTCTGTTTTTGACATGTGCCCAGCGAGGGTAGGCAGACTTGGACTGGGCAGCCTGGAAAGTCTACATTTGCGTAATGCTATCTTCCACAGTAGCTCTGCAAAACAAGGGACCAAGTGGGGACCCACTCTTCCTCTCATAATGTGTGTATATTTATGAGTTTCCACAAGCTCTAGTTTTGTTTCTGGCAATTGCATCACAAAGTGCTACACATGTTCACATCGCGATGAAGAGCCAGAACACTTGTCTGACCCAGGAAAATGGTCGTATCTGTGTCTCACAATGAGTTTAATGGAAGAGAGCATGTCAGCTTAGTTTGTATTCATTTTACATTGTAGCACAAGACAAGGCACGTCCACAGAACAAAACATGACACAAAACTCAATTGAAATCTGGTTAAATGGATTTAAATTTTTTGTTTTGCCTTGTCTACTGACTAAAATCTCTCTGTACATAAATAGTTGTTTTTTTTAGTGCTAAGCTTTGATTAATAAGCCAAGACTCCATAAACCATCCTCTGTTTTTTTACCATGTCCCTTAAAGCTGCTCGCTTTTAGCTTATACAAGTTATTCTTCAAGAAGACTCTGCATTGTTTAAAAATACTCGCAACATTTTTAGAATGGTTACTGACTTGTAGCTTTACTGCACAGACCTCTAGGAGAAAGCATCATTTGTTTTGGATGTTTTTAAAAGTTACAAAAGTAACCCAAAGCTTGCCTAAAGCCAAACTCTTATCAAACCTATCCCCACTCATCCTTCCACTCATGAGTGGCACTTGTTGGGGGGCTGTCGTAGCTGCTGCTTGAACATATACTGTAACTTATCCAGGTCCTGCTGCATGTTAGAGCATTGGAGCTCAGAGCCGACTTCTCAGTTCTCAAAATCATCTTTAACAATAGGATAGAAAGGTGCCTTAGACTGAGAATTAGAGTTTTTATATTACAGGTTGAAAAAAAAGGTGTGTCTTTACCTCAGCCTCGACAATCAGTCCACCCAACCAGGGCAACTGTGTGAATATCTCACTCATAGACTTACAAACCTAACAATGCCCTGTCCAAAAATAAAATTTGTATTGTAAATGTAACTTAAGTGTACTGAATTGTTACAAACTGTTACACCAATAAAGTTGGCAAAAATCTTCATTTGTCATGCCTTTAGTTTCTCTTTTATTCTCGTTTTACACTCAACTTCAAACAAAAATCACGGGTACATGAGCAGTTCTGAAAACCTTTCAACCATTCCGATTTGTAGCTGATTAATCAAAGCTGGTATGTATGAGGAGCTGTAATATGCATGTTAAAAAAGCATTTTATTCTCTGAAAAATTCCAGTGATGTAATGAAAAGGCTTCCCATCTCATATTGCTACACAGAATCCTTGATCAGATTTCAGTGCATTTTTTTCATGCAAAAATGTTTTTTTTTTGCCATGTTGAAGCCCAACAAGTCACTAAAACTGAGTTGCTGTTATGTATATATGGAGATAAATGATTCAAGCAAGTGCATATTTTGTTAAAATAACCATTAATCTTCCTATTTAATAAAGATTTATTTCACCAAAATTGACTGTTATGACATTTTTATGCAAATTCAGAAACTTTGCTTTTTTTGTAGTTTTTTTTTCAAATGTTGTAATTTGATTCCAAAATGTTCTGGCCAGTCTAAAAGTCAGTTTTGGTGTAATTCCACTTTAAACATTGATAATCTGCTTGGCTGATTTTACAGCTTCTTGGCACAGTCAGGGCAGTAGATATGATCTCCACTGATGACAAAGCGCTTGTTGGCCAGTGAGAGGCTGCACTTCTTGCAGTTGAAGCAGTACTCGTGCCAGGAGTAGCCCTCATAATTCACCACGTTGGTTCCATGGCCGAACCCTGTGGAGACAGAGGACGTGTGCGTGTGTGTGTGTCAGTCAGCAGCAGGAAGCTCGTGATTCTGGATTCTGAATGGATCCTTCTGAAACCAAATCTTTATTTGCATATAAGGAAGTTTAAAATTCTAAAGTCTGTACACTGTGATTTCTTTGTTTTCTCAAGAGCATAACGAGCAGCAACATTTTTAAGTTTAAAAAAACTAATTGTAAGCACAATAAGAATTTTGTTGACAGAAAAACTCCATCTCGATTAAAGTGTAGTCTGTGCGCTACACAGTCAAAAAATTATAAACCTAAAATAAAGATAAAAATGAATATAAATTAACTGAAAATGTCACTTTTTCTGCTTTTCTGAGACACTGAAACTATTTCATGACATTGAATTAACTGTACTCCCAGTTTATCATCCATAATGTCTAGTAGCTGCACTGAATCCTAGTCTCACTGAGTCATAAATTAGAAGATTATAATCTGTCAAGAGATTATATTCTGTTGAAGATCATTACATACAGAAGAAAATAAGCGAATGTACTTTCTTATTTCTTTGAATCTCTGCTCACCTGTGATGGGGTTCTTGCAGCCGTGGCACTTCTTGGCCACATCAGACTTGTAGCAGTCCACGCAGTAAACGTTGTTCTCAAAGGAAGTGAAGCGAAGTCCAGACAGAGATTTACGGCAGGTGCGGCACACGAAGCACTCGGAGTGCCAGGGCTGGTCCTGGTAGCTGATCCCTCCAGAAGTGATTGGCTTAGAGATAATTTTGATCATAATCTTGTCATTAATTCTACTGAAACACAATAAAAGTAACCTCCTGCACTATAGTTTTATTAGGAATCTTTACTTCACAGTAATGAAATGTACACAGTGCTACGGTCAGTGCTCGTACCTGCTTGCAATGAAAGCATTTCTTGGCAAACTTCTTGTCATGGCAGGGAGCACAGAAGATGTCATCGCCCTTGGCGAGGAAACTCTGCGTGCGGATTGGCTGTTTGCACTCAAGGCAGGTGAAGCAGTCCTCGTGCCACACCTTGTTCTTGTACTCCACATTCTTGGTTCCTAAAAACAAAATAATAATAAAATTAGGGGGGAAAAAAATGGAAACCTGACACCTTTAATATATTGACTATGGGCTTTAAAATAAAGGTATTTGGGTTTGAATAAAGGTTGAACAGAAGCAGATATCAGGAGAAAGAAAAGTGTAAACTTTAACTCATCCAAGCCGGTCTTGGTGTGAACTTAACGCGTTCCTTTTTGTTCACTAAAGCACTAAAAAGCTGTTTCAAATGCAGCAACTGTCCATATTAGGCATTGATTAAATCCTGCTAACTCATAATCTGCTTCATCACACCTGTGTGGGTGGGATTTGGCACCATTAGATAAATAATTTCTCACTTTTATTCCCACTGTATTCTTTTATTGTCTGGTTGTTTTTCATTATGCCTCTATTTCTTGTATCTTACTATTCAGGTGGAGCTGACCGGCACAGGCCTATCACATGTTGTGCTTGTACAACCTGTGTGAGATTAAGATTAAGTGATTAAGTATCACTCTTATACCCACCTGGCATGACCACTTTATAGCAGCCCTGGCACCGGTTTCCATCCTCACGAGCCCCACACTTGCCACACATTATCTTGCCATCATCCCGTGCACTGAATGGTTCACTGGCCAAAGGCTTGTAGCACTTGGCACAGCGGAAACAGTCCTCGTGCCAGTAACGATTCTTATGATGCAGCTCCTGGATGCAGAAAGGAGGAGCACGGTGAGCAGAAGTCACCTCATGCAGAATTAGAGGTGGAGTTTGTTTACTCGGCATGTGGATTTAGGCTTCAGGCCACACAAGCAGGAATTACAAGAGGTGAAAGGGGATGTGGTGAGCCATGAAGGTGTTAGGGAACTCAGATGGTGGAAATGAAGTAGAAAGTGTTTAAGGCCCATTGGTCATAATAATATCTTTCTTTTTTAAACTCATTTAGCAGACTTTGACTTGAGTGATGAATAGTCGTAGTAGTACTGAGAGTAGTTTGGAAGCACAGCATAACATGAAAATATGCTCTCATTGTCTTTTCTTTTCTTTTTGGTTGTTACTGATATAGCTTTCACTTTCATCCTGCTTAAAAAGGGGTCTCATAAATCATTTTCAATATTTATTTTTATTCTAACTTTTTAATTTACCTAAACTAGTAGCAGAATCCTTGATGTTAGAAAGACTGACTCATAAGAGGTATGGACAGAGACATATGTGTATTTTTGTTTGGGGATGCCTTGTAGTATAATTATGATTCTGGGCCTTATGTTGTCACTATACTGTTTGTTTTACATAGTCGTGTGTTTGTTTGTCAATATTCTCTTCTGGCTTGTTTCTGGTTATGTTTTCGTGCTCAGTTTGTGCGTGTGTGCATATGTTAAAGTGATTTACATTCAGAGTAGGGTCAGATTCACAATGTTTGGATCATTTCGCCTCCTCCACTCATCCATTTCTCACGCTCGCACACTTTTCACCTTGGAATCGGCACCAATGGGGCGCCTGCACTCTGCACAGGTGTTGGCACAGAGCTTGTCAAAGCACTTGGGGCAAACGTGCTTGTCATCCTTCTTCACGTACTTCTTCCCGTGCAGGTTGTCACGGCAGTAGTAGCAGTCGAAGCGGTCAGTCATGGTGGAGCTGAGGTAACTCTTGGGGCCTGTGGAGACACAAGGCTCTGTCAGCACTCTGGCCTCGCTTTAGAACATCACATTGGTCACCACATGGGGTCAGTGTTGCCTCTTTTTTCAGTGAAGAATGTGAGGTGGAACTCAAGGGTGACCATCCAGCAAAGAGAAATTAAACATAAAACACTTAAAGCACCTAGTTGGTTATATAATGCAAGTTAATGTGGGGAAAAAATAGAACAAAATAAAAAATAAGTCTGAGTAGGGTTTGGTGAACAGTACATACAGTAATGTCCAAGGAAGTTTCTATATGTTATATTTTATTTATTTATTTATCAGGACAAACTTTTTTGAGATGCATCATTTCATTTTCAAGAGGGTTCAGCACACACTGAAAAACGAAAATGGTTGACAAACTTAAAGAAAAAAATACTTTACTCGGTATCATATTACTCACTTTTAATGAACTTGATTCATTAACGTTTTACCAATTTAAGTTTTTTAAGTTTGTCAACCATTTTCGTTTTTCCAAAACAAAAACTAAAACTAAAAAAAAAAAAACATAACTTACAACTTTAGGCTACATGCAATAAGGCTGATCAATATAATACTATAAAGACAACATTACTAAATACATAAACAATTTCTTTTAGTATAGGAAAACACATTTTCCAATAGATCAAATAATAAAACCAAATGGATATTTATAGGTAACATATTCAGTTAAAAAGGAGCAAAAAGATGAAAGATTTTTTTCCCCAACTTCTTTAGATATTCAGCATCTTAGCAATCCATTAGATGTACACAGGACAGTTAGGTGAATGAAAGTGGACGCATTTAAAAAGGAAAGTGACGCCAGTGAAATGTACTACTTTTATCCAGAGTGTTTCAAACACTGAGCGATGATGTGTGAAGGAAGTGGGAGCAGCCTGAAATAAATGTGCTCTGAACGACACTGAGGGGGGAGGAAGGCCTGACTTTGACGCAGCGCTGTAAACCTGTCTGACATGTGCAGGTCAAAACGCAAAACAAATGCACGGAGACATTAGATTTCGTTGGTGTTTCCAGCAGCAGCAGCAGCAGCAGCAGCAGCAGCAGCAGCAGCAGCAGCAGCATACCACTGTGATGAGGGGAGAATGACGTGAAAAGAGAAAAAAAAAAAGTAGTCCACAGTGGTCTGTTTATTGTCTGCTTGGCCTCCAGACTTTTTTATCATGCTCTCCCTGGGAAGCTTAGCTCATATTTTTAGATCGCCTGGCTCATTCTCTCCAAACCCCCCTCCCACCTGGACGACCCCCGCCCCCCCCACACACCTCCCTCACTCAGTCTGACCCCCACACTGTCTCCTCTGTCTGCATTTTAGGCAGGTCGCTTCATTGGCCCCAAGTGTCAGCACCGTGAGCCAAGTTGCCTTTGCTTCTTCATTCATCAGCATTCCGGTGTTTCCACCACAGCCAGCATCCACTGGGAGCAGCCTGACTTGTCTCCTGGAACAGCTGTGTGTTGGCTGGAGTGTGTGAACACGTTAAGCATTATCTGCATCACAGGATGTCAGGGCGAGCAGCTGAACTTCAGCAAATGTGATTTATCCAGTGCGACGCTAGTCATTTTGATCCGGTCAGTACAACAGAGGGAACAATGGAGGGGCAATGACATCTTGTCTGTGTAACCATAGGGACAAGGAAAATATTTATGAACGCTTCCAGCAGCTATTTGAGTGGGATGGGCCACACGGCCATGTGAAAGATATGATCTTCCCTCTGTGTGTTATGTGCCCCTGGTGTGTGTGCATGGACTGATGAGAGAGTGTTTTAGAGGAGGAGGATAATCAGCAGCTGCGCAGCAAGAATAAAGCCTGGACTGAGCCCCAGTGCTCACCTCTCTACCGACCCACAGCCATTTATTGGCAGTGAAACAAACAGTTATCGACAATTATGGAAGTAAATCTGTTCCTGAAATTATGTGATTGATTTTATTTGGAAGTCAAGCCCTTCAGATGTTTAATCACTAATGTTTACTTTCAGTGTTTTCAGTTAAATTCAGTCTCAAAATTTGAGCCTTTTTAAACACTATCGAATTTTGGGATTGAATTTGGCAAATTTGAGTGCTTTGAATAGTGAGCGTATTATTTTAATAGTTTACCCTTGATTTTTTTCCATATACATAACTCCATATATTTAACACTGAAAATTGGAAGTGAAAATTAGAATTTTCATGCAGAATATTCACAGCTGGAATCTTTAATGTTTAAAATTCAAAATCTATTGAGTCCCAAATGTTGAAAAGTAATTTAATGTTTTAATTTTGGGACTGAATTTAAGCATGTCAAATGTCTATTGGAATATTTTATACTTCTTTTAAATATTTTTTTTTCTTATCCTGAAAATCGGACTCACAATTTGAAGGCTTTACTTCAAAGGAAAACCTCAAATGCAGAATTTGAAGTCAGAATCCAGTGAGACCAATTTACTTCCATAACAATTAATCTTCAGCCACATTCAATCTTCATCTATTTTAGAGTCTCGGTAGAGTCGCTATTTCAGGTGCACACTGACTCTCCAAGGACAAAAATGGAAAGGAATTCAGAGTGAAGACTAGTGGAACTATGCGTCTATTGTGGCTCCAGCTGACTAATCTTTTGTTGCAAATAGTGCAACAGCTGCTCCCTGTCAAACAGTCGTGGTATGTCCAGATGATCAGCTGTGGAGGGACAGGATCGTACCATTCTGGTCCCTTTGGGGGCATGTCCTCTTTAGTAGGAAAGGTCAGAGTGAGACCAGTTTGAGGGGTGAGTCAGAGACGGGATAGAGTGGATTAAAGACGGAATGATCTGGATTAGATATCAGCCAAATCAACAGCCACCGTTTTGGAACTTTCTGTTCTCTGCTATTTTGAAAAGAAGGCCCTCTCAAAAAAATCCGGTCCTTTTTTACAAAGTCACATCTTTGTAAAACTGTGGTGCTATGCAGGAAAAAGTTGATGCATTGCAATATATATATATATTAAAATAAGTATAATGTAACTTTTCTGTTGCCTTCCAGCATACATCAATAATTAAGAAGGCCGATTTCTACTGACAGATTTGTGCAACATAAAAATGCAAATCATTTTCCGTCCATTTTAAAACCTAGCAAAAGCCAATGACAACACAAGCCCAAAAGTGACTTTTTTTAAATTTTAATACTCAAACTAATTATTTCTCAAATTATTTTCATCATTAAAACGCATGTCTGCTGAAAAACAGCAAAGATTAATTAGTTTTTGTCTGAATGAAAAGCTAGAAATGTAGTGTTTTACTAAGTACTAACTCAGTAAAATACTTGGCATAGCGTTTAAAATCCACGTCATAACACATTTCTTTAGATGTTTTCCAAAAGCGATTACAAATCCTTTACACATGCCAGTGGCACCGGGGTTTTACATTTTGCACCTGGTTACAGAAATTCCATCCAAAAGCATAGTTAGCGTCCTACGCTGCCACCATCTTGTCTTATCTTTACCTGAGTGTCTGTAGAAAGTCATGTTTGGTTCCAGTCGGGACGAAAAGACAATGAAGAAGAGACAGACAACACAAGGACAGGAGGAGACTGTAGCATCCACAGAAGGTCAAACCCACAGTCCACAGACCTGGTTGAGTTATGGGGGCTGTATATACCCCACTGTGACACCCACCGACCCTGTGGCCAAATCCAACCTTCGGCCCCTGCACTCCTTTTTAGGTTATGCATTAAAGAACAGAATGGAGGGATGCTGGGGGGGGGGATAGATGATTGGATTCCACTGCTGTAACATCACAGGTTAAAAAAGAAAACACAGAAATCATACTGTGAAGTTGTTGTTGTTGTTTTTTTTAAAGATAGACATGAGGGATAACAGATAGTCCCTCTGCTCCAACATACAAAGTTGTGTTGGAGTTCAGAACATCTACAGATGACATGTTGGATTACTTAACATCGTAACTCAAAGGGATGACTCACAGGAGCAGCAGCTGGATGCTTAGTGACCGAGCTGAGGAGAGACACAGCGTTGTCAAGTGTGGTGTAAGTATTCTATTGCTTGGAATACCTTCATTAATGTTTATATCCAACAATAAATCCCATGTCAGAGGCAACAGTGTTAGGCCTACACTGTAAAGTAAAGTGAGCCTGAAAGAATCCTTTTTATACACTGCAGTTTACTGGGTCGTAATAGGAAATCGCTTCAGTGGAGCTATAAAATCCTTCTAATTTAATATATCATTGAACTGGAGATAGCACACATTAGGCCACTCGGGTGCAGGAGAAACAAATTGGGAACACAACACCAACACACAGTATATTCTGAACTTTTTAGTAAAATTGGCTATTGTCTATTATCATCCATTTGGGTCCATGTTTTGTCCACTTTAGGGCTGCTCATGGTGTGTAAGTGGATGATTCTGCATTGATGCCGTGACGGCGCATAAGTTATTACAGCCGCGTAACATTGCTCGTTCATTTTTCAGTTGCCACGAGCAGCAATAAACAATGGAGCATTAAAAGACGACAAACTATAAGATAAGCCACTTTAAAATAAGCTATGTTTGTGCCATAATAAAACCAAGGTATCGTGCTCAACCAAAGTTTCACATTGGTCGAGGCAGGGCAGAGGTGGGCTGTTCCACAGCCTAGGAGCCGCCACAGAAAAGGTTCTAACCCTTCAGTTTTTTAATCTCGATCCTAATATGTCCAAGAGTGCTGACAAAAAAAGTAGCCATGTGCATTATTAAATAAAATTGAGGAATTAAACTGAATGAGACCAGTGAAGATGCATAGCCCTAATCCAACATTCCTTCTTTTTAATATACCACCTCCTAGGGGAAATATCTGGCTATTTTGCTCATAAATGCTCCATTATGTTTGCCAGCCAGTTGCTAATTGTCTCTGTCTGCCGTTTGGCGCTGAGCAGGAATAGAATGCTGACTTTTTAAGGGGCTGTTTTACTACAAACATCTGTATCCTGCAACTGAGGATGAGTCAGTGGAAAACAGTAGTGTTCTCCGCAATAAAACCAAAACTAAAAAAAAAGAGGTGAAAGAAAAGATTTGGTGTCAAACAAAGTGTTAAAATGTAGAGTAGCATAATGGGCATTGTCATTTTCTACTGATGGCATTTCTGTCTGATTGATTTTGGTCGTTAGTGCGAGACGGACGTAAATTGAGGAGACTAAGTCGGAAAAGACAAACTCAGATGGGAAATAAATCTATGGGTTAGACTCATGTCAAAATCACTGACCTCTGGAATCACAACACTTTCCTTTTCAAAGGAAAACGTGCCTCTAAACTACATCAAATAAACATCTTCAGTTGCACACAAAGTTGCGTGTGTATAAATGTGTGTCTGTGCATAAGTGCTCCGTAATTTAAAAGTCATCTATTTGCAATTACAGATCTGATTTGGCCCATTACCACGGAACACAACATCACATCCGTCTCCTTTAATAATCAGTTAACCGATAATCTGAACCCACACAGATTAATTCTTGAGCAGGACGGCGCCAGCCAGTTCTGCCCTCCTGCGTCAAGACACGGGTTCATTATACTGCACAGTTTATTAAACAATATTTGATTGAACACAAGATGAGATATTGAAGTAAATGTTGGGTCAGGTCAAAGCAACCTCTAGAATCCAAAAGAAATATTGGGAAAAAAAACCATCTCATTTGATATTAATGGGTTGTATATTGGTCTATAGGTGGTCTTTTAAACAACATACACTGCACATGATTAACGTGTTGTATAACTTTGACTACATCCTCCAATATTCATTTAAAAGTTCAGCGTGTAAGACTTAAAGACTGTCTTCAGCTGACATAAACACAAATGACCTCTGCTGAGAAGATACTTTAGAGCCCATTTTTTGGTTCGTTCATTCTAAGCCATTGTTGAAACATGATGGTGCAACCTCGTGGGCTTCAGGGAGGAAGAGACACTCCGGTTGTCGATTTAAAGGGCCTGCTGTGAAGAAATGGAAAGAAAAGGGATTCATAGACTGATGAAAACATAATAACTGATACTGAATTCCATTTCTACTTTTAACTGTGAAAAGGTTCCCTCCTTTTCACCTGCATATGCTCCCTGAGGCAATCAGCCTGAGTGAAGCCACCTGCAGCTGTGGGCTGATTAGAGTGTGTGCTTTAAAACTATAAGACAGTCACTGGAATCATGTTTTTTCATAACAGCTTTTGATCATTTGAAGTATAATTAACATTTTATGATTATATAATTAACATTTTGCATGTTTCTGT
This sequence comes from Brachirus orientalis, assembly GCA_016785285.1. Lineage (NCBI taxonomy): Eukaryota > Metazoa > Chordata > Actinopteri > Pleuronectiformes > Soleidae > Brachirus > Brachirus orientalis. Next base: position 2,421,171 of record JAFBJR010000058.1, read on the forward strand.
TGCGGGACTGAGGTTATTGAGTTCTGCCTGTTTTAATTAACCTACCTTCATCTTATGCATTGGTCCAGTCCAATTAGGGCGGGGCCTAGAAGGCATAAAAGAAGCCACTTGGGATTGGTGTGAGGGGTGGGTTTGCTGTGGCAAGTCATTTTGAACTTGTTTTTACTTTTGTTTTCTCATGACCTTTGCTCCCTCTTCTGTTTTGTTGTTGTTGGCCAATGAAATCACAGCCTTTTTTGTGTAAAAAAAAAAAACCCTCTGTTTTCCGAGCTCTTACTTGAGCAGGACACTTGTTTACTAATCTCCAGTGCTACAAGCCACGGTCTAATTAAAGTGATCTTACCAAATGAAGTTTTTCTTTTTTTCAGACGTTTTCACCACTGGAGAGACTGTTCCATTTCAAGTCACTGGCTGTGACTCTCGAAGATTTAATAGAAACATGATTTAATAGGATCAGATTAAAGCAGCACACTTCTGTTGTTCACCAATTTATCCCAAAAGGTATTGGAAAAACTTAAAGTCAAACACATGGTCAAAGTTATTTTGTGTGTCTAATTGTATTAATGTGGTTAACTGAATCTATGTACTTGTTATTCCCGGTGCTTTAATACAAACAGAGGGGCTCAGATGCAAGAAATATTTTACAAATCTGTCTAACACTTAAAGTACAGTATAGCTATTCTTTACAGAATCAACAGATGCAACAAAGATCAAATGCAAGTTGGGCGTACAAACTATTTGTGCATAATTATGCAGTTGAGGTGTGAATAAAACAGGTTGACAAGAATTAAATTTCAGCAAAATAAAAACAACAAAAACAACAAGGGACATTTTATGATCTTATTATTGGTTTATGCCATAACATGGTTTGTGTTTTACATGAAAATTACCGGCAGAATTTGACCTTTGTTTCCTTATAAATATCAAGCACAGTGTTGTGTTTCCTGCTTTTGTGTTTCACATGAAGCCCCACCAAAAGTCAAGTAGTAAAATGATAAAAATCAAGGAAAACCAATTATCTTATTCAGTCCAATGGAAAAACACAAAACAAAACAAAACAAAAAATCGTATTACATGTTTGACACACAGTAACAGAAGCTGTTTGCTTATTCACTCCTGGTTTCATTTCCTGACACAGCTAAGAGATAAAGTACAGCTGGCCTCACACAGTGAGCTGCATATTAACAGGCTCATCTGGTGATATTCAAGTCACCCAGTCGCTCCACCCTGATTAAAAACAAAGGTGGAATGTTTTTAGATAAAAAAAAGGAGGATAAATGCTTTAAAATATCACTTGCAACTTAGAGAACAGACCGATCTGGTGTTTGCTTCTAAGCTCGTTGTGACATGTGATGCACGCCACAAGGTGTTTGGTATGTGTTGCTTCTGAGCTGCAAATTTATCACCTATCACCTTGTTGACATGGCTGATATGAAGTTTGGCAGCACAACAGGAAAAGTGACCTGCGCTTCCCGAACAAGCGGCAAAAAATATCAGCATAAGCACGAGAGGAACGAGCAGCCATGCTCTCTTCACTGTCACTACATTAAATAGTCTGGATATATATCAGTTTCTTTAACTCAGTTCCTCCTTGTCTAAATACGATTTTCAAAAATCTGCAACCACATTCATCCTATATGCATTTGTCATTTTACAGATATACCTACATAACTGTAGATAACCACAGTAATCCAAGTTTAAGATACAGTATTGCAAATTTAATTCTGATAAGAAATACTTGGAATGGTCAGAATTAAATCTGAAATATAATTCAGCTGCAGATATCCACATTTGACACTGGATATCTGTGAGTGAACTAAATTTTATCTCTAATGATAAACCCCACACATTTATGGGGGGAAAAAAAGTCATTATTTGTTTCAGGAAAAATAATCTGAAATAGCAGTTGTGGATAGGAAGGCCATCGTTTAATATCGGAGAAACTGAATTACACATATCTGTAATAAATATGCAGACTATGCTGAAAACGTCTCTCAGACATCCTTCAAATCGAGTTAGAGGGAGAACAGACCAGTTACAGACTCAGCCATGTCTCCTCTGCGAGAGGAGACAATGACTCACCGGCCACACACAGAAAAAGACATGCACTGTCATTTTGTCCACACGCAGAGTTGTGTTACAACTGGCATAAGGTCAGTGAGCGGCGAGGCCCAGACACACCGAGGTCAAATATGTGTGGACGAAAGGCCATCATGACAAGAGCTCCATCAGCTCAGCAGCACTCCTGTATAAGGAAATGACTCAGAGAGAGGTGTTGCCAACACACACACACACACACACAGCTATTCTTGTTAGGACACTGCTTTGGCTTTTATTCATTTGGACAAACCTATCCTTAACCTTTAGGGGACATGTCAGGGGTTTTTTAATGTGGTTTTATGAGGCAGAGACACATCGTCAGTGTCTGACACACAACATGGGACCCTCTCACTGAAAACATGGTTGTCAGTAGGAGCTGGGTGTCAGACTTCAATGCTTCTGTTTTTGCATTCAGGACAAAGCTGTCGAAATAATACACCGGTCACATATTCATGTCTATATTTCAAACATGTGCAAGACGCCACTAAGTAGAGCCACTGCCTTTTAAAAACATACCTTCTTAACTGATACCAATACCAACAACGTCTGTCAGTTGATGATAATCAGGCACACAAGCTGTTCAAATCGATGTGAATGTGGAAACAAAAAATGAGTGATGGCCTATAAGTGTCGCTGCCATGGATAAACATACCTGTTAACTTGCATATGATACTGAACTATTAAAATGATAAATTAATAGATTCATGTTTTTTTTTTGTTTTTTTTTTTTCGGATTCATGTTAATGTGTATTTAATGACATTTAAAAGTGTGTGTGATTTAAAAAATTTTAAAAAATATATAAAAAAGTTTCGCAATCCACCCGCAGTACCTCAGTGGAACCCCTAGGGGTCCCTCTGTCCAAGGCCCTGGCTTCACATTGTTTTGACATTAAACTGCTTTTTCCAGCTGGAAAGGGAAGTTTAAAACGGCTCACGTTCCAACATCAGTGTCCAGAGGAAACACTACGTATATGTTCATTTTGTCATTCATTCATTGTGTCAAAAAAGTAAAGCCAAACAAAGGATTTCAAACACCAAATTCTCAAAGTATTACATTTAAAGTTACTGATGGAGGCAGCCGTGGATTAAAACCTCCTTTTTGCTGTGATGTAAAATCCCTGCTTTTCTCTGTGCTGGAGATCAAACTTTATTTAAGTGCCTGAAGCCAAAACATTACAAACAGTGGCGTGTGCACTTTTGGAAGTCAGTGTTGACAATAACCCCAGTTCACAATATCTGAACTATACCTTTAATGATAAGCATCGAATGCCTAAGCCTTAACCATAACCTTACCACAATTCACAGATTAATTCTGACCTAACCAGGGGTTCAGACATGAAGCTGTGCTTCACTGGGACCAGGTGTTGAAGCCCATGAGGAGTAGTGGTCCTGGAAAATTCAGTGTTTACACACACACACACACGTTTGCGCTTCTATCAGAGTGAGGACCCTCATAGACATAACACATTCTCTAGCCCCTTACCTTAACCTTAACCATCACAACTAGATGCCTAACCCTAACCCTAACCTAAACCCAATTCTAACCCTAACACTAAAACCAGGTCTTAACCCTCAAAAAGCCCTTTTAATGGGTGAATAAAAGTGAGGATTAGCCAAAATGTCCTCACTTTGTCAAAATGTCCTCACTTTGTAGGGTTTATACTTTTTTTGGTCCTCACTCTGCAGAAAGTACAAGAACACACACACACACACACACACGTTTGCATTTCTATCAGAGTGAGGACCCTCATAGACATAACACATTCCCTAGCCCCTTACCTTAACCTTAACCATCACAACTAGATGCCTAACCCCAACCCTAACCCAGTTCTAACCCTAACCCAGTTCTAACCTTAACCCTAAAACCAGGTTTTAACCCTGAATGCCAAAATGTCCTCACTTTGCCAAAATGTCCTCACTTTGCCAAAATGTCCTCACTCTCTAGGGTTTATACGTTTTTTTGGTCCTCACGTGGCAACAAGTACAAGAGCACACACACACACACGGTTTCACATGACTCAAGCTACTCAACATGTGGATTCAATATCTCAGCAAGGTAGCGTATAAGCCGTCGTAAAACACGACGTCTTCATGGACGGTGCGAGTCAGCATCTGTGACACGTGAGGCTTGTCCTCCAGACTTGCATCAGTCAGGCCTCACAGAGTCCGGGTGATACCAAAGTTCTCTCTCCCGGCAGATGGAACTCAGTCACATACTGTAACCGTTTCCTGCTCTATATTAGACTGAGCCTTAACACTTTTACCATATAACATCATTTTATGGTTACAAAAAAAAAAAAAAGCATCAGAAAAGGAAAGTCCATTGCCTCATTTATTTTGTGTATAATCAGCCTCTAAAATCATCCAAACTTAAATCTGACAGTTTATGGGCCGAACGTAATTTAAATTAGCGCAACCATAAAATCTACAATAATAAAAGGCTTCTAATTTCAGTCTGTCATTTTACAATGAATGGAGCCTTTTTTTTATATTTGCATCATTACATTTTTTAACACCCTGATCATGTTTTATTGCCTGTGATTCAGTAAAACAAATAGATATTTTGTTTCCACGCATCTCATTTGCATGTATGTTTTGCATTTGTGTGTCTAAATGCTAGAACAAAATTTAATTACCAATGGTTGTACAACAAAACATCCGCTTTATACTTTTGTTGTGCTGACAAAATCAGTCGTAGTTTGACTTAAATTTTCACATAAATTGTGCGGAACCAAAACTAAAATGACTGAGAATATCAGCTAAAGATAAGTGGGAGTGGACTTCAGAGGTACGGGGACATTTGTAATGTATCATTATTTGTAACAGTATTCGTTTCCTGTGTGCACAATTTATTTGAATTTGTTTTTATTTATCAGAAACCGAAATAAATCTTTGATGAGTGTATAATAGCTTTTCTTTGTTCGCACTGGACAAACATTGTTAAAGTTGAGGGATTTTCAGCTGCAACATGCAACTTTACCATTAAATACTCCAAAATTTTGCACACTGTACCTTTTATGGATCATCTCTTTTCCAAAAATGCATGAAATCATAAACAAGCTTACTTCTTTTTCTTATCTACTTTCTTAGGCTCTTGTATCTTTTCTGTTTTCTATTTGGTTGTCATCTTTTTCCCTTCTTATACACAAAGTATCTGTGTGCTTTCCACCTGTGTCTTTTTTCAGAGCACAGTAGACAAATAGACCAGGAAGACAGAAAATAAGCAGTTCATTATCCTAAAGGGGATATTGTGTCCACTTTTTAAAAAAAAAAAAAAATCCACACCCAAAACAAAGCAGAATTGCCTATTTAGGACTTCTGAGCAAAAGAGTGTTTTTCCTCAACTGGACAATCTGCACACAGACCACACACCCTCTCTCTCTCTGCTCTATTTGCAAGAATAAAAATAAATGATGAAACCTACTTCTCAACAAACTTCTCTGCTTGAATAAAGTACAGAAGACACTATGGAACAGCTTCACTGAAGACTGGCACAAAATAAAGTCCACATACCCGGCCGCCCGAATGAATAATCGGAGATTAAATGTGGTGTTGGATTTGTACTGTGCTGATTTAAAAATAAAAGACTTTTAAGAAGCATATTACGGTCTTCAAAGAGATTCATAAATTGCTGTAGGGATAAAAACCAGCACCAAGTAAAGAGCAGCCTTGAATCCAAGATGAAAGTTGGTTAATTTATTACTCGGTGAAGTTTTTTTTATTTTTTATGGGGTTGGTGAAGGAGGGTGAAGTCATGCTGCAGCCACAAAGAGGACCAGGGTGCCAGACTAAGGACCGTAATCTGCGCGTCTCTTACAGTATATGACATCATGGACTTTGGTTTGGCAGCTTCCCAAACCCTGAAGGGAGGAGACGCTGAACTGATGTATGTTTTTACAGTTTCACATGGCACCTGTGGGTGGTGCTGTTCATTATACGGACACCAGCACCGTTAATAACTACTTTATCACCGTTTTTGTTTTAACTATTACAGTTGTTGTTGTAGAGAACTATACTACATATTATATTTAGATACTCTGGAGGGTGGCCTGTCTATGTAATCAGTCAGACTGTCCAAATGGGCCTGGACAGTCCAGAACAAAAGACGCCTGAGGATGAGAGGGAAAATGTCCTCAAGAAATCTTGAACTAAGTCCAGTTGTATCAACCAAAGTTATCTGCACTTCTAATGACACAATAATAATAAACTTTATGGCACTTTCTTTTCCAGTCAAGACAACATCACCTTTTGTATTTGGATAAATGAGAACTTTCACAGACAGACTATAAGAAATTCTATAAGAAATAACCATTGGGTTTTTGCATATAACGTTATATAAGACACAGTCCAATCCAGTCAAAAAAAAAAAAATCCTATCCATCAGGTGCTTCACTGTACACAGGCTGTAAAAAGCATTTTAGCTGAGTCATGTTGTGGGCTGTTTATTTCTTCATTATGGGAGAAGAGTATTGGTAACACAGTTGCAGAATAGAATTATGCCGCTGAAATAGCTTGAAATGACACAAATGAGTTGCGAACAGCTTCAATGGTTGAAACGGTCTAAAAAAATAAGTTGGTGATATTGTTATCAGACAAATAAAAAAGTGTTATAGTGCCAATCCTAAGTCGCATTTTGTTGTTACCAGTGAAGGTTACTTTTTAAAGTTTGCAAACCCTTTTCTTTTTTTCTTTTTTCAGTGGATGACGTAACTGTGAAGTTCTACTACAAAATGTAAGTAACCACACAGTATCAGACTGGGACACATTCATTAACTGTAAATGCAAACAGACATAAACCTAAGTGCATCAGTGCATCAGCCAGGGTCACCTAAAGTCCTGATAACCCAATAACACTGTCGTCATATTTCCTCCTTAAATCATCACCTGAGGATGTTGTGAGTGAGTGAGTGAAGCTCGGCCGTGGTTTGGACTCACCTCTGCACAGATGAAGCGTCTTTTCATCAGCAGTGCGTCTGACCGGTGGTTTGGCTGAGAGGTGAAATGTGCGGAGGAGGCATCGCAGCTTTAAAGGACAAAGTCAGAGAGAGAGAGAGAGAGAGAGAGAGAGAGAGAGACTTGCAGGACGTGAGCCAAACCTCTGTACACTCTCATAAACAATGACCTCAACCAGGAATTTATAAGCTCTCTTTACAAACACCTCACTGGCTCTGCTCTAGAATCAAACAAAGCAGAAAGAAAATTAAAAATCAACTTTTTTTTCCCAACAGTGTGAACCAAGACTAAAAAAAACAAACATTTTGTGTAAAACTGCCGTGGCTTCCTCTGTGTCATTCATTTAATTTCTGTATTTAAATTTTATTTCTCTCAATTTTGAGAGTTTTTTTTTTTTTTTTTTTTTTTTTTTTTTTTATTTCTCTCAATTTTGATTTTTTTTTTTTTTTTTTTTTTTTTTTTTTCCCACTCTCCTACTTCTTATTGGCTTCACTCGTGTCCTTCTTTGGTAACGAGCAGAGGAATTACATCAAGATGATTCATTCTTCACCCAAAGTAAACACTTAAAGTCCACGCACTCGGAGCCTCAGACTCAGTCCATTACGAATCCCTGGCTGAGTGGCCAAAACATGTTTGTGTCACACAAGGGCTGCCAACTTTTTTTTTTTTAAAGGAATGTCACTGGGACTAAACTGTTATTTGGATCACAGTTTGAGCTCCATCCAAAGTGAATCCATCCACATGGGGAAACATGAAGCTCTCAGCCTGAGGCGAGAGTGAGGAAGTGCTGTTAGAGCAGGGGGGGGGGTTTCGTGGTCAGGAAGTCACGTTTGTTGTGCTAAAGGTGCCACCGTTAGTAAAATACCAGGCCAAAATATGACAATATAAGAAAAGAAACCAAATGCTTCTAAAGTAAGTTTTCATGGCTTTAATCTGCACGTTTATCAGTTAGTAAACCATTACTTATCTGTAAAAATGGGATTACTCTGTCTGTGGCATAAACAAACAAACACAGAGACTCTTGTTACATGAGATGCACGTTGGTCTGTGTATTTTCTTTAGTCTCGGACGTCTTGTTTTAAAAGAGCACATTTGCAAGAGCTTAACGCAGGTTTTTTTTTTATTTTATAGAAGCAGCATTTCACTAACAATCATGATGGACGCTGCCTGTTTGACTGGATGAGTTCAAATTGGTATCTTCTCACTCTTGACCCTGAGTTGTCTGGTGACTGTAGATTTCCTCCCTGTACAGTTTTGCCACTTTACAGACCTTCTAAAGCAGAGCAGAAGGTGTTGTGCCCATTTTAGGAACATGTTATAAAACTGAGCCAGGAGAATAAAATGCCATCAGTCTTGTCTGCTCAGGGTGAAGCTTTTCACATGAACACCGCTCTCTGCAAAAATGTGAATTGTGGCTCAGTGTGGGTCGGTTTGTTAATAAAGAGTATTATTTATATCCGAGTTCTGGGCAACCCACAGCCAAGTGAGAAGAGAACTTGGCTTGTGACTGACAGGTTGCTCAGCAATCCCTATTGCTTATTGGTAACTGGGCACTCTAAATATGAGGGGGCCACATCTAGTGTACTCCTTGTGCCGGTCCCAAGCCTCAAGCAGCCGAAAGACAAAAACTAAATTTGTATCAGAATTTTTATTTTCACTGTTTATTGGAAAATAAAAATCTGCCACTTCAGTTTGTGAAGTTTTGTTACTGAGCCCCCTTTTCACATCACAAACTGATGTAATGCCTTGAAATATTAGTTACAGCAGACTATCAGACATCTGCATCCTAATCTGAACCAAACTCTTTGTCAATCTTAGTGGAAAAATAAAGCACACAGTTTTATTTTTGACTATTTTGTTTAGAGCGATATTCAATAAAAGGTTTTAATATTTTATTAACCTGAACTACAGTTTATTGAATGTATTCAAAGGCTGAAGGATGTAGTGAGTGAGTCCAGCGACGGGTTACTGATTGAAGTTTGTTAAGACTTGCACGGTGAAGTAAAATACAACCTTTTTCCATAGCTTCATTTTTTTTCCCCCATAAGGGTCTATCTGTTCTGTTGCACCCTTTACTTCCACACAGAGCTATAAAGTCAACAAACATGAAATTCTAATTTACATCTTCTGTTGCCAATCGCTGAAGCTCAGCAGCTACAGTACATGACCCAGACATCCAATAAAAGAAGCAGCACAGAAATGAGGAGGCCATTACAGCAAAAGCTTTAATCAAAAGCACAGGCTTCTTTTTATTGACCATTGCACGCACATGAACAGGTGAGTATATTTAAACAGATGTAAACAGTCAGTATCTGCAACACAGAGGAGAAGAGAGAACACAATGTCTCGCTGTTCCTCTCACCAACACACACACACACACACAGTCACGCACACACATGGAATTTGCAGTATAAAGATAGACTGGGTCATCTGAAAACACCAAGCACAGCAGGCCTCTTTGGTCAGCTACTTCAGACAAAATGTCCAGTGGTCAAAGCCAATTTACAATCACCATTCAGAGAACAGAGAGAGAGAGAGAACACACTGGCAGAGCAGTAGGCAAATACCGAAACCTATAGGAGCTTTTGCAGATTTCACATTTTTTTAAGTATCAGTTAAAGAACAGTGGCAAACAATTCTGCTTAAATATGTTTTTTTTCACCCCAGATTCCACCCTCTGTGGAGAATGAATTATCATGCTCTGTAAAAGGCATGGCAACAGCATTTAAACAGCAGCTTGTTGCAAACATACATACAAAGTACCTGTTTTGTGTCAAGATGGGGTTAAAGTATGACATTTCCACCACTACAGTATGGAAATGATTCTTTACAAAGTAAGATCAATGAACCAACTTAATTCCTACAAAATATTACTTCAGCATTCATTAAACTGCCATTAAAACTGCAATTTTTTCCTATAACCATCCAAAACACAAGGTATATAATAAAAAAGCAACTGTTGGATAGAAAAAAAACAAAAACAGAATGACATTCTTGAAGGATGAGTGCAAATTATTCAGCTTTTTCTCTTTCACATCAGTTTTCCTTCAATAACATGAAATTCAGCAATAACAAAAATGATTAATGTGGTGGGGTAATTATGTGGTGTAATTATTTCCTGGATAAGGTAATGTCAAGAGGTGCGTCTGATTAAAAAAAAAAAAAGTCAACACTTTCAATAAGAAGTTCCTGCACAGCAGAAGATAACAGTGGAAGGAGGCCTGCTCTTCCTTCCACCTCAGCATTACCCCCAAGATACAAAGACACGCACAAACATCAGCCCAACTGTCCTTCCTTATCCATTTCATTCTTTTGTCAAGTTATTTTATCACTTTTTTTGATACTTCGCATCCATTTCAACTTTGGCTCATCATGAGGGTAAACCACAGAACCGTTGTGTTCAGCTAAGCCACCAAGAGTTTCCTGGCTTCTGTCCACACAACACAGTGCTGCCATGGTGACGTCCTATCAACGCTTCCTGTTAAACCCCCGTTAACAGCTGCTATACGCCACACCAGAAGGAGAACACACAACCGCCTATTCTACTTGTACACCCACCCAAATTAGCCTCAACAATAGACGGAAATAAAACTATAACCTAAAATGTAACAGTAACTTTTTTTGTGCATTGATGCTTTTAAAAATCCTGTTGAATTATCAAGATGTCAGTCCAAAAGGACAGCAGAGACCAACATCCCGCATGTAAACAACCAGTGTTGTTCTATTCTTGCAATCCTTTAAACCATAAACTCATCACAGTACCCATAAAAAGATGCACTGCATCCAGCACTTCAAATGAAAATACTTGTTATTTTTTATTTTTAAATGACTGCAAAATATTATCTTTGGGGATTGTTCACTATTGTTGGATATTTTATAGGTAAAACAATGATCAATTGAAGCTGGCGTGAAGGGCAATGAAAATAATAATTTGTTACAACCCCAATTAAATCTGATCTGATTTGGTGAAGTTAAACTCTGAAAAAAAAACACCTTTGTGTTTACCAATAACATTGGAAAAATTGTCAAATCCACACATGTAACAAGAAAACAGGTATGTGGATGTCAGCTTAAAATATTTAAGCTCTGTTGCAAAAAAGAATAGAAAACACAATGTCAACTGCACTTTTTTCCTTAAAATGTCAAAATGCAGGAGAGAGATGGCACAAAGTTTTCTTCTTTTGGATCTTCTCTCTACAACAACAGTCCTTTGATCTGTCAAGAGCAACAGCGGCTTCCAAAATAAGGTGGTAAGTCCCTCACTATGTCACAGTCAAAGGTCAGTGGGAGAGATCCACAGCTTTCACTGCCAGATTACAATGCATGAGTTGCATTACATTGTTACACATTATTTACAGGTAGATAGCACAAACTGACCCAAACACCCACTGAGTATATTGCTACCTTATGAATAGAGGTGTCTGATTTGTTTTTTGGAATCTTTTTGCTTTTCTTTTTTAAAAAGGAAAATGACAAGTGCATGACTGCCCAGCCTTCACCAGCTCTGCTTCCCTCAGAGCTGATCCAGTTTGGGTCACCAGGCTTTAAACTACAATTCCCAGGCACTTATTTGTAACCACATGTACAGTAAAGTTGTCAACTGGGTCAGCACGTCTCTGACACACAGAGAGAAGGCAGCAACATTTACAGTCAGACCCAAAACATAAAAGCCCTCAACCTCACATACAAAGAAAACAATAAGCATCCTCAGCATGCATATCAAAGTTATAGTACTCCTGTGATATACTGTACGTTGACAAATTAGATAGTGGTTGGTACTTGCATTTACACACTAACACATGCTGCTGGACCTCTGTGCAATGCTACAGTAAGGTGAGTGGCACACAACTTTAAGCCAAACTGGGAGAAATTGACCTCCAAATGAATGCCAAAAAACCCTGCAAATAAATAAGAATATATTACAGTTTTGGCCAATGCCAGAAAGGTGTGGAAATGAGCAGAACAGGAATGAGGTAGAGACAGTGATTTGCCACTAGAGGAAGTGAAAAAATGTAGCTGTGAGGAAATGTGTGGAAAAATAAGCAAGAGGAATGTTTGAAGGTTCCGTAGCGAAACAAGAATTCAGCGGCAGAATGAAAGAAGGAGAGACAGGTGCTCAATGGCTTGGGTCAGTGTGAGTTGGACGGTTGTCTGGGTCTGCATTAAAAGACTCGTCCTCACATCCCGAGGCGGTGCTGGGGGTCAGAGAAGGACGGCTCCGAGTCATCCATGGGCAGCACCAGGCGTGTGCCCCTCATCACCAGCTCGTGATCTCCGTACGTTAACTCTCTGTCCAAGTCATCAGAGGTGGCACCAGAAAAGACTGCACCACCACTGGTGTGTGCACCTGAGGCATCTGTACTGACGGTGATGTCGCCATAGGTCAGGTTCATATCCCTGTCTGTCAGGATGAGGTCAGAGTCGTCGTCCTTCAACTCACCTTCATTCTGGAGGAGGGGGAAAAGTGTAAGATACTACAAAAATGAAGATAAGAATGTGACTTAACGCCTTTATAACGACTGAAGAAAGTGAAATAGTTTTTACTTACTATCTTTTCCTTACACGCTTACTAAACTGTTAAAGATGAGCCTATGCACTTTAACTACTGTAATGTAATGTAGGCATATACAATGGCATTGTCCTCATACTGTATAAAAAAGTTCAAAAAGGGTACTTTTAAAATACATGTTAACATGTATATTTTTTTCCCCTCACTTAATACAAGATAAAACCTTGACAAATACAGTTTGGTCAAAAATCAATTCTGTATTAACCCATGTCTGACCTCATAGGCCTGAGGGCTGGTGAGCAAGTGGGCGAGGGGGCCACAGCAGGGAGGCAGCGTGGCTGTGAGAGGGGGGCCGCTGTGAGTCAGGATGGGCTTCAGGTAGCTGCAAAAGGGGCTTGAGTCAAGGACAATTTATGTAGAAAACATGCACTGAGAAAGAGAGAGAGATTAGACACAACACGCAAAAACAAACCCCAGATGACTGGGATGATTAATGAACAGTGAAGTAGATTAAAAACACCTGTCATCCTGGTACGAATCGAAAACAGACAAATAAGACCAAATTTCATTACATAATTAACATAAAAACATAACTAAAACACAATGGCCTTTATATTGCTAATGCAATATGCTGATGATTGGTCGTTAATCTTAAAGTCCATACAAGTCACTCCCTCTGCTGTTTGACACTGTGAACTACAGTAATCCATTATCGGCTAGTTTGAGGTCTGTCATCTTGTAGCCTTAATTTGTGCAATAACAAATTTGCCGATAATTTATAAAACTGTAAACTGAAATTACTGAGAGGAAACTGTGCTCTAATGGTCACAAATTCTTCATTTTGGCACTTAGTTGTTTCCAGGTTGTTCAATGAAAGACATTTTTAACACTTACAATTGAAAGAGCTCTAAGTTATATCATATTTCCTTGCATACGTCTATGAATAATATGATTCAATTATGTATTGAGGGTGTGCTATAATTTAGAGGTGGTTACCAATGCATCTATTTTTTTATTTTTAAAGTGACACAAAGCACAACAAAAAAAAAAACAAAAAAACAGTAATATCGCACTGAAGGATACTTGTGGTCAAAGTTGTACCAAATTCTGAAAAGCCAAGCACTTTCTTGTTTGGTGGTTCTTCTTTCTGATCCATCACTGATACTCATCTAAAAAAAAAATGAAACAATAATTTTAGTTATTATATAGTTGCCGCCCCCGTGACCTGACCTCAGATAAGCGGCAGAAGATGGATGGATCAATTTTAGTTATTTTCTTGTGATCATTATATGCATCAGTCTCAGTTGATTCATCAGGCTTTCACAAGGGATTGACTTACAGAGTTATCTTGATCAGAGTCCACTCCCACTCTGTAGATACAAAGAAAAAGGAAATTGATGTAAATCATGTGTCACTAGACGAGGTAGTGTTGACAAGCGAGTGTTCCCTGTTTTATAAGTTTCTGATGATCAGGGACAAACTTAAAAAAGATTCAGTCTTCCTTACTTATCTCACCTGTATTGACTGGGGCTGGGACAATATGCTTTTGCCATGATTCAGTGGTGTCATGACACTAGGGTTCCGATTTGATTTGTATTCTGATTCATTGCGATTCTACATGCATTGCCATTTGATAGTGTTGATAATTGCACTTCAACTTAAACCACAATGGAACAGTGTTACATAACGTATAACTGAATGTTTTTAAGTTAACTGCTACATGAAGTTGCCCTGGTAAAAAAAAATAATAAAACAAATAGTAGGAAATGTGGTGTTTTTTTTAGCCTTGTCTGTTCACAGAGCAAGCATAAGAAAATTATTTTTTTTTGGCTGGGCCCAAAATAAGTAGAGCCTCTCAAAACACAGCAAAAGGGAGCTTTCAGATTAACATGCTTCATATTTTTTAGTCTGAGGAGAAAATGCTATTGATCTATTTTTTTCTACCCCTAGTACTGATGTGACCCTCCAGTGTTTAAATAAATGCTAACTGCAAATCCAGTTTGAGCCAGCAATATATGTGACCTGTATTAAGGAGAGACATACCGTATGCGCTGGCAAGACAACATCTGGGTGGTGCCACCTCCACAAACCCAAACAGTGAAGAAAACCACAAGCAACGTGGTGGAAAACATCATCTGACGGGCATACGTCGCAGTGTCCCTGATGGACAGGGCAAACGTCATTGCCCCTCGGAGTCCTACAAAAGTGTTGCAAGCAAATGAGCACGTACGTTTATATATACAACTAATCAGGGGATCTGTTTACAAGCCTGTGTTAGTTATCTTTTAATTTAATGAAAGCGGGTTACAGGAAACGCTATAACAGAGGTTACACTGTACACAATTAATGTTTCCTTGTGTTTGTCTACCCCACTAACCTGCAAACATCATCATGTGTTGAAAGTTGGATCTAATTTTGTTGCGTCGTCCCAGATTAAGAAGGAATGACAGAGGGTAGATGTTTGCAGCTCTTCCCAAGAACACAGCCAGCTGGAGGAGAGAAGTTAAGGAGGAGACGACAAAAACAAAACTAAAACACAACACAAACAGAGAATAAGTTGCTTCCGTGCTGAGATTACTATTTGCTTATTGGTGGTTAGTTGCAAATCTGTTTGGTTTGACAACTGAAAAGTGCAATAACATTTGCCTTTACTAATATGTGAGAGAAAATACCGTGCCCAAGCAGAGGCTCCATGAGACTTTGTAAGTGCAAGGTACTGACATTTCATATGCAAAAGATACAAAAGCTCCAACGACAAACATCGGATTAAAGACGTGGTTTTGGAAGGTGAAAAGGGTCAGACCCATGTAGGAGAAAATGAAGTTTTCTGCCAAGAAATTCAGCAGTTCAAACAGCTGCAACACACAAAACACAGCAGCCTTAATGGATGTCCACATGAACAACCAAATAAAAGCAGGAAGAAATGCGTTAGTTGAATACACATAGCTTTTTCCATGTTATACATTAAATGACATGAGCTTAACTAAACATTTTATTGGAACATTTTTGAAAATTGACAACAATAATTACTGATGTTCTCTGCTTTGACAACAAATAGTTTTCTATATATCATATTATCACCTGAAAACTCACGCAGCTTCATTATACCTTTCCCTTTTGCTTCAACTGTTACCTGACACTATGGAAACTTGATATTACTTTCAAAGACAAAAGCAAAAAACCTTTTGAAGCATGTTGGGAAAAAAAAAAAAGTGGACGGTGCAGCGGTGTTGCCGACACTGTTTCAGGTCTAACCTGTTTGGTTCGGTCCTGGGACTCGGGAGACAGGTTGTTAAATGTGTAATGGGCCTGAGTAATCCCACAGAACAGCACTGCTACCACACCTGCACAACATCAGGAAAGACACAGAGGGAGGACATTTGGAAGGATAGATACACAACAACTAATTACAATATGAAGCACTGACAACATAGTTATTCTTTTAACAGAAGCACTTCTTGTTTTCTCAAGAACACTGCAGTGTTATTAATAATTTGGGCCATTATATCCAAGCTACCAATCAAAATGGTGCGTTTGTGTGTGCGTGCGTGCATGTGTGTTACCTGTGAAACCACAAGCCTCAGCCAACAGGAATGTGCTCCATGACATGAGGAAGAAAAGAGCTGTCTCCAACAGCTGGAAATCCCTCAACTTGGTGAACTTGGTCACATACAGACAACAGTCAAGGAATTTAACAAAAACACTCTAATGACACATTACACAAAACATCTAAGAACAACATTGTATGGGCTAAACAACTAATTGATTACTTAAGAAAATAATCAATTAAATAAATGCTTATAAAATGTTACTTGTTTCAAGTGGATTCTTGAGAAAATAGTCTTACCAAATCAGTCCATGTTTAACAAACAACAAGCTGCACCATAGCATTTCCAAAACAGCAGCATACAGTATGATTAAGAAGCGAGTTATGCTTGTACCACTGCTGCAATCTACACTAGCTAGATTGCTCTTTGTAATCAAAGGTTTAGACATAGTCTTGTGTTGTATGGATTAATAGTAACATCAAAAAGATATGAGAGCAGTGACGACTCCGGTGGCCACCCCAAGAGCAAATGAGCCGCTGAAGACACCAAGGAAAATCCCAAAAGATTTCAGCATTGCCATCACTTCAAAGGTGTGAGTGTTGTCTCCTTCTGGCTGGTAAGCTACTATAGACCTAACATAATACAAAATGCAGTTATTACCATGTATCTTTGATTAGAAGAAGTATTTGAAAGCACTGCTAAAGTGAATTTCACAGATTAAAAAGTGCTTGCTATAAACCGGGGGTCTTCAGATAAAGAGATAACAGAGTAGGCCCGTAAACCCTGAGCAGGAGTGTAAAAAGAGATGATTAAACACAGTAAATGTTTAATGTTGTAGTTATGGTTTACTATACTGTTACTCTCATAATATCTAACAGTAGAAAGAAAGGTAAATAAGATTCACATTTTTGATGGGAGAAAGAGGGGGAAAAAACATTTTGCCAGTAGAGAAAGTTAAGGAGGCCACAGAGCTTTTATCTTGGAATGCTTTGAAAAACACACAGATTAAAAAAAAATCCAGGAACCAGTAACACAGCAAATTCATCTACAGAGTATCTGTGTTGTAGCAACCATGCACTTTTTTTTTGATGAAAGAAGATGAGCAGTGTCACATCACCTTTCTGCTGCACAGTAAGTTGAGTGTCAACAGAGAAACATCCCTATAAATGTATTTTCAAATTGGGTCAAATAGCTTTTGAAAATAAGTGAGCTTCTTGGTATTTAACAGGAGTCTGTGGCTGTTCACAGACTCTCAGAAGAAATCACATTATCAGGAAAGTCAGTATGAGAAAGAAAATCTAAAAACATATTTGTTAATGTTTTATTGGGTTAGCTTTGTGATTTAATGTGGTTTAAATGGCATACTTGTTTAGTTTCAAATACTACTTGATCCCAATCCAAAAGCAAACCTAACCACAAACACGCCCCCCCCCCCCCCCCCCCCCCCCCCCCCAAACACACACACAGAAACTCACAAAACAAATCACTGAGCAATTTGCCTGTAAACATTTTTGGCTTCAGGGCTTCCCTGAATAACTGCATTATGTAAAGAATGTAACAGCTGAGCTGACTCGCAGCATCAAAAATGGTCACTGTAAATAAGTGAAACTAGATAAATGAATCTCCAGTTGAATAAGCCAAAGTACAAGAGCATAGTGCAAGTGATTTGTCATGTTGGTCTCAAGATACCGTAAATGCACACAACGAAATGCTCTACTTAGTGCACCCGTTCACTGGACTGTTCAGAGTCTCTCCACAGGGACTGGCCCCTCTGCTGTGCCTGCCATTATAACTTATAATTCTGTGGAAATATTTCAATGTAGAGCAGGACAAACACTAAAGGTTATTTCATGTGCCTTGTATATAAAAACGGACATAGTATTCTGATTGCAAAACAAATTTTTGTTTTCAAGGATTGAGATTAGTTAGATAATTACAGACTTCACCAGCAACCAGACATCTATTGGATGATACCAGCTGTCAATCAAACTGGTGTCCACCTACATGTATGTGCAGTGCTTTTTCATCTATTTTCCCCTAAATGGAAACATGGTTTACAAAATCAACATAATGTTCTAAAGAAGACCTTAAACAGGTGATTGAGAATTAACTCTCCATCTAGGCTTCATTTTTCAAACTGGAATACTACATCCATTGTTATACAGTCTCTTTTGCAACCTCAGGTTTAGCACAGCATTCATGACAAGCTTATATCAGATTAGCTGAAGGTCACTGATTAATCAATCGCAAGAAAGCATGACTCATACTTTCATCATTTGTCTCAGGAAAACAGTAACTTAGCAGCAGCAGCAGCAGCAGCTGTGCATATTTAAGACACTTTGACACAGATTCAAACCCAATGACTGTGAATGATGTTAAAAACAGAGATGTCTTACGAGGACAGAACCACAGCCACGGCATCATTGAGCACACTCTCTCCAAACAGCAAGGCATACAGATCCACATCTACCTGCAGCTCGTTGAAGATAGCCAGGACTGTCACTGTAAAATCAAGACAAACCCAATAAATTCCCAATAACTGCATGTACTGATAGTGAGAACATGTCCCACAAGACCTTAGTGGCTCCAGGTTATAATTAACATGATCAGCAAACATACCAGGGTCTGTGGCAGAGACGATGGCTCCAAAGAAAAGACAGTCAGTGAAGAAAAAGTCTCCATTCAGCTGCCCAACCTGCTTCATTAGCATCACGCAGCCATACATGAGTAACCTGAAGAATCAACAGCAGATTCACCGACATTGATGAGACTGACAAAAGTCTAGATAATGTCCTCTAGCATAAAAAGTCTTTTAATTTAGTTTTAGATTTGAAATCAGGTATTTATGTTATTTTATTTTCTTTATTATGTTATTTTTCTGACATTTTACTTTGCATTGTTATTGTGTTTTACCATTTATAGGTGAGGTCTTTCAATTAGTCCACAAAAGGTTTCTACTTCACTCACACACATATGTTCTAGTTTAATTTGATGTTTTATTTATAAAAGGTGAGGATAAACCAAATCAAATCCAAGATGTTTGCTTGTGTTTTTCATTTTTTTTCAAATTAATTCTTTCTTACCCGATAACAAAACAGGAAATGACTGTTCCCAGAAACGCATAAGCCAGAATGGATCCCATGTTACGGAAAAAGTGTCTCTGAAAGACAATTTGAAAAAACACATCAACATTTATCTACACACAGACTCTAATTCAAGTCATTCATCTTCAGTAAATCCATCAACAACTTACTCAACTACTTTATATGAGATGGGTAGAGTGGAACTAAATTACATTAAAAAGAAGATGACATTGTTTCATTAACTAATTACAGTTAAACAAGTGTTAAAATGAGAGTATTTATTATAAATGATAGAAATACAACGGTACCCTTTTCAAGCTGTAGCCAGCATGGAAAATGATGGGTGGTAGAAGGATGTTGAAGAACACTTCAGGATCAAAGGTAACCTGAGTAACACACATAATGATAATGACAATAATATAATTACAAAACTGTACAACAGTCTTAGCTCTTTAATGACCATACAGAAAAAAATGTTTTCAATCATCAATCCAGAAAACGTGCGTTACATACACATGTTGTATGGGTTAAACTTATTGAAAGCTTACTAATATATGAGACCAACTTTCTGTCACATCATTTAAATTTTGTATTTGTCATACACAACTAACAATTCATATAGCAAATCAAAACTAAACTATGTCACTAAGGCTGGAACAATATGAGCATAGCAGCAAATTCTCACAAAATAATGTGTAATTTTGGTGAACATGTAATAATTTAATTAACTAACACTTGTCTAAGCTCAGCTTTCAGCTCCATGGAGTAAAATGAGGTCCATAGACATAAGTACATACAAGAATTTCACAAAAAAAAACTAAACACCGTAATCAGTACAACTTGTTGAGATCACATAATTTACTTCACGACAAAATACAACTGTACCTTTCGCAGCATCTCATTATCCGCCACATCCCTCACTTCATCAGGACTGATCTCCCCCTTCAATGTGTACTCATAAAATTTGCCACTGAAATTGACCAGCAGGGTGGCAGGGCTCACATTAACCTGGCAGCTCAGCGTGACGTTGTTAATGTCCCGAGGAACATGGATGCCATAGCGTAAGATCACGCCAACTATTAAGCCTGAGAAAGGTGTTGGAGGTTAAACAAAGAGCACAGAAGATAAAATTATTCAAAGGCAGATTTCTTCTGGCGCAAGGAGAACAGTACACATACTGTATGCAAGAGAGTGAGAGATGAATAATCTGAAATTGTTGATGGAGAAGTCATGATTTAATCTGACATGTAGAGGAAAAAGTAACAAACCCTGCAGGACCAGGACCCTCTTGTAAATGAATTTTTTAACCTGAATTTCTCTTGCCTGGGTAAATAAAGTTTATAAATACATAAAGTTATGGAGAGCACTCAAGCAAGCAAGTACATCTCAGTCAGCATGGCTACTTGCGTTTTGCAAGTTACTTATAGCTTTATTATTATGGATTATTATGATCAAAACATTAATTGTTTTTAAATTGAATTTGCTATTTGAAACAATACACCTAGCGAATACCTAAGACTGGAATTTTAATGTTCCATTTTCTTTATAAATGCAATAAATTAAGGTTAAAAAAACAATTCATATCTTTCAGTTTTTATCCCAGTACAATAGTCTTTTGAGGCACTGTTCCATTTCGTTTTAAACTATAACAAAGTGAAGGTTGAACTAAAGCTTAACTTGAAAAAGTTATACCCCAAATCAAATTGTTTTACAAAATTAATCATTCAGCCGTAATAAATATTAAATTGTGAACTTGTTTCCATTGTATTATCATATCGTGAGATTATGATAATCTCTAATTATTACAGTATATTCACCAGTGAGTGGTGAGTGGAGATTGTCCTGTCAGGTGCAGGGAGGGTTTTAGTTACTGAGTGAAGGAGGAACAAGCTGTCATGTTTGGCATTACCAGGCCACACTGTGAAGAAGTGAAATGTTGTGCTGTTGTTTTTTTATGGCACACTGGTTCCCTTTCATGGAGGTTTAGCTCTAAAGGTTTCATTTTCAAAACCAAACAGGGTGAGAGAGAGGGTGTTTATGCAAATAAGCTTCTTAACCTGCAGCCTCAAATGCGCCATTGGGTATTTAGTTATAAAATAAAAGAAATAAGTCTCGTGCTCTCACCATAAATCATCGCCAGCCCAGTTTCGTGCAGGAACCTGAAGCGCCGGTGTTTGAAGAGCCATATAGTGAGGATGGTGAGGGTGAGGAGCAGGATGAAGATGAGCAGGTCTGCACTGTCCTGTCTGTGGCTCTCCTCAGCCTTTTTCTCTGTCACGATGGTGTTCTCCATGGCACTGCTCTCCTCTGGAGAGGAGGAGGAGGAGGAGGAGGAGGATGCTCGGCACACACAGATGCCCACAGACAGGACCACCAGCAGCAGCAGCCACAGCGTCCTCGTCGCCCTCCACGCGCCGTTGACAGTCACTTTGAACACCATTGCGGCTCGTCGACGGTCAAATGCTGCAAAGTCGTCGTGGATAAAAAGCAAATTTTAGGATGAAATTTGTTTTGTGGCTGGTAAATGAAGGAAGTAGACAGCAGAAAGACGACAGCAACAGAGCTGTAGACTCTGACCTGGAAGTAAAAACTGAAATTTCCAGAAAGGCTACATTGTTGATTTCAAACTAAAAGCACCACATCCCCGACGCAGTTGTTTTTAAACCACCCATAACACATGAAGCTTATTTTAGTATTTTATAGAACGTTTATTGAACTAAGACATACATTTTGTTGTATTCTCGCGGTGATTTTCCACCGATGGTTCAACTACTTTTAGCAAAGTTATCTTATTTTGAAATACACAAATTCCTTCGCGTCGGACAGGAAGTGCGATTATTATTTATATGGCTACATATTTTCTTCCTGTTTAATTTGAACCTCATGTGAAATTACGTTGAAATTTGGATAGAACTGATTTTTTTTTTATTACAAAATGAAAATATTTATATTTAACACTGCATATATTACAATATTACCACCATAAAAACAGCTAACTTACAATGTGTTTTGCTAAATGAACCCGATAACACATAATATTACTTGATCTTTCATTTGACATTACGTTCTCAGTGTGACCCTAATCCTCCGGAAATTATTATTATTATCAGAAGAAGCTCTTAATCTGGGTGTAATTAGCGAAATAGCTGTTACATATGATGAAAATGTAATAATTTTCCTTTGCAAAATACTACAATGATATTAGTTTCAAATTGTTCAGTTTACAAATGTAATTTCAATATATGCTATGAATTGTGTGCTTTTCTGTGTGTGTGTATAACAACCATATTTGCAAGGAAAGGGCAGTTTCACATTCTCAAACATGTCGATGACAATTTTGAGTGACCACTATATCACTGTTGTTTTGCTCCTGCCACTTCATGGGCAGGAGCAAAAGGCAGGGTATGGTATACCCTGGACAGGTCACCAGTCAAAAAAACAACAGTCCAGGCCTTTGGTCAAACCAGGATTCAGACTGGTGACCTTCTTGTTGTGTGGCAACAGTGCTAGCCACTGATCTGCCATGTGTCCACATTGCATGTCATTTTCATTTTGTATATATTTTATATATATATATATATATTGATTTTGTTTACATTGAAATTTAACTTTTTTAAAATCTTATCAAGTTTGCCTGTTCGCTCATCAATGATTGCAAGGATGAGTGCAAATGTTCAAGCACTTTAAAATAATTAAATTAGTAACATGTACCTAATGCAGTCATACTGTATGTTAATGTAACCAAAATAATGTTCTACAAAGTTTGCCTAAAGGCTGTGACTAAAGTAATGTAAAGAGAAAGTGAATGCAACCAAAAGAGAACGCTCTACAAAATGAAGGCTGTGGCAATGTTAGGTAACACTCCGGTAACAGTAAGAGAATGTTTCAGGGAACATTCCCACAACTAAAAATTAATATTCCTAGAACGTTCTGGGAACCAGAAATTGTTAGCTGGGCAGCCACTTGTGAAAAAAAAACACATGAACAAAAAGGGGCTATTTTGCTTTGAGTTGGATTCAGTCCTGCTACAACTGAAAATATTTTTACCTGATTGTGTGCTGTGTTACTCATTTAACAACATTTGTTGTTGAAATATTTGGTCTATGACACACAGACAAATTGTTGTTTTAAGATGAAATTATTAATAATATGAACTACATTTTACAGCAGATGCCACTAATTAATGTGGCTTCCTTCTCTTTCTTTTTCTTTGATATCCACTTGGCTTTGATCTAAATTGGTTAGCTCGACTTTGATGAAAACCAACCAAAAATGATAATACCCACACATTTATGTAAAACAAACTAATTATGCTCAAGTAATGGTAAAATTGCAGACTTTAAAAACGACTTGCTAGCACTCATTTGCAAGAAAACGAATAAATCCTTTTTTTTTTCTGGACTGGTCGGCTGAAAGTAACAGGACACAGCTGCTTGTGGAAAGGGCACGCGCAAGGTAACCAGCCTGCTCATGGAGATTTATGGTTGATGATTTGGGCTATCAAAGCCGGAGTACACAATCTGTAAAAAGGGATGCTGTGTCATTGTGGATTGGCCAGTTATTTATAAGTGACAGTAAACATGCACACAGCAGCATCAGTTGCGCTCGCTTTTCACTGGTCCATTTCCGCAGTGGAAAAGAATTGACAGTGCATACTTCTTCCTGTGGAGGGCAGCATTACGCTTCCCAGCGTGCAGCCTACTACAAATGCATCAGAAGAAGACGGAGGTGACCAGCTGGTGTGGAAACAAAACGGGGACAGAGCACGAACATTAAACTGTCCATTTAATATCCAAATACTTTTTTCTTAGGTGTTAACGTTTACCACGTAAACACATGTGTAGCCGCGCCACGTGAATAACACAAACGAAGATGACTTCCAAAATCAAAGGTACGTAAAAATCACATAACATTGATGTAGTCCAGCTGCTAAGCTAACGGCTGGTGAGCGCTCTCATTTGTGAACCCACTGCTAAGTGTCGACATTTGGAAATTAATAAAAGAAATACGACGCGAATATGTAATATATAATACGTTTTTTTGCATGTTAACCACTGTGCTTATGAGACAAAGTGTGATCATAACAGCTCCACTTAGCTACAACTCTGATACATTAGCTTTAGCGTCTCATAACGCTCACACACTACCTGTAGTTTTGTAAGTGAATGCGTCTTTTTTAACATTGAAGAAATGTGCTATATAAATAAAGTTTACTATTTATATTACCTGACATTCCCCTGACACAATTGTGTTATATATTTTAGAAGAATTCGATAGACAATTTATACTAAGAAACCGTAACATACACTTACTGGTCAATTTATTAGGTACACATGACGTCTAATAAAGTGGCATTCGTCGTGCTGTATCCTAGTTCTCTCAAGGTTCGACGTGTGTGTGAGTTCAGAGATGGTCTTCTGCACACCTTGGCTGTAACGAGTTGTTTAAGTTATTGCTAGATGTCGAGCTGGCTGTTTGCCTCTTACCTCAGATAGGTATTTCTACTCAAAGAACTGCCACTCAGTGGAGATTTTCTCCTTTTTTGGACCATTCTCTCTAAACTTTATAGATAATTGTGTGTGGAAATCTCAGAAGAGCATTTTCTGATATGTTCAAGATGGCACTAACAACCATGTCATGTTCAGAGTCACTTAAATCACCATGATCCCCATTCTGATGCTTGGTTTGAACGTCAGCAGGTTGTCCCGACCGTGTTTACATTCCTGGATGTATTGAGTTACTTAGGTGTGATCGGCAAATTAGGTATTGAGAAGTGGCCAGTGACTGTATACCAGTAATGAAAGCCAAAAAAGAAGTAATATACTACCAGTAAAGACGCACTGGGATACAAACAGGAAACCTGGAACTAAAATCAAAATGGGAAACTTTTTTTTTTTTAATAAAATCTGTTAAACAGTATTGAAACTTGAAAATAAGTCAGAGTGCAAGATGCTTTAAATAAAACACTATTAATAAATGGCAATCATTTGATTTTTAGTCCAGCAGCTACCAACAACAGATTCACTGTACACTTTGGGACTACTTACAAATATCCTAAGAGCTTTAATCTGTCTTAATACAGTGGCATGGAAAAGTTAATGTTCACATGATGGTCACAACTTCTGTTACTTTTAACACCTAATTAAGTGGAAGATGAACATTAACGAGAAGCTACAATATGAATCTTTTTTTCAGCATTTTAAGCAAGAGTGTAGTATTTTTGTCAACCCCAACAGGCATGGTAAATTGACTGCAATTATGTAGTGCTTTTTCTGTCTTAATGACCATTAAAAGTGCTTTATTGTTAGAGCCACATTCTTATATTCATATAGTGCTAAAATATAGCTGTATAATACTGCTGACATAGCTGGGGCTTGAGGTAATTTTCCAAGTACATGTCAAAATATCAAATTCTCTGAGGAGTAGGTGACCCACTTTACTTCAGGAGCTAAAGCTGCCCCACAAAAGACCTTGAGCTCCTCTAAGTAACTGCCCAGCATTCTTAAAAAAATAATTGATACCCACAGGAGAACACTATAAGAAGATTGCATAGTGTTTGATGCCAACCATTTCCTCAGTTTACAATGTAATTAAGTTAATAGCACTGGTGGCGGTCAAGTTGAGGTCTTAGAAACGAAGAAACAAACTCCAGGAATTTTGAATTTGGTTACAGGCCCTTTTACATTTTGTTATTTTGAATTTCTTGAAATTAGGAAATTTTAATTAATGTTTTTTTTAGAACGTAACATAAATTAAGATTTATTTAAATTATCTATCATTATTATCTTCAGTTTCAAAAGTGGCCCCTTTTTTACAGCTTGAATAGTCACAGTACTTTTGACCAAGGGTAACCAAACTTTTTAATGCCACAATTAATTTAAATTGAATATGCATAAAGCTTTAGTATATCTTTAATGTAAGATATTTAATTGTTCACTTACACAGAAATTTGTATCCAATCACATTTTTTTTTGGATTGTGTTTCATTTCATGATTACTTAATTAAAAGAAACAGTATATGATTTTACCACCTTGTTTAAACATGTGTTTTGATTCTAGTTGGCAAGACCGGCTCCAAGAATAAGGAAGATGCTCCTTATGAGCTGGAGAGCCAGTTTATCCTGAGGTTGCCTTTGGTGAGAATTGCACAAGTTGAACCTGTATTTTGATGAAATGAAATGATTTGATTGGTTGCTGAAATTATGTGTTTTATTTGTTTTATTTTTCAGGAGTATGCTTCAACAGTGAGACGGATTGCACAGTCCAGCAGTATGAACATGAAAGACAGACTGACCATTGAGTTGCACCGTAAGCTGGTTTATCACATTTCACTTGTTTTGATAATCAGGTTATACATTTGAAATTTAAAAAAAAAAAGGGGGAAATGTAAATATTTAGTAATTGCAATTTTTCTCGGACAATTTTTCAAAATACATGATTGAAAGACATGTTTTTTCACTCGAATATGTACTTTTATGTATTATAGTCTCATAAGAATCACCTTGTTCTTCTTACTTGTAGCTGATGGTCGTCATGGCATAGTGAGAGTCGACCGTGTCCCTTTGGCCTGTAAACTAGTGGATTTGCCTTGTATGATTGAGTCTCTGAAAACTGTGGACAAGAAGACATTTTACAAAACTGCTGATGTCTGCCAGGTAAACCTCTGCAGTGCATGTCACTGTTGTAGGATGCTATCTTTTTAAAAGATTTGTTAGTATATGTAGGATCATATGAATAAAACCTTCTTTTGGACAGATAAACCAGCATTGTGACAATACGTTTAAGGGTACTGGATATTTACAGTATTTGTTAAGTTTAGGACACCAATTTTAATTAAAAAAAAACATATTTGTGGACATAGAAATTTTTTATGTGCTTTGCTTTTTGGTAACACCAGAAGAGTACAGAAACCTCAGTGTAATGCTAATGACAGGAAATCATTAACCATTAAATATTCTATGGTTTAGATGCTGGTATGTTCATTAGATGGAGACCTTTACCCTCCATTAGAGGAGCCAACTGGCACAGACCCTAAGAGCAAGAAGAAGGATAAAGACAAGGACAAGAAATTTATTTGGAACCACGGCAGTGAGTAGAAACCACTCTTTTAGCTGATATATTGGCACATCAGCACTTCTGGAAGTATAGTTTGCCTACCACAGCTGATTGAGCCATATTGACTTCATTCATCTTGTTGTTTTTCTCTCCAGTCACCTGCCCTCTAAAGAACACACGCAAGAGAAGATTTCGGAAGACTGCAAAAAAAAAGGTTTGGCATTTCCATTTCAGCACACCTCTCCCCATCCCTTCCATCCATTAAGTATCTTGTCAGTCTCTTTCAGAAGCTCTTCTCCAACAAGGCATTTTCATTTTATAAAAAAAGGAACTGTGTTGAAAGTGAAAACTAAGATTTACATATAAATAAAAGCTTTCCATCTTACTTTGCCCCAAAGGCATGTAAAAAAGCAATTTCACCATTGCTTTGATCAAAGTGAATGTGAGTGTGCATGAGCACTGCACTTCTACTTTGTCTTTTGAATAAATCTCCCTGAAGTTGCAGAGCTGAACCATATTGATTTGGCTCCTTCTGTTTTAATCGCTAATGTGTGTATTGGCATTTGGCCAGCTACTGTTTGTGTGTGTGCATGTGTATGAACTTGTATTGGTTCTCTTTTTCAGCATAAACACTGACCTTATCTGGACAGTAGTCCCCGTGGGGACCAAGACCTGGTCTTAATGAGGCAGGACCTCATTTCTGAAGAACTGGTCCAGTTTAGGGCTAAGATTTGAATTATGATTAGGTAAAGGTTGTGGTTGGGCATTAACTAGTTATGGTTAAGGTTAGGGATAAGGCTTTGTTTAGGCTATCCAAATTAGTTATTTTTGCACACACACCAATTGGTGATGGTGAATTTGACCTTAGTAAATTAACCCATCCTTATTACATACCAGTAGTGAACATACACAAGCCAGGGTGGCACTTATCTGCACTTGGGAAGCAATGGGGGATTGGGTGCCTTGCTCGGGGGGGAAAGACAGTGCAGTGTCCTTGGCATAATAGCTGTGCAAACCTGTGTGAGTGTAAAAGAGAGATGGTTAGGGTGTGTGAGAGAGGTTCCATTAATACTACATATAACTTGATATCTCGAACTCTCTCCACAGTACATTGAATCCCCTGATGTGGAAAAGGAGGTGAAGAGATTGCTGAGCACAGATGCAGAGGCTGTTAGTGTCCGTATCCTTTGACACAAACCATCTACACATCTATTCTGGAAAGGCCAGAAAGCAGCAAGACTCTAAATAACAAGTAAAAATAATGGTGTTAAATTTATGTTCAAGGGTAAAAATACTACTACGGTATTGCAGTGAATATAACCCATGCCCATGAAATAAGCCATTAAGAAGCCTCATATAGTTCCTACTGTTTAATATTTAAGGACAAACATAACATTGCTTGAATCTTACATTAAAAACAGGTTACTCTAAAGCTCAAACAGGTTTCCTGACTGGCAGCTCACTCTCTGGACGTGACTCCACCTAATTCCTTTGTGAGACGAAAGCTCTAATGAAACTGAGATAAAGAAGACAGCAGGGCATTTTGAATAACTGCTTGCTGTGTGTTAATTGAGATGGACTGTTCATTACTGTCGCCTAGTTGGTCGGAGTGAAGCAAGATTCTAGTTATAGTTTGAGAGTTTGCATGCAGCATAAGACATATGACATGCTAATGAACATTAAAGTTGCAGCAGTCCATGAAGGTTTTTTTTTTTTCAACCTTTCATGTACTTCTAAGAAGAGTTTGTGGAAAGTGATTTTTCAGAGATTTTGAGTAATACCCTGCAGAGGTCTGAAGACTGAAAGGAACCTACACACTATGTACTAACCTTAACCCATGATGAAGGATGGGAAATAATAGCAGAGGATGAGTCCAAGGAAGCAGACCAACACAGCTCACTGGCAAACCTGGACTCCTCCCCTGGGACCTCAGGACACAAGATGGGTCATGGGTCCTCTGGTTAGTGAAACATGTTTTTTATTGCTTTGATATTTTATATAAAACCAAATCAGAATTCTAGTTTTGAAACTAATATTTCAAAGTGAAAAAATGTTTTGACAGAAGACTCTGAGCCTCCCTTGTGAATCACTGAGTGCTTTCAAATGTTGCACATGGTCAGGCCAAAAAAAAGTAATAGATTGTAGCCTATTACTGTTGCTTGGGCAGTTCACTGCTAAATGCAAACAACGATGGTCAGTTATAGCTTAAATTAGCTGGACAGACGGTCAAAGTCAGACAGTCCTGCACCTGGATCATCTTTGGACATAAGGGTGACTATATGTCGTGTCCAGGTGCAGTTAAAAAATAACAGCCCATTTCTTCTGCATCCAGCTTCATAACAGCATGTGTGCCTGCAGAATCATAGACCGTTAGGGACATATGTTAGCCGGGTTATTGGGCAGGTGGATCATCAGGAAAAAGAGGAAGACTGTTGTTGCCGTCACTTTGTAGTGCTTTGATTTTGAATAGGAATTGTTGGGACTGCATACAAGAGTCTAGAAACAATATTAAGATGAGCGTGGAAGGAACTTGCTGGTGGCAGCTGCATGACTGCAGCATGTATATGGGAAACTCCTGGAACTATGCTTGGGCAGCAGCTACTGTGAAAAAGCTGTCAAGCAGTTAGGGTTTTAGAGCCCCTGCTCCAATCAATGAAACAATCACAATATTAAACAATATTAAAACTTTAAACCTCAATTTAAAACATTTTGGGATCTTTAAATGTATTGGAAATTTTGGGATTAGGTGGTACATTTAAAATCAATTTGTTGGTGCTCTGTCATGTAGAACTATAATTGAATTATGATTTGCCATGTCTCGTTACTAATTGACCAGCATAGTTACTGCTAAATACTGCTTTTTTTTTACTCTTAGTTTTACTTTATCATTAACAAAGGTGTCCTCCATTTTGAACTTACCCACTCCACTCTTGTCCTAGTGGTGTGAAATTCAAGCATTAGTTAATCTTTGTTGCTTAGTAAATGCTGACACTTAACAGCTACATTATGTTGATGTGTGCAGAAGAAGCATTAACAGTTTTGCTTCTCATGCACAGTCATGCTCCTGTGACTTTTACTTTACCAGAATGATAGCACAGTTTGCTGTGCAGCAAAGGCACTTCACAGAATCAGCTGCACGGTTTCCAGTCCACTGGCTTATGTCATACTAGACTATGTCCCAAACATCTGTTTTTCCCTTAGTACTGTTGTATTTTGGGCTTACATCTAACCCAGGCAAGTGCTAACTTCCCTGTTTTTCATC
Organism: Brachirus orientalis; assembly: GCA_016785285.1. NCBI lineage: Eukaryota > Metazoa > Chordata > Actinopteri > Pleuronectiformes > Soleidae > Brachirus > Brachirus orientalis. Next base: position 2,451,681 of record JAFBJR010000058.1, read on the forward strand.
TGTGTCCATGTCAATAACAATATCCTACGACCAGCCCAGCGTGACGAGCTGAGGGAGATCTTCAATGACATCAGCAGCTCCAGCGAGGATGAGGAGGACGAAGGGGACCGACACGAGGATGAGGACCTGAATATCATGGATACAGAGGATGATCTAGTCCGACAGCTCCAAGAAAAACTTAACGAGTCCGATTCTGCGCAGCATGAAAGTGACAGAAATAGCCAGATAGGTGAGGATATAAAGGCTTATACATATTTGGAAATCCTGTTCAAAATTTGTTTTTATCTGTTCACTTTTCAGATGTTCTCTGTATTAAGAGCACATTTAAATTTGCATAATAATATGGTCTTGATGTTTTTTTCTGTAACTATGAATTTAATCAAGCATTTTATGTCCTTCAAATGAAAATGAAAATATTCCTTCTTGGCCTCCTTGTGCTGTTAGTAAAAAATGCAATTATATATAAAATATACAGGATTTACTAAATTACTTTGTGTCGTGGCTCTACTCAAATGGTGTAATAATTGTAGTAAAGTAAACTACCATAGTAAACTACCATGTACACAAGTCCAAAATGTCAGATGTAAAATAAAAAAGCTGGATTTTTAATATAAAATCAAGGATGCACTTTAAAACTAAAGAAAGATAAATTATCTGTGAAAGAACATAGAGTATACTATATATTTGTCCTTATGTTGGGAGTTGGATTTTTATGCAAATCTGTTTTTTAAAAGTTGGCATATGTACTTATTGAAGCCATACTCAAAAGTGTGTATGTATGTAGGAGGGAGTGTGTCTGCAGTAGGTGGATATAGTGAATGCACCATTAAAATCATGCTATTGTTCTTGCAGCATTGTTCATCTCCAACTTTGACCAAAAAATCAGTGTGAATGCTGTTTTTTTTCCTCTTTTATTTTTTTTTCTTTAGCTGACCTACTCAGCATGACAAGTCTTTAACATTTAAGAAGTAAAGTTCATGGCCAAGAACTTGACATGCTGATTTATTTTAGAACAGACTTGAAGACTAGACATTGTCCAACATTAAATTAAATCAAGTCCCACTGATACTTGTCAAAACAGGTCAGAAAGAATATTAACCTGATGTTTTAATCAGAACTGAGTTTCCTAGGCATTTGACACACATTCACACACTAAACGAGTTACCCTACTTTACTGTAAATGCATGTGCTGCACCCTGCCCACAGAAATACACACACTGACAGCTCTCAGCTCCCTTTCTTAACGAGCTGGTCTGATAGGTGTTGTAACCCAGCATGTAGCGTAGACAGCTGTCCAGCCTGACAGCTCAATGCCTCCTTATCAACAGTATATGGAGCTGTCAGTAGGCAACATTATTGGTCAGCTCCACTGTATCTGTTCAACTGAGTCTTTCCTGGTGTGTCAGGCTCTGGCTGAGCCTGTATCTGGCAGCTTTAGAGTTGGGTCTGCACTGACTCTTCCCTGCTTGAATTTGCATAATAGATGAGATCCAGTTGGGAGGAAGCAGAGGATGCGTGCAGTTTATATGGGTGATTGTTGATGGTGATGGAGCCACAGGTTTTTGTCAGGCACTAGCACTTTGTCTGGATGTAATGAGAACTCTCATTGAGGCCCAGAGCAGACTGATTTAGTCTTGTCTTTTATTGCTTCAACCGGCTGGCTCGTGTCCTTTTTAAATGGATTTGTTGTTCCCATTAACTACAATTTGTCAAACTGAAATGGAGGCATCCTCATGGTTCAGCAATCTAAGGTTCATATCTTGTCCCCCTGGTTTTTATGAACGCAGTGTCACTGAAATTATGTATCATCATTATTTTTCTGCTGAGTTTTCTGTCTAGTCTTCACTGCACAAGAAAGTGGAAGCATAAATTGCATTTTTTATGACAGTTTTAACATGTGAAACTGCTGCTCTCCCCTGCAGTTATGGAGTATCAGGTGCAGATCAACAGCATTAAGGCTAAGCTGCAGGAAACGCGTGCACGAAAGAAACAACAGGAGGAGCTCATCATGAAAGTGGAAAACCAGGCACTCAAAGTAAGCTATGAACTCTCTTTCTCTCTCTCTCACACACACACACACACACACACACACACACACACACACACACACACACACACTCACTGCCATTCAGAAACTAGGTCTGCAAGAAAAGAAACAAGAATATGCAGATGAGCTTGGAGGCAGATGTAGCATCATTTCTCTCAACAGTATTGTGAAAACATGAAGAACAGCTCATTATACACAATTTTGGAAACCCTAGTTTTGTTTTTGTCATTGTAAAGCTTTGAAATTTCATTTTTCTGCCAAGCACGGAGACTTGGCAGTGATTGAGTGAAATATGAGCAGGCTTGGCCCTTTTTACATTGCCATTTTGAGCTCTCGTTGCCCAGTGTTTTGGGGCAGACAAAGCCACATCTCCAGTCGTTATTATCACAGTCGCAGAGAAAAGGTCAGCTGTCTCTGACTGGCATTCCAAGTGGCCTTTCTGTCAGAGAGGAGATAGCGACACGGGCAGCCCAGGCAGACACACATTTAAAGCCATCGCAATTTAATGAGGCTCAGCATGTCGACTCAGAACAAATCCTGTTTGTCTCTGTCCTCTCACAGAACCGTTTCCAGGCCTTGTTAGACGAGATTATTCAGCAGGAGGAGCGGGAGATGGAGCAGGTAAGAATCGCTTTTAGAAAACCTGAGGATCAGCGTTTACTGCAAGCTTTCTTCAGCTTTCAGTGTTTTGCATGAATTTATCTTGTATGATTGTCAAATACTGTGTGATTGTCAAATACCCTGTTAGTAGTGCCTTACTAACAGGGTTCAAGTTCGCATGACATTTGTGAGCGGGTACCAACGATACTGCTTTTAGAGCTGTAGAGTATTGGCCACCCACTGTCTCAGGCCATTGTTTGTATTGACAAATGAAGGCAGCAAATTGATGTGAAAAGACTTGTTAATCGCCATCATCCCCTTAACGTTCAGTTACACTGCAGGGCATCAATCACTCCTTCTATTTTCTTCTCCAACAGCTGGCCTCCCTGCAAGAGCAACTTGACTCACTGATAGAGAAGTGACCACCAGGGGGCAGCCTGATGACACTGTGACACCATGAAGAGTCTTCATCAGGGAAGGAGGGAGTTTCTCTATCAACTATTGTCATTTTAATACTTAAATGAAACATAACAATTGTGTATTAAAAGCTTTTGTTAGGTTGACTGACTGAACTTGTTGTTACTAAATGTAAAATTAAAATATTTGGTCACCTCAAAATGTGGTGAATATCATACTATATCAAGCTGTTTATGGTCATTTTCTATATGAAGAATAAAATATACTGAAACATAAGAGCCAAAAACTACTGTCAGCTCCATTGTATATGGAAATCTGCTGTATCTATATACAGGTTTTTGTTTTATTAAAGTTTGTTTTTTACTGCCTATCTGTGTGTTCATTGTGAGATCCAACTGTGGCAGGATGATGTACATTTCAAATATTAAGGGCAAATAAGTACATACAGTTGCGCGAACGTAGTATATTTTGGGTCAGTGAAGTTGACGTTGGGGTTTGGGTTGGTCTCTGCTAATCACATGGAACAAACTCAATGTATCTACAGTAGGCATGTAGTCCTGTTCCAGATGACCTGACAGAAAACCACCTGTGAATGCATCAGAATTTGAAGCATATGGGCTCCAGCAGCAGATGACAAAGATGACAGATGTATTTTATTTTATTCATCTCAGTATGAGTGTAACTTTTACTTTCATGTGATTGTGTTCTCTATTCCAGTGTTTCCCAACCCTGGTGCTCGAGAAACGCTGTCCTGCATGTTTTAGAAGTTTCCTTGCTCCAGCACATCTGATTTAAACGAGTGGGTCATTATCAGGCTTTTGCAGAGCTTGATGACGAGCTGACCATTTGACAGGAGAGTGTTCCCTGAGCACCAGGGTTGGGAAACATAAAGGATGATCAACTCAAGTAAAGTTAGAAAGATATACACAGATTCAAACTTCTGCGAGCAATAACATTTAACTGAAATGTTGAATTTTCAATAACTTTGCCATAATACAGTGTAGTGTCATCAAACTTTCTGTAAACTTCACAGTTCTACTGTACATGATACTACACCAGTTAGTTTGGAGAAAAATGATTTTGAATATTTTTTATGAATATTTATATAAATTAAATGTCAATAACTTCACCATAATACAATGAAATGTCATCAAACTTTCTGTAAACTTCACTGTTCTACTGTACATGATACTACACCAGTTAGTTTGGAGAAATATGATTTTGAATATGTTTTATGAATATTTATATAAATTAAATGTCAATAACTTCACCATAATACAATGAAATGTCATCAAACTTTCTGTAAACTTCACTGTTCTACTGTACATGATACTACACCAGTTAGTTTGGAGAAATATGATTTTAAATATTTTTTATGAATATTTACATAAATTAAATGTCAATAACTTCACCATAATACAATGAAATGTCATCAAACTTTCTGTAAACTTCACTGTTCTACTGTACATGATACTACACCAGTTAGTTTGGAGAAATATGATTTTAAATATTTTTTATGAATATTTACATAAATTAAATGTCAATAACTTAACCATAATACAACGCAGAAGAGCAGGGAGAGTGTCTGAAGCAGGCTAAGGGCTGCAGCTAACTATCCAAAGTGTTTTTGTTCCTGTGGATTTACCTGTTTTTGAGAATCATCAAAGGTAAGACAATATTTCTGACTGCTATTCCTGAGAGTGAGTTTTTGCTTTGGTCTTATTTTGTGTCTAGTTCAGTGAATATTAGTCCTAGAGAGATAAAAGTGGTACCGTTGGAATCTGTGGAGTCTCAGCTCTGCAGCTTTTGTTTACATAATCGCGCTGTTACTGTAGCGGCGTTTTTGTTTGTGTGCACTGTATTAGCTTAGCGTAGCGCCACCTATACTTGCTGGTTTTGAATGCCTGGCATTTTAACTGTGTTTGATTAATTTAAAAATGTTTTTTTTGAGGTTGTTGCTGAGTTTCTTACCTTTCTGTGGGTATGCGGTGTGTCGGTATTCTTTGAAGTTTGACGTGGCTTTATTAAGTTTTATGTTGCGCACCACTGTGTGGCGCTGCGCTGAGTTGGGGTTTAACAGGATATATGTAGAGGAAGAATAAATCCTCCTGCCATGGAGTAAATACCTGACGAACGCGTGTGTCTCTTCTATTCTGTATCACAGCAAGTTTGTCACCGGCCCAGGTAACCGTAGGCCTGAGGTCGGCAACATCTGCAAACACTCAACCGTGACTCTGTGTGTCACCATGACCAGAGAGTTAAATTACTAAACCATTGGATTAAACTCCCTCTACAATGATCTCTACTACTGCTAAAGAGATCTGGGCCTTTCTTGACCACATGACTGTGGTGTTGGTGGTCATCCCCTCCTCTCCTAATTCTTTCTGCGGGGATTGCAGCACCAATCACAGAGGTAGGTGAGGGATTAGCTCTTCAGATTAAAGTTTCCATCTCCAAACCCTGACTAAGCCTACCATCTGTCAGAGAGCAGCTAACCTGCCAAGACACTCTCCACAGGCTAATTAGAAAGCTAGAAGAACACAGACCTAGAGAGGGAAGAAATAACCCCAAAAAGTATACTGCCCAAGGCAGAGTGACAATGGAGGAGACTTACCTTCTCAACTACCCGGGCGTCAGGAAGAAGATTCTGGCTGGAGGCACAGGACCACTGCCTCATTGTCCACCTGGGACAAAGGTAGTCAATGCTATAGCACAACTAATTACCTAAATAATGCTACTGTTGAAGTGAACCATTCCTCACACAAGTTGTAGTGATGCAATTATGCTCCACAGATAAGACGTCTATTTTTAGCAATGTGTTGCATTGCCTACTTCAATTAGATCCTGTTGAATTATTCATGATGTTAGGAAATGTATTCTGTATCTGGCTCTGTCACACAGAGCAAACATTTGGTCAGCCAAATTGCAACATGTCTTTTGGCACAGTGTCTTGTGTTTCTGTTAGTCCACTGATCTGCGGGTTGCTGACTATTTTTCCCTTCTAGTCACATCCAGCCATATGGCACCGAGCCTGTGACAAACATTCTCTATGACAATGCCAGCACGAATTTCCATTTACCTGTTTCAGTGTGTGTGTGTGTGCGTGCGCGTGTTTGACTCCTAGTGAGATGATCCCCAGTTGCTCACACAGTTGTTAGGCCATTATACACAATCTGTCAAGCTATAAATAGATGGTTACATGGAGCCAGGATAATTGTACAGTCAGGGTGAGGGTGAGCTTTTGTAAGTCATGAGGATGTAATACAGATGGAGCACATGATGAACACCAGTATGTGTGGAAATATATGACATAATTCCGATCAAAAGCCCAAACTGCTGTTTTAATGAAGTAAGATTAACGTAATAAGATATAAGGGGAAATAAATGAAGACATTGAAACCACAATATCAATAACTGCACATTGTTCAAGTTAAATTTGATCTATTTACACATGTATACATCTATATATCATTATAAACATATGCTGTGCATACAATTAATAACATTTTTATTGTGTTTAGTAGCAAGATTGGGAAAATTTAACAATAGATGTTGGGATCATTCATGGACTTACTGAAAAATTAAGATATTATTATTATTTACCAAAATCATTCAGCCTCATTCTCTAAATCCTCTCTCTGCTCGCTCCTCCCATCCAAGTTGGCGTTCCACTTCCAGACACTGCTGGACGACTTTGAGCGGACTGTCATCGATGACAGTCGACTGGCTGGCCGGCCAGCCGAGATCTTTGTGGGGAGGATGTTTAAGATGGAAGTGTGGGAGACTCTGCTGACATCCATGAGGATTGGCGAGGTGGCTGAGTTCTGGTGTGATGCCACTGTGAGTTCAACTTCCCACACACACAGACACAATTGGATATTAAAAAAGTCCCATTGAGTATATTTGAGCGAGGAAGGAGTCATGAATCAACCTTATGCAGCCTCGTAAATGCTCAGTATTATAACCACTTTTTGTGCAAAATGTTGCTTTTTTTTCCCTCAGGAGAAAAATGTAATTTGCAAGTGAAATTGTGGAGCCCTACCTCTTGTAAGGCTCCACAATTTCTACATCTTGTGTGTTTCTCTTTAAGGACTGATTGAACAGGCTGGTGGCATCAGAGGGTTGGCATGATCAAGTACTTCCATGTCTTGTTGCAGATACATTGTTTATGTTGATTGTTGATGTTTTCATTTTGCAGCACACGGGATTGTATCCCATTGTTTCCAAGGGAATGAGACTGATTGCTCAAGGGAAAGACCCCCTGGAGGGCCAGAGGCACATGTGTGGCATGGGAAACCTGTTCCACTATCACTCCACTGGCTTCCCAGAGCTAGATGAGCTAATGAGAATTCCTCAACCCCTTATATTTATCATGGAGCTGCTGCAGGTATGCACCAGTGGTAAAATACAATACAAGAACTGGACTCTGGCAACCAATCAGCTGTCCTGCTCCTTTGTGATAAACTGATCATGTTTTGGCATCTGTAAATATTGCCTGACAGTAAAAAAAAAAACATTTATCTATTCTTCCAACTCTCCTCCAGATCTAAGACATTCTCTTCAAAACTCCTAGGAGTTAGTGAACTCATCCGTTGGTTACAAAAAAACTTTATAATAGTTATTTCTGACCTCACATGAATCCAGCCTGAGCAAGTCACATAACTGAAAACAACTCTAATAATGCATATTGTGTTTGATAAATTGAGCCAATGTTCTGTAAAATCTATTAACTATAGCAGTAAAATAGATACAGTGGGCCAAAAGATTTCTTGAGTCGACAAACTTGCACTCAGTTTTTCTCCTTTTTGACATTTCTTGAGGTCTCCTCCTACCTCTATTTTTCCAGGTCGGAGACCCCATGTCCTACCCCAGAGAGTCGTGGATGATGGAAAAGGATGAGAAGCTGCAGACGGTGCCAGTTCTCCACATGCAGGGCAATGCACTGGTCAAGCAGAGGCAATTCAGAGATGCTGCCAGCAAGTACAAAGAGGCAGTCCTGCTGCTAAAAACAGTCCAGTCCAGAGTGAGCAAAGGGTGGTGAAAGACATATGATGTGAATTCTGACATTTTTCCCAGAATTAAGTTAATGGGACACACAGCTCCAACTCTTTTCCATTGGGAGATTCCTGTTTTCTTGTTTTGCTTTGCTTCACTGTGTTCCTCATTACAAGGCAATAGAGTAGGAAAACTGGCAGAGCAAAGAAGACAGAGAGAGACATTTGTGGAGGACTGTCTATGATGAAAGGAGGGTGTAAGGATTGAGGGATAGTGGGGGGGAACAACTTGTGTATGAGATGATTTTATAAGAGAGTGCATGCTGGGTTTTTTATGCACAAGAATGGATTTTGGCAGCTTTAGACATTTTCACAAGATTGATGTTGCGAGCTTACTGAAAGCTGCAAGTGCAAACAGTAAAGCTCTGTTTCCTTATGAAGATATTTAAACTCCTGGAACCACATGAATTATTAAAATGTGTGTAGGAAATGCCAAGCAACACAACAGCACTTATCAAGTTCTTGTTCTTCTCTTTGCATCTGTGCATGTGTGTGTTTAGGAGATGCCGGGTGATATAGACTACATTAACTTGGGTCGAATGATCATCCCTCTGGAGTTGAATTACTGCCAGTGTATGTTGGAGCTGGAGGAATATTATGAGGCCATAGAGCACACCACTGAACTGCTGGAGAAACACAAAGGTATAATAAGATAAAACTGTACATACATGGTCGTATTCTTAACATTTGTTATGAATATTTGACACTGACACACATTTTATTTAATATTTTACAAGTAAACAATAGCTCCATTATGTGATCAAACCTATATGTAGAATAGCTTCACAGGAGCCACTGCAGTTAATCCTTTGCGCACAGTCAGTTCAGTAGTACAGGAACTTTCCTCCAAGGAATTTGAACCAGCAAACATGCTATATTATCTTAATATTTTGATCAGCATAAATGTGTAGAGCAAAAGCATGTTTTTGCCTTTGGCATTTGTGTCAAATGTGTGGAACTGTACTATGTACTATATTGTCAATTATTTCTAGAGAGCTATAAAAGTTTAAGGAATGTAACATTGTTTTAATATGCAGTGGCTCAAAACAGGGTGTCTTTCTAAAATTGTACTATGAGGGGAGTCAAAGTAGTTAGGTAACATTAGTGGACTATCCTACACAATCTGGAATAATATCAGCATAATGTTCAGTACAAATCTTTATTAGAAAGATTCAACATTTAAGATGTATATTTTATTCAGATCTCCCATTTGTCAAGAAGTAGATAAAGAGATCAGAGATTAGATGAATGTCACTCTCATGTCAGGGGCTGAAAAGTCCCTCAAAAACTTGTCATTAAAACAAATAATGTATATCCCAAAATGTTTTGTGAACAGTTGCTCCATAGTGTAAAAAAGAGCCTCTACAGATATGGGCTATAATCACAGTAAAAGATCAGGGGGTCAGTCATTTCAAAATAACAGTGTGTCCAGGTCTGGTGTCTATGGGTTTGTTGCAGTAGCTGGTGAATGTTGTATTGTAGCTGTATGCAGTGTGTGTGTGTGGGTGTGCGTGTGTGTGTATGGAGGGGACTGAAGTTGACATGACTGCAGGTTTTGCAGTTGGTGCAGCCTTGGGAATTGTACTGTCAAACCCATGGCTACTCATCTAATCCTAGAGGAGCTTGCATGCTGGCACAATCTCCACTTCAGAGCCTTATGAATTATGCCCCTCACGAAGTGACAGCATCCACTGTGGCAGTCTTTATTTTGCTCCCTGTCCCTCAGCCTGAATTCCTACTTTTATATTTATCTTTGTGGGTGTTGAAGGAGGAGGGAGTGTATGAATGTCTGCCTTTATAATGTGTGTGTGTGTGCATGAGAGAGAGAGAGAGAGAGAGAGAGAGAGAGAGAGAGAGAGAGAGCATATAAAGGGAGGAGGAAGGCTTGCATGTGAGTGAGCATGAGAGTGGAGTGGTTTTGTGGAAATGGTGGTCAGGGCTTTCTGAGCTCCACTGGTCCAGTTCAAGCTCACAAAGCTCCAGCTCTCTCCATAAGGCCTGATCCAGGAATGATCCAACCATACTTGTTCACCATACTTGTTATTTCTCTTTTGGAGCCAGAGTTCTTCTAGTTGTCATACTTTGTCTCCTTTTAACATTTGTCTCCCTGTTCTTGTTACTCTTGTCTTCAATATCACGTTGCCTGTATCAGTTCTAATAGGCCACGCTACTGCCATTTCATCCCTTAATATCAGCTGTTCTTTAGAAAAGCATCCATTGGTGTAGGTCGCTGCAGTGTTTCTGCTTCTGCTGGATGTGAAAAAGTAATTAATATAAATGTTACTTGAATTAAGATAAAGCATAAAGGGAAATTAAATGCAGAGGAACAGAAAAGTGGGGCCATCTGACCCAAGAACATTACCCTTATTTGCAAAAAAGAGAATCATTAATGCACTTTCCAGATTTCAGCATTTTATTGGCAGTGAATTGATTCTTTTGTACACTTTTTTTGGATTTTTAAGTAACTAGCATGAAAGTGGATTCAATCTTCTCATCTAAGAAGGTTACGATGCATTAGTCTCTAAATTATTATTTTTTCCTTCTAATTTTGGGGCTGCACAATGTAAGGAATGATGCAGTTTGTGTAAACGTCTAGTTAAATCTTTTAAAGCAGAACTTTATTATTATGGAATACTGTTTATCGGGGCCCCGCGATCATCAGCGGAGGATAAAGTGGTAGAAAATGAGTGAGTGAGTGTGTATCGAGGTGAAACATTAATGGATGCATTTTTTATTATATGTGCTTACTTTTTATTTATATTTCTGTGCCTCAGACTGTGTAAAGGGCTACTACAAGAGAGCAAAGGCACATGCGGCAGTGTGGAATGAAAAGGAGGCTCGGCGAGACTTCAACATGGTGGCTCACCTCGACGTCACCCTGGCCTCGCTTGTCAGCAGAGAGCTGAAGGCCCTATCAGAGCGCATGAAGGAGAAGTACTGGGAGGAGAAGGATAAGTATTGGAACATGCTGGAAAAGAAGGGGAGCAAAAATGAAAAGGAAGAGGGGCATAGTGAAGAGGCAGAGAGGGAAGATATAGGAAGTCAAGAACATAGTGAAAGTGAATGTGAAAAGCAAACAGGTCAAGATGATGAAGAAAGTGTGGACAAGGTGGCACAGGGTGAGGAAGCAGGCAACAGACACGGAGTAAGCATATCTAAAACAGAGGGGAAGGACTGGCAGCAGATGCTGCGGCTGATCATGTTCCTGCAGAAGGATGGAAATTTCCTCTTCAAGGAAAAGCACTTTCAAGAGGCTTGCGAGAAGTTCACCGAGGCCATAGAATATGTGGACTTCCTTCAAAACAAGGTAAATGTCATGAGTAATGCAAGTAAAAACAGCAAACAAAAAAACCCAGCAATTTCTGAAAAACTACATGTTGAATAAAATCCTGTGGGTGTCAAGAATGATGCTCATCAATAATTACAACCACCGTCAGCGTGATGAATAAATAAATGTGCTAAAAAATAGTCCAGAAAAGGAGTTAGCTTCTACACTATCATTATCTTTTTTTGTTTTTTCGAGCTGCTCTGGTGCTGCATGTTTGCTGTCAAAGAGAAGAAAAGAGCACTAAAAATAAGAGCTATCCACAGAGATGTAACTGTGACAGCACTCACCTGCACCTCTTGTTCTCAGACGCTCTCCTCTGCCACACCTTGTTCTCTTACCTCCACACACCTTCACACACAATAAACTCTGTCATCTCATCAACCCCTCCATCTCCCCCCCCTCCTGGTCTTACATTCCTCGACTCAACTCCCCTCTGACAACATCCAGTCCTCTTCAGCTCTTTATAGTTTCAGCTCTCTTTCTGTTGTCGCGCTTTCATCTTTTCAGCATTTCCTCTGCCATCCATCACCACCATATAAGCAACCCTCATCATCCCAGTCCTCTTGTCCTCTTTGTGTACTCGGCAGGTGGACGAACAGGGTGAGGACTGGGATTCACTGGAGAAAGTACGTCTGCCACTGACCCTCAACCTCAGCCAGTGCAAGCTGGAGCTAAAAGAGTTCCAGGAAGTAGTGGAGCTCATCAACAAGCTGCTGAAGAGGCATAAAGGTAGTAAGTTATTTGTAAAGTTTGATTTTGATGCATGGGAGAAATCAAAGTGGACCTTTGTGATCATGCTTGTTTTAGTTTTGTCCTACACAGTATCATTCTTTAGCTTAAAAATATCAACATATGCCTGGCTGTCAGCAACCCTGTGCCTTCACGCTGCAGCAATCCTCTGTTTACCACTCTGTTTATCATGGAAAGAAGAAACCCAGCATTCCAAGCAAGAGTCTCACATTTGTTCCCGTGGCACCCACCCATGGACATCACAGTCAAAAATGAATTCATTGTTTTCTTTTTTTTTGTTGCTGCTCTGACTGAATTATTTATAGTTGAGGCTGATGTGAAATAGTTGTTCATACGTTTCCTTCTCCCCATCATTTACTTCTCTTTTGCAACTTTCTCTTTTATCTGTCTCCTCTCTCTCAACTTGCTCTTGTCTAGTTTTGCTCTTGCTGACTTCCTGATCTCCTCTTGTTTATACTGGTTTTTACCTTGTACTCCATAGGTAACTTTAAAGCAGTGTTCCAGCGGGCACAGGCGCATGCTGCTTTGTGCAATGAAGATGAAGCTCGGAGGGACTTTGAAATGCTGGAGAAGTTAGACCCCAAGTTCAAACCTTTTGTCCGTAAGGAACTGAAAATGCTGGGAGAACGCATCCGCATCATGCACGTCCACCAGAATAAGACTTATTGGGACACAACTCAGGAGAAGTGGGGAGCTGGTGGAAGCAAGACCAAGAAAGCGGCAAGAAAGAAGCACATCAAATTTGTACAGACAACCTCAGAGGAAAAAAATGAAGTGCATAAAAAGACAGAGGAGAATAAGACTGAAGGGGAGAAAAGCTCAGAAAAACCTGCCCTGGCTGAGACAGAGGATGGTACAGCAACAGAGAAAGATGTGAAAGCAAAGCACAGCAAGAAGGAGCTGGATGGTGAGAGAGCGAGTGAAGAGGGGTTAGATAATGAAAATATAATAAAAATATAGAACGCAGAGTAGATAATGGGTGTGGGGACGGGGCACCAGATAATCGAGCAACAGATACAGATAGTGATCCTGCGTCCACCAGCACAGACAAAGATAATGTGGTGAGCAGGAGATCAGTGGGTGATACAGGCAGAGAGAAGGTCAAATGCCAATCAAGTGCTGCAGTGGGCCCAAGCAGAACAAGCCAAGGGAACAAAGCCACCAGTGATAAGAAAGGAAATGGTGACACTCAATAAGAATAGACTAATGGGTTGAAATTGTCTTGTGCAGCATAACGACTGCAGACAAAGTGCAAGAGTAGAAGGATGAATAAAACAGAAACCCAGAAAGAAAAGTAATGTGGATACAGAAGGTGAAACAGGAGGCAAGAGAAGTGATAAACAGCCAAGGCTCAACTGTGAACAGGAAATACTAATGCATTAAAAATACATATATAAATACAAGAAGGAAAATGAATATAAACTCTTTATTTGGCACCATTTTAGTTTAAGTTTCATTACTCTGCTCTCAGAGGGAAAACCGCAAACACATAAAAAAAAGCACAGGTAGAAAGAGTGTTTGCCAAATACAAAGTTTTATTTCTGTACACAAAAAGTAGAAAGCAGCCAGTAACCTATATGTTAATACAGTAAAAATCCTTTCTTCAGAAAACATTTTATACAGATTAAAAACTGCAGAGAAAAGACAACACGAAGTGTCTGAGTGCTGGACAGTCACACACACACACAAAAAAAAAATAATTAAAGACAATAGACTTTTGTATGATTAATGAGGTATATTAATGATGTAACAAAACCCCAGTTATGTATAAGTGTGTGAATATACTGTATTTATTAGTATTTTCAAGTCTATTTGAGGTTAGGTGAGTTACTATATTATGAGGTGACATGTTAACTCACATGACATGATGATGGCAAAAACACATGGGGGGGGGTTGAAATGTAAAGGCAGGACAGTAATATGATGGTGTTTTTTTTAGTATGTTGGCTGATGACTGCAGTGGCAGAAGTGTGGAGAACAAGAGCTGGGTCCTTTGGGGTGACTCCTATCTCTGTGGAGAGACTTTCTCTTCAGCCACACCACAGGCGCGTGTGTGTGACTTGCTGTCATTGAACCACCAGGCAGAGTATTTACATCCCTCTCCCTTTGCTAAAAATACAGACAACACATGTCACATGACATGCAGATCTGTCAGGAGTGCCGGCTCTCCTCCTTTCATGCACTGTCACTGTTTGATTCACTGTCATTTGTTTTGTATGAGTATAAAAGTATGTATGTTAGCAAGCGTTTGTGTACGTGCAAGATGTGTGAACTTAAACAATTCAACTGTAGCTTGTCAAGACTATTTCCTTCTCTTACGGATGCCCTTTATTCTGACCTGGGAGAGCTTTAACGAAACAAACTGTAAAGCACAGCTGGTGCGGAGGTGAATTCATCAAACGGTCACGTCTGTTTTCAGCAGCTACACAACGGCAGGCTGTGATGAGGAGGAGATTTGTACCAGTTCAGCATGTTTCAAACTCAAGTATGTAAGATCTTGAGAGTGATGATTCCGAGCTGTTTATAACTCACTGACTGTTTTTTTTTATCTGTGCAAATGAGGCATACATGTCATGGTTACATAGCCAGAACTCATCTGTTTCAGGAAACCTCTTGTCTGGACATTTTTTTTTTGTGGTTTCCCTCTCACCAGCCCCTGAGCAATAGTTGTCGTCCCCCCCCCCCCCCCCCCCCCCCCCCCCCCCCCCCCCCCCCCCCCCCCCCCCGTTTTCTGGTATCTCTATTCTGGTAGATCTATTCTGGTAGATCTTTAGTCCTTCCAAGCATCCTTCGAATCATGGGTTTATTCATAAAAGTCTGATTTGACTGGTTTCAACACATGGATGCTCACTGTGGTTTGATACAAACATGCTGTGGAAGTAATCTCTGCTCCCTGAACGTAAAAGCAAAATGAAATATAAATCCAGAAAGACTAACTTTATATGAATTCACTTTGGATTTAAGGCATTAAATGACTGCTATATTTAGAACAGAAGACACACTATGACTCTGACACGATGGGGGCAAAGCACTCGCCTTTTTGTGAATCTGAAAGCAATTAAGTTCGCATTAGCAAGGAAAAATGAGGCTTGTATAGCCACTGTTCTTTTCAAATCTACACGAGCAGGGGGATTATTACAGATGAAGTCAGTGTGGGATTGTGCTATGGTGGTGTGTCTGGTAGCCCCCTATAGTGCCAGAAATTGGCCCTGACGAGAGGGAGCGGGAGAACTCAGCCTGGCGGCACATTGCCTGAAGCTCCTGCTTTTGCTTTCTCTGCACACAGTAGGAGAACACTAAGGTCCCAAAGCAAATGGCTGCATGCTGATGTTTATCGGCAGAGCGTTCCTCAACAAAACCCAGCTTCAGTCACAAAACAAACTGACTCAAAACTGAGCACGTCTGAATCCAACAAACCGAGTAGATCAAATGGCTATCCTTTTTTTTTTTTTTTTTTTTTTTTTAACTGAAAGTGTACAGTAAATGGTCTCAGGTTTTAGCGATGCAGCAAATCACACATATTGATCATGCATGGAGACATTTGTGTGCAATGAGGGAAAGGTGTTGTAGAAACAGGGAGCGTGGATGTAGCAGGGTTCTTGGTTCTTTATGAGCGTAAAGCGCTCATTTAGAAGGAGGCAATGCGATGGACAAGCAGTTTGAGGGGATTTGAAGAACACAGTGTGCGCATACAGTGGCGCTGTGCTAGAGGGCACTTTGGCTGTCTTAAATAAATCATTGATTTAACTGATGAAATGATGTCAACTCACTGACCATCTACACCATGCAGCCACATGAAGCACAGTCAGCCTGGCACAGATCTATTTCACACAAGCAACACACCATCTCCCTCTGAAAAGATAAAAAATAACAACCATGAGAAAGTAGAAAAAAATACTGAAGATATAGGCATTCAGACAAAACAAGGGGATATCCTTCTAATTCTTTAAAGTTCTTTTCATGGAAGGACCAATTTGTGCTTCACACCGCCAAACTTTTAAACAGATACTGGTAAGCACAGTGTCTTGGCTGAGCATTTCACTTATCTTTAGCTCCCGCCTCCATTCCCATATCTGCTGCTTACATTAGTTTCCTTTGGCTGGTTAACACGGTGTCAGGCTACACTGCAGAAGTTTTCAAGCATAGCCTGGTCAAACAGACATCAGCAGTGGCCTTTTGCAGTTTAGATGAAAAAAGGCTTTTAGTGCACTAAGTTCCAGTGGAGGGTTAGTTCTGGGTGGGTCACAGGGTCTGATGTGTTGTGGCCAGACCGCAGCTGAATGTAGCTTCTCCTGTGGCATCAGGTGTCCTTTCAGGCTTTTACTTCATTCCTCGAGGAACACTCGGTTTATATGTGTGAGGTGGTGCCTGAAATTAGGAAATTGATGAGGAGAAAAAAGGAAAAGCTTTTGTATTAGGTTTTCTGAGAAGGCTATAGTTATAACAATCCCTTCTGCTTCATGTAAAGGTGCTAGATGTAATAAATCAGTTACATTAAGTCGTAAAATGGCCATGACACAGTATCAGTACAGCCAGTATAATCATTAAATACATTTTAATTTGTGGACCTTTGGAACTCTTTATATTTTGCTATGGTGTTTTGGTCTGTTACACCACCGACTGCCAACCACCTAATTAGCTTGTAGCTCAGACGTCTCAAACTCGCTTATTCTGATTTCATGTCACCCACCACCTAATATTTTTTTAGTAATAGATATCAAACAGATAGATATACATAACAGATAGTAATAGATAGATACAGATCTATCATAAATACATTTTTATCGTGAAGTCTACAGCAAGTCAGTCCATATCAGCACAGACACTTTTATTTTGAAATCCTGTGAAATATCTATCACTGCAATATCATGATGGAATTTTGTGATATAAGTTTAAGCTCATATAACCCACCCCAACTGTTTAAGACACCTGTTGAAACCTGTTGACACATGGGCTGCCACCAGTCACTCAAACTCAGCGGTTGCAGATACACGTCGCGACAAAAGTCACAAAGCCTAAAAAGCCTCTCCACCCCTCTCAAAAATGTCTTGCACGGAGGAAAAGAAAAATGAGGCTCTGCACTGAAGATGCATTAAATTACAGATGACTGAAAACACAGAAGAAGTTGAAGACAGGACATGAAGGCAAAACAGGGAAGCCAAGCACTATTCTAAACTTCGTGGGTGTATATTTTACATATTTAATGTTTTTACAGCCAGTTTTTGTCACCTTGTCGTCGCTTCAGTTTGAATGTTTATTAAAATAAACAGTCAGTGGGACAATTATGTATGTGTATGTGTATGAACACAGTGTAACACTGGGTTTAAGTGCAAGCTCGTGTCTCTGAAAGTCTGGTAACCAATATCTTGACTTGTGATTGCAGTAACCATTTTAAAGGTAGTTGTTGTACATATTTTACATATATCACCTTTAAAGGATTTGGACTGACTAGGCCACTTTGCACAGTGTGTGAGTGCTGATGCTTCCTCATGTCTGTGTTCATCTTTGAAGTGTCTTCATCTCCTCTCTGCCATTTGATCTGCATGTCCTCCCACCCTGACAATAAACATGCAGCAATATCTATTTGCTCTCCTCTCCAGTTCTCACTCTTCTGCAGTTGATGGTGGAGCCAAGTCTTTCTATGAATCATGAGGTGTGATATTGGCAAAGATCCATGTGACCAAAACAAACTCACCCGGTTCTGAAGGGAAGACATTTCTCAGCTGCTCAATGACCTCCTGTAGCTGCAATACCGTGTCTTGCTCGTGATTCAGATCATCTCCTAACACAAACACACAAAGAAAATACAGCTTTGTGAATGGATAAGGACAGGATGACAGGGGAGGTTTGCGTGGTTTCACATTCAACAAGCATGGAGTTTGTCAATATGAGCCCAGCTGCAGGTTGCTGACCTGCTGCTTCAGTGTCGGTGGTCTCTCTGCTGGCTGGCTCCCCGTGATGACCCCCTCCAGACACAGGAGAAGACAGGGTCGACGGTTCTGATCCATTGGCCTCTGAATCATCTTTGGGCTGTTTTGAAGAGAGACTGATTATCCTTCACTCCAAATAATTGCTCATATCCATCATGTTTAAGAGCACAGAGGCACTGAGCCTTTCAAATAATAATGAATGTTATGGTTAACGGCTTTCAGTCAGGAGTCCACATCCACCATCTCTCACTAGAACTATTATTAATATCACTTATATTCTAATAGAAAATACGGCCTTACCACCCAGTTATTGTGATTGGTGCTTTGACAGTCAAATTAAAAGACAGTGATTTGCAGCAACAGTGCAGAAAATAAAATGGCAGCAGGAAGCAAAGCACAGACGCATAATTTAACTCTTGGGGATATTATCTGCAACCTAGCATCTTTTGTATTGTTGTTATTAATGCTGTAGCAATACTCGGGAGATGAATGAGTTCAGTAGTTGCAGTGAAACAGAGATGTCTGCAGAGACTGGGAGGAATTCTTACGTACACTCCCACAGACAACAAAGGCAGATTCTACAGATTTTATTTTTGAGGAAATGAAACTGTGATATTGGTTCAGTTGGAAAAGGATTATATGAATCTAAATAGATTTTTATACGCAGGTATACATTTCTCCTCTCACTCTCTCTCTCTCTGCAACCATCTTTGCCCCACAATATTATGTGCTCCTTTTCGACTGAAGAAGCATTGCATTTCTCGTGCTCTTTCCTTTTATTCCCTTTTTTATTCAGTCATCTGCTTGAGAAATTTGCATCTGTAAACAGGCTGTTAACACTATATTTTCTACTATAGTGTCCCAGTGTAACTGTATGTATGTATGTCAGCCCCCAAATCTCTTTGTCACACTTTACTTTGGACTGCAGTAATTCCTTTTATATTTCTTAAGGCTTATCCTCTTTCTCAGCTCATCCCACACTGTATTTTTTAACTCCCACGACTGTGGGAGTTAAAAAAAAAAAAAAAAGCCTCATCTCATTAACTTTGACATTTTTTGAGACATCACCTTTTCTGTTTCTTTTACACAAAGCTTCTTTGCCTTTTGTACTTCAATAACATGCAATATGTGAAACTCTTGCTACCTTACCGTTACACTGTCATGCATTAATGAGTTGAGAACCATTGTTCTTGACAAGTAATTAATCAAATATGAGTTTCCAATAAGAAACTTGAGTGGCACTCAGTAGACTGCTTACTTTCAAGGCCAAACAATCCTATATGTCTGTCTTCAACAAGTGCCTGATCTCACTGTTGGGAAAGTAATAAAACCAATTATTTCTCTTAAACTGAATTCATTTTAACAGCTTCCTCTGTGTTTTCTGCACAAATCAGTTCAATATTTTTGAACAAACCTGATGAACTATAACAAAATAAAAGGAAACTAAGAGAAAGGGGTGAAAATAACTTCCTCACTTAGATAAATGGATGGTGATTAAATATTTACTCAAGTTTAAAAATCTAGTGAGTAACGTTTGGTGATTTTTGTTGGTGGTGAAGTTCTTATTCTGACTCTGACATATCTGACAAATCACTTTTTGCTTGCAGCAAAGGAATGTTGCAAGGCAACACAAATTTTTGCAGTTTCTGGGACATTCCTCTGTATATCAGTATGAGTACCATCATCATCATCATCATTAGGCATCTCACAGAGGAGTACCTGAAGCAGTAGCTCCCTGAGCCTGCGCAGCTGGGACTCCAGCTGCTTGTTGTGGTCCTCCAGGATCTGCATGCGGGTCTCCAGGCGTGACTTATGTTGCCGAAGGACCCGTGCCTCAGCCAGGAGCTCCTCATCCTGCTGTCCTTCCAATGTGGGTGAACCCAGGCCTCCCTCTCCAGCCTCAGTCAGCATGGGAACCGACGCTGCCTCTTCGTGCTTCCACTTGAGCCGCCTGTACTCGCTCTGTAGCACCCTGAGGATCCACAGTGGAGGACAGATGGAGAGAAAAAGATGAGATCCACAGATTAGACCAGCATGCAAATAATGCACAACTAGAGATGTATAATAATCTGACCTGTTATGCTAATGAGTTATTTAATGAAAATAATTACACATTAAAAGAAAAAAGCCATTCCTTTATTAATACATACTGCAGTAAAACAAGTTCCTTCTCTTTGGTAAGCAAGTGTGAAACTGACTTGCAATTAACTGATTACATGCTGTGCAAGGAAGCATTATTAATGGTTGTTTAATTTAGCTGGGTAATGGAAAATCATGGTGCGCAACATGCTGGTTTTATTTATTTGTTTGTTTATATACTGTTATTAACATTTGGGTTGCACTTTGTATGTGCAATAATAATAAAAACAATAATTACAATAATAACTGCTAAATTAACTATTTTCTGATGCAATAAAATTGTAATGTGTCGTTTTCTATTCAGGTATGAAGCACATGAGTGCCACAGAACAGGATATAAACTAAGCTGCAGCAGATACCATGGTGATAAATAAAGACCACACAGCACCCTGTCACATCATACCAGGGTGCATAATTCAGAGAAAAACTAAACCAGGTCAAGGTTTCTGACAACCAGGGGGCACATGTACGTATGTGTGTGTGACTAGAATGTCACAACCAAACTGAAGATGAGAAATTATTCAAATGACTCATTCACATAAAGGTAGCCTCTAGTAACCAATTAAAAGGTTTAGGGAAAATGAATTTGCTTGGTTTATGAAAAAGATCTGAGCCTCTTAAGAAACAAATTAAGATTCAAACATTCACATCTAAACCGGTGTGTTTCAGAAATGCTTCTGTGCCACTTCATAATGGTTGCATCCTCTTCAAGGCACTTATGTGGACGCAAAGCATGATCTATAAATGCTCAGATCCCCTACTCATTTTTTTGTCTGTGAGAGTGCTTTAATGTTTAAAAATGTTTCTTGTTTTCATCACTGCTGTTCTGGATGTAGTATAAAAGTTTTAACTCTCTTCAGGATCCCAAGAAGAGTAATGCCTACAAACAAACACACCCATGTTTGTGTTTTCATGCTTCTCTGCAGCACAACTGAAGAAAATCACTCCTCTTATAACCTTACTCTATATTCTTATACAAATCAAATTAAATAGTCTGCAAAGTCTGTTCTGCAGATGTTATGGAGTTAGTTTTATGTGTCATACTTGCCGTTTGTACCATGAGTACATTTCAGGGGAAAAACGCAGTAAGAAGCCAACATGCAAATAAATGACGAAGGGAACAAAGCTTCTGTAGCAACAGACCTGTTCTCATTCTCCAGGCGGGCGAGGGTGCGTTGGAGCTGCTCCTTGTCCTGGTGCTCCAGGTGAGCCAGCAGCATGTGCTGTCCACAGGGCGAGTCCTGGTCCAGGGCTGGGCTGGAGTGACGCAGGAGGTACTGATCTTCATCCCTGAGTCCCCCACACAGGAGATAGCACACTGAGCCACCAGCACACAGCCACCAGCAGCACAAAGCAGAGCCCTGGACAGCATGAGCAAGCAAACAGCCAGAAGCAAGGCAAAGCAAGCAGTGCAGGACGAGACACAAACAAGGCAGGACACGATGGGACAGGACACTATGGCAAAGACATAGCTCCGTGCCAGGTTTTCATTTCAAAGTATAACTGTTCTGTAACCAACCTGCTCACCACACCATTTAAAACCTACTTGCATTTAGTGCAAGACAATATACAGTCATACCTCAAACAATGAAACCTCTATTGATGATGGAAGTAAACCTTTATAGATCCATGATGGTAAAACTATAAATGCATCTATAAAGTTTGAAATTATTTATTGGGATGACAGCAGTTTGTCAATTTATATGTTGCACTAATGCATTGGGCTCTTAACAAAAAACTTAATTGATCCAAAGTAAAAAGCTTTGCATTATTATGCCACATTAAACATCACAGAAATATCTATAAGTTACACTCTTTCTGTGTTCCTCAGTATAGCAGTGTTTTATGTTCTGTTTTGGAAGGAAGGCAGAAGCATAACATCTACACTGGTAAAGGGAGACAGCTGCAAACTTTAGGTTAAGGAATTATGCCTAGTTCTCTGAAACCTGAGTGAGGTAGTGAGATCCCGAAACTACTGTAAAGGAGAATGCTCTACAGGCTCACCTGAGGTGTCAGGTATGTCTGGGGAGGGAGTAGGGCTGGGCAATATATCAATATTATATCTATATTGTGACATGAGATAAAATACTTTTTTTAGATTTTGGATATAAGTCATCAGAAGTTATAAGGCAGCAATAAAGCACTAATGATATAAATTTAGGTTGAATATTTTTGGTGTGGAATTTAAAAAAATTATTAATTCGAATAATTTTGGACCAGCTGGGTTTTATCATTGCCAGGTAAATGAGCAGCAGCAGTGAACACAGAACAATGCATACAGGTGGTACATATGAAGGTCTGGACACAAAAACACGCAGTGTGTTTCAAGACAGAGAACAGCATGATGCCAAGCAAACACCAGCTGGAGGCAGAGATAGCACAGCAGTATGTACAGAGCCATGCAGCAGGAAAAACAGAGCGGCGCTGACAGACAGAAGGTCTGGTTCACAGAATAAGAACAACACGATACAAGGGCACAAAAGCAGAAAACAACATTGCTACACATAACAGGCAGAAGTGAAGTGTAATGCACACACACACACCTCCATACACAGTTATCCACAGAAACGGATGCAAATACCATATACACATGCACTAATAGAAACACCTTTTTGTAGCAAAGGTTTTTCACCAAAACAACTCTGGATATGTGCACACAGAATGACTGGGAGAAGACTAGAGAAACAGAGATGTCTTGTGAAATGGAGCAGGTGAAAGTTTGATGACTTGTGTGAACTAATGTAAAAGTTATTACATGCTCAAATGAAGATATTTTTATGGAACAACAGAATTAAAATTAATTATTTTTGCACACACACCACTTAGTGATGGTGAATTTGACCTCTGCATTTAACACATCTGTTTTACACACCAGTAGTGAACACACAAAAGCTGGGCACGAGGGCAGTGAGCAGCAATTACTGTATCTGCACCCGGAGAGCAGTCGGAGATTGGGTGCCTTGCTCAGGGGCACCCCAGACCTTGATGTGTGAGGAGTGTATTGGGAGCGATCTAACCAGCAGTAGGCAGGATGTTTTTGGGGTGTTATTGTTCAATAATTCCATAATAACCTTTCATGATAATATAAATTATGTTGGCAACCTATGTGCAAATGGAAGAGAATTGGGTATGTAACTTAAGGATTGCTGGTTTAAATCCCTGGAAAGGTCAAGGGCTGAGCTGACCCCTGAGCAAGCAACACATCTGTGCCACTCCTGGGGCACATGTGTGCTGCCCACATCTCCTGTGCTTAATTTGTGTGCTCACTACAGTTGTGTAATAAGGATGGGTTAATAAAAGCAGTAAAATCTGATTAATGTGTGAGCAAATATGGAAAATTCAAATTCTAAAAAGTGAACTTGAGCTACCAATACTGCACCTTCTCCCGACTCTGTTTACAGTCTCACAGTATATACTATATACTGTAAATATGACTATATACAGTATGTACCATGACAAGAGGTTTTGATCAGTTAAAGATTTTCCGGTTCTGCAACACCAACAAAAACGTCCTACACTCTAAAGAAACTCAAAAAAAGCTAAAGCTAAAGAGAGTTGGACAATAAATGTGATAAGTTTATAATATCTGTATGAACTATGACCTTCATGAAATGATGAGCAGATAAATTAAAAAGAAAAGAAATAATGAGCTTGCTTCACTACAGTCACTCACACACAAACAAACACACCTGGACCTGCAAAAGATCAAACATTTCACACAAAGCTGCTGGTCATGTAACTTTGACTTCAGAGCTCAGAGGAGGAGGAGGAGGAAACAATTAACAACTCACAGGCAGCTGATGTCAACAAAATGAGACTCTCACAAATACAAAATCTCATACAACCAGGAATCATGATTCTTTCTCTGATCACCACAATGAGGATTCACTTTACCGACTGCTTAATTCACATCAAACACCCCTATGTCTCTCACTGCTATAACCTCATCACACCATGCCTTTCATACAGCTTATAAAAACACACATACACTTGCCTCTTTCTCTCTCTCTTTACTGGGGTCCTTCTGTGTTTCCACCCACAGTAACAGACTTTAATCACAGCAGGCATGTGCAGAATAATGGGAGGGCTGTGTGCACACACTGTTTGCTGTGGGTCATTTTCATTATGTGGCTGATTACTTATGTGATCACCCAATCCTGGCCCAACAGTGGAACATGCATGAACAAGCCTGAGCGCGCGCGCATACACACACAGAAAGAAAGAAACAGTGCAGGCAAAACACACAAAATCCCCATGAAAGGTTACAGAAGTAATGATGGGGATTGTAGTTTGGGGGTGGCGGCATACTCACAGACTTTCATCAGGAGACAGGCTGTCCGTGAAGAATGAACAATTCTGGCTCTCCATTTCTGCAAGTCTACACATATAAACACACACACACGCATGCCAAGGAGGGCATGTGACATACAAACACACATATACAAACAGACAAACAAAAGAAGAACAATGTTAGAATATTATGATAAAATCCAAGGGATAAAAAACTCACACAGGGGAAATATGTTTCACCAAATACAAGATGACCCTAACAATCAGAACAGTTTAGCTTTTAATAATTTATGATAAGACCTAAGGCCTTTAAATATTACAGACATTATGGACAGCAGCTGTCCAAAAACATCTGACTGACAAAATGCAGAGTGGCAGAAATTACAACTGAATAAAAATCTGATAAAATACTGTACGCTGTATGTCAGCATGCAGGCAGTGAAACACAAAATCTTGTGTTTCCATCCAGAACCATGGACAGAAACTGTGGTGGATGTGAGGAAGCAGCAAGTGAGCCACTGTGTGATGGTTCAGGACCCAGGACAGCGCTTCTGGTTCTGCACCATGTCCTGCTGTCTCTCAGTGGACAGCTGTACTGAACACACTGCTCTGTAAGCTGTTTCACTACGATATCAAATAAAATGTGCTGTGTAGGAAACAAGTGAATGTGTTAAAAAAAAAAAAACATAAATAAAAAATATCACAGCTGGAAGAATCACCCTGCTGTATAAAACAAGTAGTAAAGCTGAGAACATGGATGAAAATTTGATCCATGCTTGAATGCTATATATGATGCTTAAAAAGGTGAAGTAAATATCTTAAAGGGACAGGGTTTTGGGGATTGTATGAGGTACTGACAAAATATCAACACAGATTTTGCTGAACATGCCACTGAGTGCACTGCTGTTTCATCCCAAGACACGAACACTCAAACTGAAAACATGGCTGCCAGCAGCGGCAAATCAAGGTTGACCCGATAAATTCTACCCCTGCTGAAGTATACAATATCTTAAGAATACACAGTATTTGACACTGTTTCTCACCATCTGACAGTCATTGCTGGTTAAAAACTTCTGTCAAATGGCCTACTGCTGTCTGGTTTGGTAAGTTTGTGTCACTGATGTAAAAATTCAGGATTTAAAACACCAAAGTCACAAGATAACACATTTGAACTTAGATCAACAACTCCCTGCTATAAAATCACTGATTTTCTCTATGAACATGTCAGCAGGGATTTGTTTACAAAACTTCAGTTGTCAGCCAGTGAAGGCTGTCAACAGTGAGGACAGCTGCGAACATATTTTATTAAGTGAACCTTTTTGGTACCTGGCAAAAGCCTGTTTTCCTTTCTGTTCACTAAACTCCAGAGCTTCAACAGAGATTATAATGTGATTGTCCAGAGGGCTTCATGTTTAAACACATATGTTTGCAGACATCACTCTGAAGATTCTCCTGCCAGTTCTCTATAGTATATTAATGTCAGAGTGAACTCTTGTGTGAACACAACAGGAGAATCTCTGGATAAAACATGGAGTGCCCTGCCTCCTGCATGCTAAAGCCAGGCATGACTCCCTCACCTGGATTCTGCAGAGATTCTCCTGCTGTTGTTAACAAAACTCACCCAGACAGTCTCCCACTGCGCTTGTCATGAGTGAGTGGTAAACTCTGAAAATTGTCTGGACCCAAATCTCCAGACATCCCATGTCTGAAAACACCTTTAATAAAAGACTCATATGGAGCAGCACCTGGCTCGCTTTGGAGTGCTGCTGTAATTTTGGTATTTCATGGTTAATATAATAATATTATTTATAACTAGAACACAGTCTGGGGACCGGCTGCCTTGCCTAATAAACCTGAATGATTAATAATGTTCTTTTGCACTGTACTGCACTACGTAACATTTGGTAATTTTTGTTGCTGTGGATGTTGTTATTCTGCTCTTCCTAAATTGAAATTATGCAACGTTATTTGTATGTTAAAAACATGCTCTATCGAACAATACTATCAGACCTGGAGTGTTTGTGTGTATACAGCAGTAGCACAGTAGCAGGTGGGGGGCAAGAAGCTTTTATCCTGTTAAGTTTTGAATGACAATTCTGTCATTCAGCTGTCTTGCTTTACTGGCACAATGTTGCTGCTGCCACCATCTTGTTGACATAAAACAAATCACTTCCTGTGTCCAAAGCAGGAATGTTGCCAGCTGACACAAGATCTCAGCTATACTGAGAAACATAGAGACATGTGAAGCTGATAATCTTCATCAGAATTGTGTGAACTCATTTGCCCATGACTTGAATGTAACAGAAATGTGTTTACATTTAATTACACACTGTCTTCACCACTTGTTTAGTGTAAAACCATTATTACAAGCAGTAGCATCATGTAGCCACAAACATGATTTAAATTAAATCTTCCCTTATCACTATCACCTTTGCCACCTCCACCTACATACTGTGCATACTGTACAAATCTTAAATCAGAATGCAACAAGGCCACTTGTTCTCTGGCCTGAACTAAAGGGTAAAACGTAGGAAGACATGATCTATAGAATAGATGTAGACAGAGATGGGAGTGAAAGTGGGTACACCACAAAGTTAATTCAACACAAACTGCCGCAGTTCTCTGAATATCTTGTTAATGATGTACACTATATCACTTGTTAGATGATCAAAAGATGGGTTTCTCCTTCAAGTCAGGCAATTAACCAGCACAGAGAATCAACCCACTGATGCAAATATTCTAAGCCTTGCGGCTGCCCACATACATACTTACACATGCATGGGTCATTTTAAAGCAATCTTAACTCCTCACTGCAGCTTCCCTGCTACACAAGCAGTAAAAAACAAACTCATGCACTCCATGCTCCATCATCTTTCACAGAGTGTCATCAGGTGAAAGAGTGAAGGATAGATGGAGGAGGAGGGGTGAGTGATATAGCGGCTGTCAGGGACATCCATATTACATCCTTTTTCTCTCCAGTGTCCAGTGAGAGCATAACACTGAGAAATTTTGGATTTATACATGTCCTGTTAGAACCTGGCCTGTGAACCTGACTGCTCATAATTCAATCTTCTGCGCTATTCATCAGAAAACACTCCACAAACCCGAGAGCTGCAATCAAATACAAAAGCAGGGAGGGAGGAGGAATGAGCAGAGAGTAAAAGGAAATAATGGAGAGCGGGTATGTTTGTGTGTTTTGTGCATTCATGTGTGTTTAGCTTCATGTTTCAACGCAAATGAATGTAAGAGGAAATGAAAAACAGGGGCACGTGCACGGGTAAGAGGAGAAATCCTTACATAGCTCTGAGAGGTTGTTTTTACTATCGCCTTCTCATCCATCCTCTATATATGATGTCCAAGCAGTGTTGATGATGAAAGGAATCATCAATTCTAGTCCTGCATCAATATCGGGGAGGGGTGAGGGACAGAGAGAGAGTGAGGGGAAGATAGAGGAAGGGACCCTATTTTTGACATGACAGATCTGGCTTTTTCTCTGGACTGGAGACTACGTTATTGCCACATATTTCTGACTGGCTTAAGAGCACTTGACACCCACATACACACAAGCACATGCTCCCAGACGCATCCATTTAATTTGTAATCTCAAGAAATTTTAAAGTTTACACACTGACCTTGCAGCAATGATATTCAATATTTTCCATTAGTGTTCTGAGAGCTATGATCAATGTGGGGAATGAATTCAAATAAGAAATGTGACTTGTGATTTCAGCCTTTATATCCTAGATTATCTCGAAAGAAAGAAAGAACGAAAGAACGAAAGAAAGAACGAAAGAACGAAAGAACGAAAGAACGAAAGAACGAAAGAAAGAAAGAAAGAAAGAAAGAAAGAAAGAAAGAAAGAAAGAAAGCGGAAATCTGTTCTGTAAGCTGCCTGAGTGCAGATAAAATAGTCTCCATTTCCATTATAAGGACTGTCTACTTGTATTATGATAAGGTTCTTGCTGGAAAATAGAAAAGCACACTCCTTTTTTTCTTGTGTCTGTGCTGCTGCTGCTGCAGCTGCAGCTCATGCGTTTTCAGCTAGTATAATTTAATAAAAAGCCACTGGACCGTTGTAATACTGGTCAATCAATTGCACATGGTAGTGGTACAAAGAAACAAAAATACACAGTATAATTTTTCTGTACAGGTAAAAGCCCTCATATTTCCGCCTCTCATTCATCCATTCATATCCATACTTACGTTGGAAAACTACTGTATAATACAAGACAGAAACTGGTTTAACATCAGTCACACCTGGAGTTCCCTGTTCTGCCCAAGGACAAGTTGATATGAAGAATCAGAGATCAGGCCAATAGCATTGCAATTAGTTGCCCCAAGTCACATGCAGTTCAATTTAATGCAGCTAACTTGGGTCTAAATAAAAAGTCATTCGTCAAAGTTCTGGTTTTGTCTCAGTATGAAACCTTTATGGATAAACGTACATTTATGTATTTGTAAAACTGTGTTGCTTGTGGTAATATGTAGAAAGCCAACAGATGGTAAACTGCACTAAACAGTTATGGGCAGTTTTTTAAGAGTTTATAAATAATGTATAAACACTGAGAAATAAAAAGGGCCACTCATACACAGTAGTTATAAGCAAACATTGACGACATAGGGCCATAAATATTCAATGAAGCACCTAATGTGGATTAACCCACCACTTAATATAGACTGAAAAAATGCAAACATTACTTGTGTTACATTATGTGACTTAAAATCTACAGTAAACAGCTATTAAAATGTACATACACACATGCATATATATATATATATATATATATATATGGTGAGAGAGAGAGATTAGTTCATGTAGTTTATGCTTTTTTAGTTACAGATTCACAGTGTGTTGAGAAATTGCAGAGGGAGAGACAAACACATGGTTTTGGACCTTTAATGTTAATTGTGGGCAATAAATATGTGTCTGAATGATACCAGCCGCATAATGCATGTAATGTACATGACAACAGTCAATAAATGTATAAGGAAATCCTAAAATCATATCCTAATTAGAAAACCATGACATTATATTACCAAAAATTCACAGTGTTTCAAATCTACAGCAGCAACATGTGCTTTGTTTTTCTCTGATAATATCTACATTACAGTGTGTTAATTTGTGCTATTATCCCTTTAATAATTGATTACATGGAGCTCATGAAAAATGGAGTGATACGACTCCAGGGCTCAAATTAAATGCATTGCATAGTAATGATCATATTTTTCTCAAATAAAATAAAACGTTTAAAAACTAAGATTTCTGATGTGCAACAAAAGTAGGTTTTTTCTGGCATTTTATATTTTTTACCGGGTTGAGAAAGGCGAGCCAATATTCTCCTGATTCATTTCAGTGAGGGATATCGACAGCTTCAGTCAGTGCATTATATGGATTAAGATTTGTCTGAGTGACACACGAGCAGTTTGAGTAATATTGTATTATAACTGACAACAAATGAAAAAAAAGCAAGAGGATACAGCAACTAAATATTAATGCAGGGAGAGGAAAAGGGGGCTCAAAAAAGGAAAACGGCACAAGAGAGAGAAATAAATGTATTGGTGGGAGACAATAGAAGAGTAAGGACAAAAAAGGCAGAGATAGGGTGGGTAAAGAGGACAATTGTGTCTGTTCTCCTGTTGGTGTGTGTTCTCACTCACAGGATAAAGCAGGTGTATGCAAGTTCCTCAGGGACCTAATACACAATGGCACGCACACACACACACACAAAGCAGCTCTATGGGCAGAGCAGCCAAGAGTGTGGGACTCCAGCACTGTGGCCTGTTTTATAACCTGTCACATAGATGCTAATCCACAGCGGCAGCTCCCATGTGACCAATGGGCTCATTGCCCATTGTGACAGTTTGGTATAGGCATGCAAAAGCCCCCTGACCTACACAGCTACACACACACACACACACACACACAACAATTACAAACTGCTCAGCTTGCTGTGCAGCAGCATTTGTTTGTGTGGAGAATACTAGTGAAGGTAACTGCCGGGCAGTCATCTAGCTCCTGCATTGAGTACAGTGCACCATGTAGCCAAATCAATACTTCAATCAATTTGTGGTGAAGTCTAAAGGGTGATGGAGCAGAGACGTTAGGGGCAGCAAAGAGGTGGAAGCTGGGGTGAAGTGAATATCAAGAAGGGAGGGGGGGAGACATAGTTGTGATTACTCGATACAGTGCAGTGAGTCACATACCTGCTGGCATAATGTTCAATTCTGCTGTGAGTGTCTGCATGGGGCAGCTTGGGCGAGGAGCATGGCCTGGGGACAAAAATAAACAACATCAATTCTTACACAG
Organism: Brachirus orientalis; assembly: GCA_016785285.1. Lineage (NCBI taxonomy): Eukaryota > Metazoa > Chordata > Actinopteri > Pleuronectiformes > Soleidae > Brachirus > Brachirus orientalis. The sequence continues at coordinate 2,482,543 of JAFBJR010000058.1, forward strand.
TGAATGTGGTCACAGAGAGGCAAAATAACTGTGATCCAAGCACATAATTAGAGGACAAGTTTTATCTAAGAATGGAAAACAATCCTGTATGAGACAAACCTACAATTTTTATTTCAGTAATCCACACTGAAGAAAAACTGGTGTAGTTCCATTTAATGGAATAACATGTAATATCTGCTGCTGGGGAGTCACTCAGATCTAAACAATAACGAGACCTAATTTGATGATCTTAGGAAGCAGCAAGGGCTCACGGGAACTGTTGCTTGTTTGGTTCCCCAGTGCATTTGCACTTGACAGGGAAAGATTCTGCAGCAGAACGTGCAGCACACAGCAATGAGATGTCATGATCCATTAGTGAAAAAATACACACAATAAAATGCAAAAACAAAAGACATCACATTGGCTAACAACTAGTACCAAATATTTTCATTCCTCCTGCTTATGTTTCATAGGGCGTTTTCCTCAGGAGTTATAGCAAGGACTGGTAAAGTGGATTACATTGTCAAAAAATAAATAAAAATGAAACAGTCCATTACCTTGAGTAGGAATATAGATTTAAACAGTGTTGGAAACATTTTGGCTAATGTAATTACACCACTCAACCAAATATATAACATTAATCTTCAGTCAGTTTTAGACAGTTTAACGCAGAAATGTTCTATATTAAAAGTTAGATGGCATCTAGACCTCTGCATTACACATCAGAGTAAAATGCTGCAGTTTGTAGGTGATGATTTTATACAAAGAAAACGTGATATTCTTAAAGGTTCAGTGGGTATCATTTGGTAGGTTTTCATACAATCAAAAGTAGGTTTATGTGAGCCTTTAAAAAGTTGCTTTAAAAATAAGAATTGTGGCTTTAGAATAAGCCTTTTATACGTACTTTAGGCAAGGGCCTTGCTTTACGCAGGTTGCCATGTTTCTCCAGCAGCACAAATAGACAAGCCAGTCACATGACATGTCTGTCTGGTTTGTTACAAACCACGAGATGGCAATAATTCTTACACACTGGACCTCTAAAATATAATATAATGTCACTAAATTATATAAAGTAATATAATAAAATAGTCCCTGGTTACACAGCAGGACAACCAAATTGTTTTTGGTTTGAGTGAAACATAAAACAAATCTCTGGACTTTCAACTTCACATGACACTGACTCGAAAACCAATGACAAAGTAACACCCTTTTGTCTTTGTGGGGCATCTAGAAAAAAATGTTTATTTAGAGACACGATGCTGCAGCAGTGACCCAGAATGCAAGGACCCAGTCAGTGCATTTTGCAGCTTTCATTCATGCTGTTTTCCCCTCTTAGTGACTTGCTAAAGTGAACAGAGCATCAGAGTCAGAACACTTGAATCACAAAACCAGCATTTTGTTGACTTACTGCGTATCAGCACAGCATCGGAGCCCTAAACTACATTAGCATGATAATTAGTCAACAGCAGTACAAGTATGAATGTGTGTGAGTAAGAGACGTTAAACAAAATAGCAGCCACGAGGAGATAACTGTAGCATTAAGTGTGTACGTGTGACTCACGTCTCTGTGCTCTCAGCCTCCAGCACTGATTGCACTGGCAGGTAACCTCTCTGCGGGTGCTTGGTGAAGTACTGCTTTGACCTGAACTTGTTCTTCAGAGTCTTGGCAAAGTCCCTCATCTTCTCCCCCGAGGTTGTCTGGAGTGTGATTTATGATTCAAAAGGGGGGGGGGGTTTGGGACAGGAAGCGGTGAGACGTGGTGGTGACAGCAGTGGGGGGAGGAGGCAGCGGGAGTGGGTGAGTGGAAGACAAATTACACAGTTTAGGAGTTTTTGGAAATGTTGCTTTCCCCAAAATGACCTCATGTGAAATCTGTCCACTCTGTCTGACGGCTTGTTCATCTTTTGCTTTACTTACTCCTCCATCTGCTTTCTCATTCAGCTCCTGCTGCTTTCCCTCTCTATGTTCTTTCAACTCTGGCTCTCTAGCTTCTGCTCACTCTGTGATAGCAGAAATCTAAGGGGAGCTTGGATGCCACTGTGAAAACGGAATCTCGCTCATATAATTATACAATGGGAAAAACATCATACAGCTGGTCTTTTACCATAATTTAGAATTGAATACATTTTAAATCTGGCACCATCTTAGTACATTCAAGCACAACTGGGCTAGAGCTACTGCTATGGAATTAACTTGACTTCAGAGTCTGGTTTTATTGGGGTTTATTTTGCAATGTGTACTCCAAATGGCACATTGTGCCTGAAACATGTGTGCCAAAAATGATAATAGTACTGACTGATATTTAAGGAATGCTTACTATACACTGGGATGAGGCAGACACTTAAAGATAATGTAGATTTTACAGTGGAATAATTCATGTCTAGATACGGGAGAATTTTTTATATATTTTTTTCACATGACTGAGTTTTATGTGTCCCTGGTGACTTCATTTTGTATTCAGTTATAGTAAAGCATGACATAATGTTCGTCTTACTGGGGTGTAGTACTCCATGATAGGGTAGTGCAGCTTCTTTCCCTTGGTAGTGCGGCCGGTTAGAAAACACGTCTGGCAGATGTCCACATTGAACTGCTTCAAGCTGCGATACCTGTCAAGATCAATATACAGTAAGACAGAGGCTGAACTGATGTTTTCAAGACAACAGACAAAGCAGGAGTGAGTGTGTGAGAGTGTGTGAATTTGTGTCTACTGAATTTGTTTTTGTACTGTTGTCTATTCTATATACAGCCACTGTTTTCTTAGCTCAAAAACCCTAAGAAAAAAAAAAACTTTTATGTGGTGGAGTTATACATAAATAAAGCAGAGAAAAATCAGCTGCCACTATTACAGTAAAAAGGATTTCTCTGCTTCTGAGTTTCACTTTTGAAGAGTTTCATAAATATAACACTTGTAAGTAACAAGATGTAATTATGGTACAAAATACTACTTGTTAAAATAAAATATCACACACGTACATTACACATTTTCATAATATAGATATATTTTTAGTTTTATTTTTTAATGTCTTGTTTGTATACAAGAAGTTAAAAAAAGTTATAAATGTCTTATTCTGTGTTCTATGTCATTTGACATTAAAATAGCCCATGGGATTTCCATCATCCATCCATCCATCCATCCATCCATCCATCCATCCATCCATCCATCCAGGGTCAATCCCAGCTGCCATTGGGTGAGAGGCTAGAAAGGTCACCGGCCAATCACTTGGCTAACATATGCAGATTAAAAAAAATCTCAGGTTTAATTTTTCCCAATCTGTCAGGGTTCCTATAGAAAACCCACAAAACACTGGAACATACAATTTCTGAAAATGTATTTTATGTTACAGTTCATCACTTTAATCATCTTTGTACATACTTTCAGCATCAGTGTTTGCTGCTTGGCCAACCAAACACACCAACCTGAAGCCTTTGATGGGACATTGTTTACAGACGTAGCATTTGGCTTGGTGTTTGGTCGACTCTGCAGCAGCCACACGGTGAAGGACAGGCAGCCAAACCATCGACTGTGGCTCAAGGCTCATCCACTCCAAGAAATGAGACACCTCGATGGCAGGTTTTCCTGGGGCCTGGAAGAGAACGATGGGAGAGAGGAGAGAAGAGCAGAAGGCTGTAAACAAGCCAAATATAGACCAACAGCAGGCAAGGTACACAGTGTAATAGGAGAAGGCGTGCTTCTAAAATGTAATCAAAGAGAATACAAAAGATAGGAGAGGGACATAGAGAAGAGAAGAGAAGAGAAGAGAAGAGAAGAGAAGAGAAGAGAAGAGAAGAGAAGAGAAGAGAAGAGAAGAGAAGAGAAGAGAAGAGAAGAGTGGTGGGATCATTTTTAATATAAAACTGTACTGGACTCCACCACACCATACTGGACTAGACCACATTATGCAGTTGTTGAGAATTCCGGAAAGTAGGATAAAAAGGAAGTCAACCTAATAAAAGAATGACTCGCCAAGTGCTGACAATCCATGATGTGCTAAATTCTCATTAAGTCTGCATCAGAGATGCATTAAGAGGTTGATTTCCCTGGGGCTTCCTCCACTGTTCAAGCTGAGTAGCATAATAAATGTGAGGTGCATGTGTGTGTGTGTGTAGAGAGAGAGAAAGAGGAGATGTAGAGTGTCCTCGGGACTAAAGAGCTCTTCCCTGGCTGCCAGAGTAGCCAGTTTCACTCCATATGGGAGGTCAAATAGCAGCCCCTTGCATAGCAAACACCTGGGTTTGGCTCTGACTATCTTGAGAATGCTGCTGCATCACACAGCAACATGCTGAGCAGCTGGGAATGTTTTGAGCATCATTAGGAGACAGTCATATAGTCCTAAACATTCAGTTATCCATTAAAACTCTGTGTTCGGCTCCATATATTCACTAAACATGATTCATTTGTGAGTCCCATGTCGATGCACAACACTTTTCACAAAAGTGTAGGCCCAGTAACCTCTTTGCATATATGAAACACCTTTAGCAAAATGATATTGCTCTGTTTTCATCTGTTTTTATAATCTGGCTTCAGTCAATTTCATCTTCTTCTCTGCCAGTAGATTTGAAGGTGCAGCAAATGTTGCACCAGCACCTCTTAAAACTGTCGTAACTCACTTCAAAGCTAAGTCATCCACCATATTCACAGTACATTGACATTTCAATTATACCTAAATGCCCTAACATGGAGCACACTGTGACGAGATTTTAATCAGCCGCAGCAGATACAGTGAGCATGAACCAGAATTAATAGTATATAAATATGATCTACCTTGAAAATGAGGGAATTAAGACACAGGTCGCCTTTCAAAAATAATAATAATAAAAGAGCTGCTGCATGTTCCTAACAACTGAGTAATTATCTGGTGTTAAATATCTTATGGTAAAGTTCATGCAACCAGCACTGAAAAAGACCTATTTAGAAAAAGCAAAAGAGGGAAGTAGTTAATTAATCCCTTGAACATGTCTGCTCATTCGCTTTTACACAGTGTGTGCTACTGGATTATTTGACATTGCTTAATTAACTATATTACACAAAATATTCGATTAGATCACATTTAAGGCACAACTTTCCCAATTAAATTTCACCTATGGTCCATATATGGAAGAACCATCATCCATTACCAACCACTAAGAGTATTTTTTGCACATTTAAAGCATTGAAATATAATATTAATGGGATGTGATGTTTGTAAGACAACATTTTTGGTGTGTGTGTGTAGTGCAGTTGAGGCTTTCTTAGGTGGAATAATTATAACTTCTTCATTTCCTGACATGGTGCATTTAACTCCCCCTGCTGATGTCACTAAAATACAACAGGCTTCACATAGCTGGCAGCTTCCTAATGTGGCAACATCATTTTTCATACTTGGGTTTTGATGGGGGGCATCTGAAGGCCATTTATTTTTCAAGTTTCGGTCTTTTAAAATTCCGTTTCAAACAGTAGCACAACACTGCTCAGTGGTGGTCAGTCTAGTATGCTGGTCAAACAGGGACACTGAATTAATCAGATCAAATGGGGGTAAGGTGAACTCACAGCATATTCCAGATAAATTAGTGTGCATACTCCACTGTAGTCAGTGAGCGTGTTTTAATGTATGACAAGTTTTCACATGACTCTGTCCTCACCATGCGGAAACAACTACGGACGCTCGGCTCCACATTGCTGCCCCCGAAAGCGGCAACTTCTCCCAACTGGCGGGGGATCTGGATTGCTTCATGCAGCAGCAGGCTGAGGTGACGCTGGTCTGTCAAACCTCCAGGTCCAGACACCTGATGGAATAAATCTGCAGAAAATTACACAGAAAGTTACACACTATAGTTTTAACAATTGAGAGGTTCAGCATTCGGATGAATGCTAATTGTTGAGTTTGTCAGTATGGTATTAAATGTCTCACTGCATTGCTTGGAAATAAAAGAGCTGTATAAGTGATGTCAAGTTCTGAATGAGGCTTTTTTTCCTGACCTCGCAGCAACTGCACCTGTCACAGAAAAAGATGAATGCTGACAAGCGTGTGAGGATGCTGCACAATGCCACACCCCTTCTCTGTGTACTTATTCAGCGCTACAGAGACAACACTTGGTTTTAACACCCACATGTTAAGCGTCCTCCTCTATGTGGTCCTCATTACCAGACCTTTATAACATTCAAATGTTGCACTGTTTGCTGGAGATGAGGTTTGCTGGACATTTTATGAAGACACAGTATACAGCTATATGACTGACAGTACACATGGAACATAAACGAGTTTGACCAGTGGACTAGCAGTGTGACCTCAGGGTTCAGTTTTCATGATTCTGACAGTTTTGTTTGCTTTCACCACAGGTTAATACAACCCTATGTTTATCCATTAAAACTAAGGACAACCAATAAAATAAAGTGAATCCTTGCAACTGCATGGATTTTTGTTTGTCTCCAATTTATGTAAAACTAATAAATTACTGACTGTAATTCAGTAGGCTGCCTGTTACATGCACACATTACTGTGGATAAAATAGTTTTGATATTTAATGTATCACTGTCGAGCTTCCTTTCTGAATCACAGCCAAAAGGCTGGCATCGTTGGAATAAACAACCACCGTCTTTATCTCAGTGCAGGTCCATGCCAATGCTTTACATTTATATTACTGCAGTGAAGTTTTGAGCTGGCAAAAATGGTACAATTCAGGGAAATGACAGACTTCTGAGGCCGCCACATGTCTACCTGGACCCAGATAATGAGGGCTGGCTCACTCAAGGATCTTTCAATTGATGACAAATCTGTTATCTTTCAGTCTTGAAGAATGAAAAATCCTGGCATGAGTTTGCCAGTGTTCTCTCAGATCCTGTAATGGCTGAGCTGTTCCAGGTCCAACTTTTGGCAGCTTAAAAATTTCACTCACATTTTACCATTATGTACAGGATCACTCTAGCCTGGAAACCAAAACCAGTTCATGTTTATTCACTGTTGCAGCTGCAATCTGTCCCCAACCTCTTCCAATTCTGACCAATTTCCCTTTTTTTTTCTGAAACAAATTGTGTGAACCATTCATCTAAAGTGGGGTGGGTTTAAAATAATGATTGACAGAGGTGTATTTGATGGGGTGAAGCTTATCTGAAGCACTTCCTTAACAGCCAAGATGGCTGCCACAGATATGGTGGGGTAAACAAAACTAGATGGTGTATTTATCTCTAACAGGAGAAACATCTATTGCATTTTTCTCTGCTGATCTGTGCAGCACAACGTGTCATTTCTCACTCTGATTGGTTGTAAGTCTGTTCTGCAAACACTGATAACACCAGTTAGAAATTGAATGTCAACTGAAAGGTTCCAGGCTCATTTGTAAATGTGTATTGGTCTGTCGGTACATGGCTAGGATGATATGTAAACTGGAATTACAGTAGAACAGTTAACCCTGTATCAGACTGAAGAGGTGCACTGATAAAATATTACATCATAATGTATAAACAGCAAAGGAGAAAGGGCAACGTTTTTTTTCCTATTTGACATGTGAAGGAAAAATGACAGTCACAACCATATAGAAAGAGTGTTCATAAATGGTGCTTTTGGCAAGCAATACTTTTAATGCTCCTGGTGTACTTTGTACAAGTGAAGAAAGCTTTCTCTATTATGGTAGCAGATTCATTTCGTCCATTAGAGTAAGTGGATGTCTTTATGTAACACTGGCAATCACTGCTATTTTGTTTTGGCTCATTGTTTGCTGTTGAGGAGATGCATTAGGCACATGAGCACACATCATACTCACATTTGTACTTCTCCTGAACGTCGGCATTGCACAAGCTCACCAATCCCATCTTGAAGCTGAGCACTCGCATCTTGCCATTTCGAGCACTGGAAGAAGGAAGAAGAGAGACAAAAGAGACTTAAATGTTCAATAATCATGGTGTGTGGCATGACGTTAACATCTTCATACACTTGCTAAGCCCTGCTGAAAGAGAAAAAGAGTGGAGAAATTACATGGGTCAAGGTAGGATGAGGGTCAGTGCAACAGTGTGAAATTGTATTACAGCACATCCAGAGTAACTAAAGGCAATGCAGGGACGTGGTGAAGTGTCCATGGCTTTACACCCTGAAGAACAATTACTGTATAAGCTCACATACAACACAGTACCACAGAGTGACTTACAGACAAATATAAACAGGCTTAACTATGAATTTCACAAATATAACCAGTATTTATGGGTTTCTCAATGTGTGTAACATGTGTGATCACAGGTCAATGACAGACCAGTGAGATTGTGGATTTTGGGTTGGTGAGTGGATAAGGAAATGCTCAGAGGCTGCACTGAAAAGGCAAACACACCATCACTGTGTCCTGTCAAGATTTCATTGATCTGCTGCCAAAATAGCTAGGACAAATCTGGTTCTGAGCTGAACAGCATTGGCAGAAGGCACAGGCATATTTAATTAACATCTGAATCATTAAGTGAGAAATGAAGAGCACCACCATCGTCAGAGCTCGAGAGAACATGGGGTGACTGGCTGTCAGCACCTTTGACACGCACACTTGCTGTGTACCACATGCCATCTTTAATATACACCCTGGTGCTGCTCCAGAGGGAAAGAGGCGTCACTCCTGCATAGAGTGACATGCCTCTTCAGGACACACATGCAAAAGCATATACACACTCACACACTGCAATATGCTCTGATGCAAATTCACTGACCAATGCATTAAACACTAACAAAAGTCACACCTGAAAATGGACACACTGCAATATGAGCACCTAACTGAGATTCACTGCTGCTATTAATTGGAAAACAGAAAGCAATTACTGAAATTTATGCAGAGGGTAAAGGCTCTGATTGTCTATCATTAGCATCAAGAAGTTAAAGCCACTGACCAAATTACTACATTAGAAGAGTTACTCCAGCATGTTTTCCTTTTCAGTACTTGATGCTTTCTTTGGCTACAATAGGAGTCAATCAGTAGCACAGATGGAATGAAAAAATGATTTTACTCCACTGTGTTTTGGAGGGGAGGATTGGCCTGAAAAAGGGTTTCAGCCATGCTGTCATTTACAAGTCATTGTACAGATATTATTATAGAAATGTGTCCCAGCAAGTTTTTGGGTGTATGAGATCAAAAATATCAAGTAATTGTGCATAATATAAGCCATACATTCATATCATGTGTATGTATTGACCAAATTATTTTTGTAAACTCTGACACTGGCTATTACATTGCAGTGTAGTGGAGAATAGTCCTTTGCAGTATTACACCTGATATGGGCTTGTGTCATAATATATCATGTTCATTGTTGCTCCAGCATGACAAACCTATTACTGCCATTTAATGGCACTCTTGACAGATTTAATGCTCATTAAGTATCAAATTGAAAAACAGGAATGGGAATCCAATAGAGGGAGGGGTTCAGTCCAGATTTATAATGTCACCCATATCTAAAGTAATAAAACACCAAACCAATGTGGTTAAATACAATACACTGAGAGGCAAAAGGCATATTAATATACTGTCGACAGAATAATGTTACTGAGCTCCATTTCCACCAAACAGTATCTATACAGTTCAGCTTGCCATGCTGTGAGTTGGAATGTTAAACTCTGACCTGGTTTGCATTTTTACCATGGGGTAACTGCTTCTGCTAAGTAAATAATGTAGCTTCACACCAGCACAACACAACTGACCCTACAAATCAATTTCATAAAGAAGAAGAACACAAAAAGTAATCAAATGGCAAATGTCGAATCTCTGCTCTGTCACAATTCAAAATATTTTTATAAAAAATTATGTTATGTGTTTTTCTCCATTATGTTCTTGTTTTTATCTAAAAGTGACGATTTTACAGCAACCAAACAACATGCAGTGTGTCTACATGTAGCTCCACAATTTAGGTGGTGGACTAGTGTGGTAGTTATCTCATCAGAAAGGTGACAAAACATGGGATGGTATGGGTCAGTTAATTTGGAACCCTTTAGAAATATTAGATAATCGAAATGCGCATAATTGGGTAATGTGCAAAACTGAACCAAACTGCACTGCTTTGTGGTAATGTAGCTTTCGAACACAATCACCTTTAAAAAAATTGTAAAGGAAAGGAATCATTCCATGGATTCTCTTCTGCTTACATTACAGTTTAAGTATATGTAAATGCAAATGTTGACAATTTGGTTACTGAGTTGAGTGTGTCTGGTTATTACAAAAATTGGAAGACTGCTTCTTAAATTTGAGACCAATGTCCCATACTGGTCGGTTAGGTCACTTACAGTAATATCTGATCTAGAAAACATCACAACATATGAAAACTGTGACATGATAAGTAGATGTTAATTACAGCGTAATAATTTCCTGTCTTACACCAGCTTACCCACCTGTCATAGACGTTGAGCAGCCAGTTGAGACACATGTCAACGCAAAGTGGAATGTTGACCAGAATGGACCTCTCCTCCTCCAGCCTCTCATACAGAGCTGTCAAACCGTGAATCACCTCCACCACATCCATCACATGCTCCCCTTGCTGTAACTCCTGCTCCCGAAATATCTCCACAAGGCCGTTCAGTGCCACTAAATCCACTTAAAAGACACATCAAGAGGTGCTGATGAACATAGATACCCGAGGACAACAAACACGTCTTAACACGTCACGTGTTAATAATATACAGTTTAATGAGAGAGGCACTTCATTTAATTCATTATCTTTTAGTGGAAGAGTTTTACTTTTATATAATGCAAGATGTTTGCAGAATATGTGTGAGACATTTTTGATATTCAACATTTCTTTGTTTTGTCTCTGTATGATCCGGTTCAGACTTGGTATTGACGTCCTTCCTCAGATGACGGCCAGATCACATTACATACTGGTGGTAGTTCCAGTTCTATTCACTCTAATCAGTAGTCATACTATTTATTTGCAGCCACAGCCACAATGTTAACATTACAATATTAACAGCACATAACACTCATCACCATATGATTTCTTTTTTCTCATGGTTAAGACTACACACAATGACACACACACACACACACACAGGCTGACAGTGGACACGTTTGTACAATCAGACTCGTTAAAATCATAATTTTGTGTGAATACGAACAAAGGGTGGGGACGCCAGAGCCAATCATATGTGGTCACAGGAGACGCATCCAGAATGCACTTTAATGCCAGGTATAAACAATGGTGCTTACAGTGTGATCTGGCCATGATCAGATCACCAAGGACGGACGTTTATACCAGGTCTGAACAGGGTCTATATTGGCCGTATGACAGTCTGGTGACCTCTTACTCATTGTCAGCTAGGATTGGTTCCAGCCCCCCCCCCCCCCCCCCCCCCCCCCCCCCCCCCCCCCCCCCACTCCCAAAGTATGAGTAGTATAATGGATGGAAAGATGGATTATTCACTGACATGAGTGCTCACATGCTGAAGTCTAGACACCTATGTCCCTACATACATGACTGCACATTCTTTTCACATCCATTCTTTTTCACAGTCACTGACAAACACAATAGAATCATCATTCTCATCTCAGCAAATGAGAGCACAAGTGACAGAAGTGCTTATTCACCCTTTTTTTGCCCACTTAAGCCTCACCAGTCATTTTAAGTGCAGTGACACAAATTTGATTTCGCCCTTTTAAACTAATTTGATGGCCCATCCCTTGGAGTGGAGCTAAAAGGGTGTCCGTTGATGCCAGGTATAATTGGATAGCAGGATGATGAGGTAGAACAGAGAGAGGAGATAACAGGAGGATTTTCAGCCTTGGGAGTAAATCACCTCAAAATGTATTTATGAAGGGGCTCTTACACAGCACTCCTCCATCATTCACAAAGAGTTCTTAAAGAAAGAGTGAGAACTCTGCAGTTATCAAGGCAGCCCAGCAATTAAACTCTGTAATGATATCAACTAGACCAGAGAAGGATGAGATAAGAAAAATGTAAAAGGGGGAGTTCGCAAAAGAGGATTTTTACAGTGGTCTGACTATGCTGAATTTTTATTACAGAAACTCGGGACAAGGAGGGGAGAGAAGGTGGGAGCAAAGTTGCAAGAGAAGGCAGAAAAAAGAAGAAGGAAGAAGGCTGAACATGAATAAGTGGCAGCTGCAATAGGAGGTCAACATGAGTTACAGCACTGCAGTTGATGGAAAAATGGATGTGATTAAAAAGGTGGAAATTATGAAGAAGGGGGAATTGGCCATGTGCGAGCCAGTAAGTAACAGAGAGGAAAGCACTGGACGAATAAGCAAGAGAGACAAGGGCCCAGAGTCTGGCCCATGTGGGATCCAAGCCTCAGCCAAATGGTGAAAAACAAACTTTTCTTTTGTAAACTCAGATGGACAAACAAATAGCTCTAATTACTTCACGTGCCAATTTTACAGGCTGTAATGAAAATGAAGAAGAAATCCTGCGGTTGACTTGTTCTTTTGACTCTTGAGTACAATTTATCAATACTATCAATATTTCTCCATTTTAAATCCAATAGAAATGGAGAATACAGACAAAGTTTTAGAGAGAAAAGATGCTGATTCATCAACAAATGAATACTTAGGTCTCATTCCCAAAAAGAGGTTTTCATTGTGGATGACTGACAGTGCAAGACAACAATGTATCACTTAACCAGTCAATTCCAGTGATGCAGGCAGAGAATACCAATTGATGAAACACCCCACTTACATCTCAGAGCCTTCTGTACTCGCCGCAGCTTCATAGCTGTTCTGTATGCTGAGAACTTGATGTTGTTCAGATCCGCTAATGGACAGAGAGAAAGACAGAAAGAGATTAGACTAAATGGAAAAAGGGAAAACAAACCCCATCCTGTATCACACATCCTGCCATCAAGGAAACGGACATTATTATCTTGCCCTCGTTTATCACACCACTGCAGCGGTCATTAATAGTGTACTGTATTGCTAATATTATCTGTCCATGTGTCTTTTCCATTGCTTTTTTGTGTCCAGTGAAGCATGTATATGTGACAGTGTGTCTACACTATCTCCCCTGCAAGGTTTCCCTGTCATATCAGATTAACAGCAAATCACATGATGTTGTTAATCTCAATTAATTAGTGGATAAACTAAAAGAAATCATAGTGCTGGCAAATTAAGCCTCATAGGTTAATGATAGCAGTGATGTCGCCCAGAGGGTGTTTGAAATACTTAATCAGCTGTGTGACAGGGCCTTTAAAGAAGAAGACCAGTGGTGTCATGCTGTTAGTGCAGCACAGTGAGGCTCCTGGACTTCAAGGGGGCTTTAATTGTCTCCTCACTCACCCAGTGCTTGGTATAGTTCTGTCATCTTTGGATGGTCCCAGCACGTTGTCTGGGCCTGGTGGCTGAGAGAAGACAAAGATAAAGATGAAACAAAGGCAATGGAGCACAAATGAGGCAAGGGAGCGGAGTGTGGCAGGTGTGGCACATGGTAAAAGGAGCAAGATCAGAGGGTAGTCAGTGAGAGAGAATGGTAAAAGTGAAAGGCCAAGATAGGGCAGCTATTGTTTACAAGAGATTTCAAGCTAGTAAAGTGCTGACATACATCAAACATGATAAAGGAGGCAGGTTCAAACAGAGATGTTAGGTCCCATTACTGCTGTGCAGGAGATACACTGCCAGGAACTTAAAAGGAAGAAATCCCAACATACAAACACACACATCAAAACCCCCACACACCCTGTTATCGCTCTGCTAACTCTATGGGCACATTTAGAAAATCTGTCATGAAAAAAAAGATCCCATACAGAACGAAAGCAAAATGAATTAGAAGCCACAGAGCAGGAAGTCAGAACTCCAGAGCCTTTTAGGGCACCACTCATCCTTTTACCTGTGCAAGTGCACATTGATTGGTATCCAGTGGAGTGCTACTCAAATACTGCTCACATTCCCACTGGTACAGTAATATAACCCATAAAGAACTGACTAACAGGCTAAAACAAGAATCAAGAGGTTCTTTTTTGCAGACGATTAAGAAAATAAATATTCATAGTCTGCTGAGAAGCAAACTGTACAAACTATTGCAGACATTAAAAATAGCATCTAAGCATAAATACACACAATCACAGTGCACTGATAAAACCAACAGCACTCTAAAGGTGAAATACTATTGATAAAATAAATAGATAAACAGATGAATACTCAGGCAAACAGTGGCTCAATTGAGTCCTTTTATGAATCATTCATTATTTATCTCCTCTGTCTTGGGCAGCAGAAAGATTGTTGAAAATGAGTCAAGCTGTGCTCTCAGCAAAGATGACTAGGGTTAATTTAACTTTGCTGAACTTGAATGCTTATACTCAGTGACTCATTAATATACCAAAAACTACTGTTTACAGGCCGAGATCAGTCATGAGCTATGAGAATAATGACACAGACAGCAAAACAACAGCTCTGAATGTTGGATGCTTACAGAATCCAAGTTTTCTATTGTATAATATTCAGTAAGAAAATGCTTATATTTCAGGTTTGTGGCAAAGAGCCAACAAATGTGATGCAGATTCTCTATTTAAGTGCTCTAAAACCATGAAGCATGACTCCTTTTAATATTACAATCGTTTTTAATATGATGAAACTGCATCGTTTGAAGCTGTTTTGAATCACTTTCCACTGGGAGGTCAAAGCTGAAGTAATTAAAGATGCCAGACAGCATACTCTAATACAGTCTGAAGATCACATGCAGTTTTTGTATAATGAAGCTGCTATGGTAGAACATATTGATCCTGAAGTTGTACTTACTTGATGTAGTAGGGCACTTTGTTTGGTGAGATGGCACGTTCCCATGGTATCTGGACTGAACCTGCATAAACATGCAGGGATAAAAATGAATTTCAAAACAAACATGTCATGCATGAAAAGCAAAATATGCACAATGTCCCTGATAGCATGTCCAGACACCGTGTCCTTTAGACCATCCTAACAGGGCTGTACAACCAAAGGGGACAAGTATATTATGTCAGTTTTCCAGAGTGTTGGTTTGTTTGTCACGGCCTAATAGAATAAAGGGGGAGGAGAGTTGAGAGGGTGACAAGGGTTTTAACCAGCCTCCAAAAACAAACCCTGTTGATTTCAGCTGACATATATTATATTATATTATATTATATTATATTATATTATATTATATTATATTATATTATATTATATTATATTATATTATATTATATTATATTATTGTTATCTTGGGGGGAGATGGAGCCAAGGTGGATGTGTGTGAGTGAATGTGTGCATGAGAGTTTTCCATTTGTTGGATGAACATAATACATTCTTACCCATGGCAGTTATTTCTGATTGGTGTAACTAAATTGAATAAAATGATGATCACCAGTATTACTTGTTCAGATGGTTTGTCTAGAAGATATCATTGAAGTCTTGAGGCAGTACAATTAAAAAAATGCAATACTTATGTTTAGGAAAGTCTTAAAATCAGCCAGATTTGGCTTAAATCTTGAGGAAGGTTAACATAACCCCAAACCTGCAAAAAGTGCAAAAATTACATAAACACAGGATCCCTAAATACACTTTACGGTGCCACAATCCAAAAAGCTCAGTAGCCATTGGTTATTAAAGAGAGATATTTTTAAACCAAAATATAAGCCAAAATCATAGCTGTTATACAGAACCAAAAGTTTTCCCTTTTTTTTCAATTTCCCTTAAAAAATGGAATACAGTGGCGTACAATGGAAATGGGTGCTAAGCACCATATGCTCATCAACAAATTTATGAAACAACATATGAGACTGAAATATGTTGGAGTATTAAAAACAACAGTGCATGTATGCTTTGCTGCACAGTGCAGTGGGCTGAATACGCAGTTGATGTGTGCTATATAAGCCCCAGTGTGGTATTTCTGAGCTGGCGTGACAGCACTAAAACTGCACAGGACAGTGCAGATTCAGTCTGCACCACACACCATTACTACTACTTTATCACTTTAAAGGAAGTAAATCACATGATTCAGCCCACCCGTTACCTCTCTGCAGCCTTTGAAGAGCAGCAGGTAAAAGAAGAGACAGAATTCACAAATATGTAACTCTGTTACATCACATCAGCAATGGCTGTTGTGATGAGCATCACAAGGGATGCATATTGCAACGGTGTGCTGAGCAGATGAAGACAGACAAACGATTGCTGCCAGCCCCACCCCTAACCAATATAAACACACAAACATGTGCAGGAAGCACCTTATATCCTCATCATCACAAAACTGTAATACATATAACCCCAGTTTCCATCTCCTCACATGCTCAGATGGTGCTTTGGCACAAATTTTGCATAGACTGGTGTGACATGAGGCACAAACTTCAAATAGCAGAGGAGGAGTCTTACTGGAAAGGAAGTGCTGCGATCCAGGGCCAAAGTCTCGATGTGCATCCTGGAGCTGCTTCAGTCTCTCCTCTATGGACGCCTGAGGACGCGCACACACACACACACACACACACACACACACACACACACACACACACACACACACACACACACACACACACACACACTGGCAGAGTTAAATCAAAGAGAATCATGCTGTTCATCCCTCTCCACCACAAATCCCCACAATAGGGATGCACACACATAGACCACCTGCTTCTCCTCCATTAGTTAACTGCAGAATATAAATTATGTCTTTTTATTCCTCTGCTGGCCCTCTTGAAAGACTTAGGAAGCCTTTGAAGAGCAACAGGTCGAAAACGACAGGGACAGACAGAGATTGCAAAACCCTATATTTTTAAATGAAATGAAAACAACTGTTCAAGGTTGAAATGTGTGCAAAAGAGAGCTGTTGAAGAATGAGATGAAATGAGAAAGGGAAGAATGGGCGGAGGTTACAAATCCTGTAGTGTTTTATGTGCTGCGTCAATAACCACAGAGGCTTTGTTGACAACAGTGTTATTTTCCATCAAATGGGATTTAGTTGATCTAATCCTGGTTTATTTGACATGTATTGGATTTGGCACCATGAATCATTGTCAGCTGAATGTTTGAAACACATCCTCAAACTACTGGAGGCAAATCAACTCACAATGAGGTAGAGAGGTAGATAAAGAGAGTGAGAGAGTAGCCGGGAAAGTGAGGGGCCTGGGAACATCCAAAGATAAGCAAAGGCAATGAGTCATTATGTGTAAGGTTAGATATATTATGTTTACATTTCTCAGTGTACACACGTCGTTGCGTCCTCACCAGAAAATAAAACAATATAATCTGATGCATCACCAAATTGGTTGTGTCTAATATAGAGCGTTTTCAGTCTACCATGCTATTATTATATTTTTGTCCAGGCAATTTGTGCTGCTGTAAGGAAAGACATATTATATAAATATCCATGATCGACAAATATAAGCAAATCAAATTTGGAAATACAATTTTGCTGCAGTTGGAGCAACCATATTCAACAGAGCCCAGGATGTTGCTGGGATTTAGCATTAATCATTTTAATTAAGCAAGAAATGGGAAACAGTGTGGGAGAGAAAGAAGAGGATTTCTCCACTTGGCTCGTTTTCATATAGGATGTCAAGTCAGTGCGGATGCAGATCGACCAAGGAGCAATGCAGCTGAAATACGGGCACACGGCTGTTCCCTTTTTAAACACTCTAAAACCATTTGCAACACCTGTCTCTTAATTCATCATTCTGCTCTGAGACTGCTCCAAGATCGAGAAAATTAATGTAGACCCGTGTCTATGGATACTAAAAGCCTTTTTAACAATGCGGCTCATCGGGGGAGCTTACAGACGCTGACATACTTTCCGAATTAAAGACTAGAGGATACACTGGCAACTGAAGCACACAGTGCATCAAAGATTTAACAGAAATTATCTTGCAAAAGAACTTTTGCATGAAGACACTTTTCACCTAACGCAAAGGGGCACGAATAAGCAGCAAGATGAGTCACAATTTCTGATCTTTCTGTGTAGTTTCCTGAAAAAGAATTCATAATGAGTTCCAACAATCCTTTCCTAAAATACATGAGTTTGTGACAACAATTTGTTGCAGTTGTCCCCTTTACAGTTCAGGCTTGAGAAAGTTAGTGAAAAACTTGATTTTATCACTTTGACCCTTGTGTAAGAAAAGAAAAAAATCCAACTTTTAATTTAAACAAAAAGAAGGCAGTAAAAATAACATAGACAAATGTTTCTTTTTAAATGACATCAGTCCATCCCACACAAAAAAAGGCTGCAAATCTGTTTTTTTTTTTTTTTTTTGAAGGACAAGTACCACACTGATTTTGAACAAAAAGCACTTCACCTTCTTTAGTATTGGAAACAAAAATGGAATAGTACATTTAGAAATGACCAAACTAACCACATACAGCCTTGGAACAAGCCAAATCTCAAATCTGCACTACATACTGCTCCTAAACAGTATGTACTACATAAATGAATAATTATATGCACTCGCCTGCTTGACAATATTGTCATAGTTCATCATTTGCACAAACAGATAAGTGACACAGTTAGTAATGCTTTGAAAATTCATTTAATAACCACATCACTATATTTTACTTTGCTTCTATTTTTTTTTTTTTTACCTGCAAGCATTGTTTCTGTTTCTTTTATCCATTGCATTGTGGGAAAACAGTGAGCATCAAAAGCATATTCAGACAAATGATCATATATAGTGCATGATGTTGGGTTAATTTTTAATTGAATGCCAGTATTTACCTTCCCCGGTTTGCACATACATGTACTTTATTACTTCTTTAACTAAAGTACTGAACAAACTGTGAAATTCTGACCTGATGTAGACACTAGATGATAAAGTCATTGGCTCACCAGAGTAATAGATAAACCTGGGGGGCAAATGAATGAATGTATGTGAATCTAATGATGGTGATGAAGGCAAAGTCAAGGAAACACCAAATTCATGTGGTGAAGTGACATCCTAGAGTCATCCATGCTCAAACACAGCTAAATCCTACCCAAATACTTCCATTAATAATAGCGTCAAGTTGCTGTGATTAGCTGATACAAACATATAAGAGGTTTCTCTCAGAAAAAAAAAATTCTTAACTTGAAAGGATTGACCTTATTTGCTTCAGTCAGAGGAGGGAGAGCACTGAAAAACACTGGCTAAAAAAAAAAATCAAACCTGCAGTTATTCTGCACTCATCTGTTTCCCTTTGTTGTGCTCTGGTCCTGAACTCTGTCAGTGTGGGCTGCTTCAGGGACAAGAGGCAACATAAAAGCTGTGAAAAGCCAGGGAGGGGTGAGTGTGCTGAGTGAACGCTGCAAGTTAAATCGTTGAAGGACCATTAAAATCATCATATTTACATCTGAGAGAAGAGGATCTAGAGTGGCAATTAAAACATCAAGTCAACAAATGATGAGACGTGAAGACAGTGTCTAAGAGTAATATGGAATGGGAACAGGGTCTTAACTCTCATGAACAGTACACAAGGTTGAGTAGATTTTGTGAGAATGCAGCCTAAGTTTCAAAGCGGCACGCTACAGAATAACAGTAATGCATCCATACAGTCAGCAAAGCATCAAGAGGAGGGCAAATCCACTTCAATGAGTCCAAAAAATTACAAGGCTTTAATCCATTCCACATTCCAATCCATTATGTGTAAAAAATACCAATCGTCTGCTCTGTGCAGGACCTTTAGGTGTTAACATAATAAAGTACTGGCCAGTAGTTACATTCTATGAGTAATGAGCACCATTTCAATTTCATAACATAATCTAATTTCAGTGGGTTCATTAAAGAAGCATTTAGCTCAACTCATCACAGGCATAAAGTGCTGCAAGAAAACAACAAGAGTCATTACAGAAAAGAGCTCAATACTTGGAATTAGAGTTAGGACTTTCTGACAAAGCTATGAGAATATAAATGCAAGTGAAGGTCGTGCTGGCAGCAACTGATGTTGAGTCATGTATTTACTAGATCATTAAACATTTTTGCCTTAGTTTAAAATACTCACATAAATTTCTGTAAAAGCCTATCCCTCATACTAGTCTTTGCTGACCTTGCCTTGTGTTTACAGGCTAAATACATGGTTAAATGTACCATTCAACTAAAATGTATCTACTGCGACAACTGACTATACCGAATTTTGTCTCTCTTTCAAGGTGTATGTTGGTTTCTAACCATTTTCTAATATCTTAAGAAAGCTTAACAATTTAGTATAATCTGATTGGCTAAAACATAAGTTAAAAGCTTCTTAATTGATAAGTGTGTGTATATACTGTATGTATTATGAAAGGATGGATGAACTGATGTAAACTGAGAGAGAAATAAACTTGAGAGAAATAAACAGCTGCTTTGGAACTGTAGAAAAAAATAAATAAAAAAAAATGAAAACAGACTCCCTTGGTGACATCAGGTCATCATTTATCCCCTAATAGTGAAGCCAAAGATGTGCAGTCTTTGTTCAAAAGTTGTGCAAAATAATGTTGAAGCTGCAGAGGCCAGAAATATTCATTTATCTCCTTAAAAAACAACTGTCCTTCACAAGTTCCAAAAGAAATAAAAGGCATAACACAGTTGAAAGTCTGCGAAAGCCTCACATAAACCCTTAACATAACATAGAAAAATAAATTTCACTTGAATGTTTCCCCTTGAATTTGACAGCTGCAGAAACTGCTTAAACAACATTGAATTACTAGAGAATATCTACCTTGAATCAGACTGCTTTGGAAACTGCGGCTGACGATGTCAGACAGACACAACAGGCTGGCCAGTGATCCCTACCTGAAGTACTTTCCATCTGTTATTCAGATGCTCCAGGGCACGGGCGTTGTCCATGGACAAATGGACATCGGAGATGGCCAGCTGGTGGGCCAGATCATTGATGTGCTTCATGCCCTCTCGCACCTGGGTCAGCTCCTCCTTAAATAACTGCAGCAGTGTCACGGAGATTAAGACAAGCACAGGGACACGTAGGTGAGAAATGGTGGGGAAAAAGAGAAAACATATTAGTCATAGAAAAAAGTCAGGGACAGATGAGACAAGACATCATCCAGTCTGCTCCAATTACACTCTGTGGAAACAAACAAAATAAAGTCAATGGAATGTCATTTATTATAGTAAGTTTCAGCAGTGGTTTAGAAACAATTACCAAGTAAAAGTGAAAGAAAATAATGTTTGTGGACTAGTGTTCAACTAGTGTTGATTTTAATTCCAATGTCATCTGTTTAATCAAACATTGAACTCTTGAAATATTTTTGCAAGTCTAGGCAATTTTTCCGGGCCCTAAAATGTCGGAAGTTTGAAAAGCTATGTACTAATAACTCCTGCTCAGTTTTTGAAACCACAGATGGCAATCACATCCTATTGGAAGACATCAGCTGTCGATCAAACTGGCGTTCCATGGGATGCAAACACTTTTTTTATTCCTTTTAGTGTGGAAACATTTGCTGTATACAGTACAATAAGTTTTGTGTGTACAGTACCACACCAGAGTTAAAATTAAAACATACATGGTGTTTGCATTATATTATTTAATGATGTCTTTATTTGATTGTAGACATACATAAAAAAAACTTTGATATGAGCCATAATATATTTGCAGAACACCTTCAGCACACTCAACCCCTAAGGCAGTCTGAAGTCACATATTTTTATTTATTTTTTTGCATGTTTTTCCTTATATGTGCCGAGGGAAGAATAAACTCTTGCACAAACATGCTGCTGAAATCTAATTACAACTCTGTGGTAGCTTTTCTTCACACTGTAGGCAAAATTCACAAGATGGTACTTCATGGAAAGGTGATAATCTGTGATAATTTAAAACATGCTGGAGACCCATGTTGAAAGGGAGGCAAAAGAAGACTATCAAACATGTATAAATTGAAAATTGTCTTCAGAGCAGCGAGAGCACACACTTTAGCAAAGTACTGTATATGTAAGTGTAGAGTTGCACAGTCTATAAGTAAATTAGATAATTTGCTACGATTTAATTTAACAATTTATATTCATGATGTTTGCATAATATGGGCATGATTGTGGCCTGTTTGTGTAAATTCATGTATGTGTGCAAATAAAGTGAGGCAGCAGAGAGTGACAAGCCTGACCTGAAGATGGAGATAAGCATGTGCTGTGACAGGAGTTTAAACAGCGGTATAATTATTGTGCAGTATCCTCACCTCTAATGAATAGTGCCGCACAATTACAGGCAGCAGTGGCACCTGGCACTCAATAATGACTTAACCATTGACCTGCCATTTGTTTAACAACATCTGTCCACCTGAGGACTGTTGACCCTGACCATCTCACCATGTCAGTTTGAAGTGTAACGTCCTTCTCATCATCTGTCACATCCCGGCAATTCTAACAGACGAGTGTATGCAGGCAAATGTTTTAAGGCAACACAGCACGACACAGTGCTCTCATGAATTCATGAGTAACACAATACTGCTCTGCTTTTAAAAATAAATAAATAAATAAATAAATAAATAAATAAATAAATAAATAAATAAATAAACAAACAAACAAACAAACAAACAAACAAACCAGAAAAACAGACGTCTCAAGCTGTTTTGAAGCTTGTTCAAAATGTGACAAAGTCTCATAATAGGTGAGTTCTCAGGGTGAGCCAGAGGCCATTATTTTAAGTGAGATAACTGCCCGGTGAAAGAGGTCTATACCTAGGATTTATGATAATATGGCACCATTTAGACCCGGTTTTAACATACTGTACATCCTGTTTAAGTCGCAGCCTGTTGGAACGTCACGCGTAGGAATCTGAACTGTTTTGGCCAGAGCACTGCTGAGGTTTTACAAGTGGAAATAAACAGATGTCACCTGCCACCATCCTCCAATTGAACAAAACCAGCTGTCGATAACACTGGGGTCCACTCATATATTTTTTTATCTCTTTGTATCATGTTCTATTGACCTGAAAGTTCAGTTGAGTTTATTCAACTGACTAAGATCAGAAGATATCCCACGTTATCTTCAGATCCTCACTCCTCCTTTAAATGTTTACTGATGTTATAAATCAAGTGAGAAGTTTTTTCCCACAGACTTCCATTCAAATGGAGTTTCTGCAACTGGCAAAGTTGATCCCTGGAGGCAATTCAGCATATTTTTCTTCCACATTGGTGTGTGATTGAATCTTGCTTCTCTTGCACTGTATGGTAAAGCACACAGAGGTTATTTCTTATCTCAAGAACAAATTAATCAGTCCAATATTTTATTTTTGACTGTTGCTTTTAACTGGCTGTACAGATGTGTCCACAAACAACTTCCTCATGTGTTTTTTTTTTTTGTGAACAAATGTGAAGATACAATCAGGAATGCACTGGGAGCATTCAGACCTTAACTTGTACTTGATGGATGTTAATACCATGTGTATAAGAGATATAATGAAAATGACAGTGATGTGTGGTTTTCTGTTTGCTTCTACCTTGGTAGCATCTATGTGGTCCTGCAGGGAATCGATGAAGAGATCTCCGACAGGCTCCCAGGCATCTCTCACCCCCTCAGCTTGCTCCAGAGCCACTGCCAGCTCCTCCATCGCCGCCTGGATTTGCAGCAGACGCTCTAAGGTCCTTTCCATGTGTCTGAAAAATGTGGCTCATTACATGTGGTTTCTTCTATATTTTCAGTTTGTACGTAATGTAAATAAAAGCATTGCACATTAAGGTTTAAGGTTTCAAACACATCATTTCAAGAGGGCGGTGTGCGTCTAAACATTTTAATATTTAGTTAAACGTTATTGCTTCTGTAATGAATTAGCTAGCCACATTTAGTTATATGTATTTATATGGTGCGTATGTATTGTTGAATAGCTATACATTTCTCTAGGTTACAGCTCTTTTATGTTTCTGTTTTGATTATTTAATTTTACAATTATACTGTGTATGCAATACCAATAGATCCATATTCCACATTCTATAGATTTCGAATCATGAAAAATAATCATGCTCTTAAAACCAAGTTTTACCAAAGAAGACAAATTAATTTTGCTTTTGAAATGCATAATGCCCAAAGCTGGAATTTCAAGGCTTTCTGGGACAAAAATGTTACAAATCTGAACCAGCTCTAACTCAATACCTGCTTATTAAACTGTCCTTGAGAACAAAACCTGAGTCATCATTGGTTTTAAAAACTAAAAATGATTTTTACTATTTCTTTCAGCATTAGCAGAAGGCAGGAAAAACCCAGTAATGGGATATTTACTCACATTCTCTATCTAAATAAAAGTACCACAATGTAAAAATTGTTAAAAGAAATTACTGTAGCCAATGAATCATCTGAAATGTACGAAATTTTACTGTAAGCTTATTTTTAATCTAAATGTAAGTAGACTAAAAGTGTAACTAAAATGTAAATGTATATACTTTCTGTGTTCTTTGTGAGATGCATATGTTTTAAGGGCACATGTACATTCGCACTAAATTCTCACTAACCATAATAGTCCATGTTGGTCTGGCATTCCACACATGTGTACCTGATCCCTCATTTTACAGCATTATAATGGATGACCTGGAGAAGATGAGGTGCTAGTCCAAACTTACCACTGCAGATTTGACTGAACGACAACATTTATGTCACGTGAGTCAAAGCAGGCCTCAGTGGACTTAGGAAATATGTGGATACTATTAACTGGGCTCTAAATTTAAATCCAGTTGAAAGTAAATGCACACAATTTAAAAAAATGTGTCTGACCTGTGGCGGTCTACGCAGCGTGCTGTCAGCTTTTCCCACAGGTCACTGGCCACGTTCGCCTGCTTCCATACAGATCGACTCACATTCAAGATTCGTCGACGTGGAGACACCTCTGCAGAGAACGGAAGAGGTTAGACAGGGCCACGTGGGTGGATAAGAGCAGAACGGTGCAAAGAAGGATGTAAGAATATGAAGCAGAGAAGTAATGATGTGGAGGAAAAGAGCAAGGGCGAAAAGTCTAACAGGGAGAAGAGCAGCAGTTGGATGTTGTACAATAAGTGACAACAGAGGAAGGAAGGGGGCAAAACAAGTTGGAGAACAAGGAACCAGAGTTTGGATAACACTGTGATGTAGACACTGTGATGACTTTGCTTTTTTCCAAGTGAGGATCCAGTGGTGAGAGCAAAACATTACAGAGAGTCACTCAAGCTTACTCTATTATTGATCTATTGATGCTACTGTGGAGCTAGTGAACTAGAGCTAATTGGTCTCGACCCAGAAACTTTCTCTGGACTTAGTGTGAAACCAGAGGACAGATCGCTGCTCATAATTATACTAATGGTTAATTTCACAAGCAGAAGTTCAATCAAACAAACCCTGAGTCTCAGCTGATACAGATTGTGAGTAGAATATTTTGGCTGGTGCAGCATTTGGCACAGGGAGTGAGGGGAACAGACCTTTTCCATCGGTCAGGGTCTCCTCTGGCTCCTGGAAGGGATGCTGAGCCAGAAAGGCTTGGGCAGACTCCAACACTGAGTAGATGAACGGCCCACGAGACTTGACATCCTCCATGAAAGCCTGCAGGGGGAATCAGAAGAGGGGAACGAGTTTATGGGTAAAAGAATACCTGTTACCAGAGTTAAGTGCTGGTTTCAGGGTGATGAATAAGGTAAAGACTAAGCTGAGCCTGTGTTTATTTCTTTAAATATTTCTCAAAATGAGGCAACTTTATCTACCACATACCAACAGCACTATAGTGCTCAGACACTCAAACAACTGAGGACAGGAATTTTGATTATTAAATCAGAAATTCAACTAAATATCTTCTTTCCTGAGTACAAATAACTTTAATTGTGGGCCAGGGTTTGCAAGTACATTTGTAACTTTTTATTATGAATTAAGCTTATTGGAATTTGAACTACTGGCCAGTAAGTCCAAATTTCAACTGAGTTATGCAGTAAATTTGGGTCATTTTCCTATCTGTTATCTAGATAAAAAAGTAAGAATACAATTGTAGTTAACCATAATCTAAGTGCATGAGAACAGCTTTCAATTACAATCAGTTGAATGCAACAAATTTATGATAATATGATTTATGACATTTCACTGCAGCCACGTAAAGGGAAAACATTTTAATAATGTATATTCCCATGTCATATTTGTCTCTAAATTACCCATAGGAGTGAATGTGAGACAATGATTTTCTGTCCCATGAACCTCTAGGGATAAACAGAATAGAGGTGGATAAATGAACGAATGCCATGTCTCATCATGTTAGCTTCATATGCCATATTCATTAAGGAAGTAGAGAGCGTGAGAATAAAACAAGACATAATGACGATTAACAAGGTGATGATGATCTGGTCTGTGGTGCATTTTTGTTCTTAGCTTAGTCTTATTCGTCAGGCACTTTCACAAAAACAAAGACTTATTTTAAGCCAAAAAAAGGTTTGTCATCACTGACCTCAGAGCCATGTTTCCATGGTAACCGTCAGTGACATATGACCACTGTAATAGCAAACTGCCTGAATGTTTCAAACAGGATCGTGTTTTCAACTTCTCCTTTGTTTTTTTACAGAAGTGTCTTTATTTCTTCCATAAGTTACCTGAAGTTAAGATGCCACACAGGCTGACGAGGGAACACACATATACAGTATATATATATATATATATATATATATATATACAGTATATATATACACTACTGTATATAAGTGACACCATGAGAGATAATTAGTCAGTTTAAATACATGCAAGAACACACACACACCAGAAGTGATCTACTGGCAGGACCACATGAGATTATATGGTTGTCTGCCTGTGCTGAGAGCCCAGGGCACAATAGGAGATCATTTCTATTGGGAGTACTGGTTTGTTGGCCTGCAAGCACAGAAGAGCCAATTAGCTGGAGAGCCCTGCTCCACTGGTCCACATTCAGCAGCACTCTATTCAAATCACAGATGAGAAGCGCAGTGTGTATGAAGACACACACTTACAAAACACGACTTTACGTTGACACTGAGCAGATACCCAGAGCCTCCCTGGGGGCCTTAAAGTAAGCCAGTACATCAAACTCTTTCATTCTTCCACACTAATCTTTGTTCCTTATAAAACACTCTGCAGATATATAAGCTAATGCCAGGGGTATCCAGTCGTTTCTAAGTAATTTATTTAGGTGAACCCAGTGTCCTCGATCCTTTTACAGTATGAAGAAATTACAATTTCGGCAAAAAAATCTACGGTATAGTAGCTGGAATTTGGTGAGGCCATGCTTCTGCAGCAGTGACAGTGTTTCACTGGATCAGAGCCATGCAGCCCCCATAACACCCAGTTACTAAAGTCAAACAGCACACTTGAAAAAGCAAACATGCAAAAGTGTGTAATAATGGTGAGCTGTGGCATGAGGTAATAATACACATGCTATAGTTTAAAAAAAACAACAACATTTTTTTCCTCTTTCTTTCTTTCTCTAATCATAAATTACCTCCTTGCCTTCACATCCTCACTTCCTCCTTCTAGCTTATTTCCTTTCCTTTTTCTTTGCTCACTCTTCATCTTCCTCAGCTCTCTTTTCTCTCCATCCCCTGTTTAGCTTTGTCACCCAAAGAGGAGCTCAGCAGTGGATTCCCTGAGCCAGCTGTCATGTTAAAACTTTAATTCCAGCTAAATATCACACTCAGATGCTTGAACTTTGGTTGAATGAACATTAAGAATAAAGCCTTCAGATCAGATTAAGATACATTATGCATGGAGCAGAGAAAGTAAAGGAGGAAATGACTGCATTCACTTCATCTAAACATGTTGCTGGTGTTCCATGTACTCGCTTTTGACAAGAGGGGTACATTTTCATTTCATTTCACAAAATTCCTCCATTGCTAAAATGCTCACACACCACAACACCCAAACACATATAAACCTAGATTATAAAGGCATGTTGCCATGAAAATGAAGAATTTGAGAAAAGGGAGGAGGAGAGGATAAAATAAAAATGAAACTGTGATGTGCAACAGCGAACAGTACTGAATGTGATGTTTTCAAATTGTATGAGTTGAAAAGTACATGTACAGGCTGTGCCTGGGTGGCATAAAAGAGGTTTGATATTCAGTTCCTGCTTTTACATGCTGATGTTTCCATGAGCAAGACACATAACCAAAAATTGCTCCTGCTGGTGTGCTGGCAGCATGTGAATGAGTGTAATGAAAAAAGAGCTACAGATTCATATACAGGCATGTGGTCATTAAGACTGGAAAGGTGCTTTATAAAGACGGACCATTTACCATGCAAGAGTTAAAATAAATAAATAAATAAATAACATTATTTATTGTGTGTGGCAAACTAATTTGGCCATATTTGGGTCTGTTAAGGTGCAGTGCAGCTTACACTTATTTCTTTTCTTTTTATTACTTTAAAGATGCCATTATCTGCATAAAGAAAAAAAAAAGAGAATGTATCTTCTGTTTCAACGTAATCAAGTAATAGTTGTTTTTAGTTTTAAAACAGTATAAAAAGTAGTACAAATTGTCAATAACTAATTTGGCACATTTGCAAAGGTGCAAATTAACAAATTAACAAACACCTTCAACAGTGCAGGGATGATGAGAGAGTTCAGGAGCCACTGCAGGATGGTGTGAAGTGGGAGCATGTGCTGTTTTTCATTGTCCAGTTAATTGGGAGGCTGATATAACAATGCACTAGCTGAAGTGAGGTGTTGGTGGGAGCCACAAACCTCTCAGTGTCAGTACAAGTAGCATTTTAGAGACGCTGCACAAACAGACAAGAAAGAAAATCACAAGGAGCATGGAAAAGAAATTACTGGTATAGTTACAAAGGCAATTACAAGTGTGTGAGAGTGCGTGTGTGTGTGTGTGTGTGAGCACACACGTCTACATCAGTCCCACTGCAGAAATGCAGCACCCACATCTGAGTCACATTAGTGGAAAATATAGGAGCAACCTGAACATACAAGGTAGTGATTCTCCATATACTGTATACTTCCAATCACACAAAAGGAAGAATCAAAAGAGCAGAGATTTTATTTGTTCTAACCTTCACACAGACCATCCTATACCGTTCACCATGTCAATATAAACCTTAACTTGCAAACTTTTAAAGCGCAAAGCTGTTTTATTGAAAATAATATTTGAATGTATTTCTTCCACAAAGATTTAGCCATCAAATCAGATTCTTCCTGTTGTCTAAGATATTTTTGAACAGAACACATGCGTATGTAACTGCTGGGAAATTCCTGTCTGAACCGACTTTATGTGACAGCACACACAGGGCCATATAGCATGTCAATTAAAAAGTGGGGAGACTTTCTAAGAAGATCCTGGGGTTTTAATTTTTGTCCCACCAGTGGGTATTTTTTAACACACAGGAGAGCCCTCCACTTTATTGTCATTCCAATAAATGAATCCCACTGCTGTGATATTTAAACTACAAACTAGTGTCAGCATACTAAATTAAGGAAATATGATATCAAAGTCCTTCCAAATACAGTATAATGTTTATCTTATAAGAGACCAGAGGCTTTGATCAGTTAGACAATGACAAAGTAAAGTATGATCCATCCACAAGAGGCGTTTACACTTATTTCCAATACCTACAGGCGCGGGGGCTCTAAAACTCATTTAACTTCATCTTTCAGAATGATGCGGCTCCAGGAGCCTGGTGACTTAGTAATAAAGTGAATAAAGTGAATGGAATTGGCAGTCACTGATTCCACCCTCATCCTCATATGTTCACTGGATTGTCATATCATTCAACAACAATGTTTCTTAGATGTTCACTTTTTTTTTAAGATGGCAAAATTTGTGACCAAATTCACAATATACAGTAAATTGTGACAAGAAAAAAGTGGTATAAATGCAGTTCCTGGTTATTTTTACTGCCATTTCTGTGACACCTACTATAAATTTAAACAGATGAAATAGCCATTTCCAAGTACATGATTGAAAAATGAATCAGAACTCAGAATTTGAAGCATGTGTTATTTAATTTTTCTTATGCAAAAGGTTGGAAAAAATTCTGCAAAATTAAATGCCTGTGAATGACGGCAATAAATGTTTATTTAAGCAGAAGAAAATGTTCTATCTAAGCTGAGTATACCTGTTCATTGACACGCTCATTAGCTTTATCATTAAAATTTCAATCAGTCAATTCAGTGTCTTCAAAGGGCAACAGCTTTTTTAAGTGAATGATAAAGACTTAAGAGCCTTGTGTAGCTGCTGATGGTCCAACGAACATATCTTGAATAGACCTATGAGTAAGCCCTGTACAAAACAGAATATAATTTACAATAATAATAAGTAAGTGCAAAAATAATATTTACACAATTTTTAACAACAAGAGTAATTTTTTGTTTTATTTGGATGGTCTCTGGTGTGGCATTCTTAGCTTCAGCTGGGAATTAATGGAGTTTTATATTAATTTATTAGATTCTGAGTGCCACAGGGTGCAAAACTAGACTACTCGCCTCTCCTTCTGCTCTTGGTGACATGAAATGCGTTATTTCAACAAGCCGTTAAAGGTTGTCTTGCTATAAAAGGTGCACCCAAAATGAAATCAATCAAGCACAGTCACGCCAACACAGACCCGAGGAGACATAAAGACAAATGAAACGTGTGAGTGACTATGTGTGCTGAATTTGAAGGAATCTGTTCCACAAGTTATTTGGATTTTGATCCTGAAATGAATAGATGTTCTGCCTCACCGTATCCTGCAGAATCAGTTGAAAAACAACTGATTTCATTTAAATTATGATGTGAGGTTTTAAAAGCAGAAATGTTTTACTGCTTTGAATGGGAAGGTTATTATATATGTACTTGAGTGGAAAAAAATAAGAGCTGATTTTTGCCATGATGAGGGAATTCTCCATCTCTGAGCTTCTGAGATTGCATGTTTGCCCCTGATCCACCACGAGCCCTTGAGAGGATTTAAAGGACAGTTCAAATCACTGAACCATGAAGGAATTATCTGAAGGGTGAAAGAGGCAGCTCACTCGTCTGTCAGAGACTCTAACTGATGTTCTCAAAAGCCTTAAACTTTAACATGGAGAAAAATAGTTAAAATAATAATGATTAACGTTTTTATAGCACATTTTTCAAAGGGCTTTGACGGATTGAGCAGTTGAAAATGTCAAGCTATCGATCAGAGATGCCAAACATCAGTAAAAAGGAAAACACAGCACAATATAAAACAGGGAATTAAAAGATAACAATATACATCATTAAAATGAACCAAATGAAATATGAGGTTTCATTGTCTTGAAAAAGTGGGACAAATGAACTTAACATATTAGAAGCATATTCATAAAATAGACTATAAAGCGCAAAAGAGAGAGAGTTATTCTGGTTTTGATCTAGTCTGACTTCAGCCCACATAGTATAGAATCCAGCATTGTCCTTAACTATTATTAATAAAATCTTAAAATCTTTCTGAATTCAGAACATTACCAGGAGTCAGTGACATAACAATAAAATGTTCTCTTTGATTTATTTGGGATGAGCTGTAGTTTATGCAAATTTTGCTAGGTGAGATGGGAATAGAGTCAGTAAAAGATGTGTAAAGGCATGCATATTCATTTCAACATTTTTCCTGGATAAAACTGAGTTAATGGTGAGGAGTTGCCTGGCTACCAGTTCCATAAGTTCACCATTTGGTAATGAGAACATCAGAATTTGTATTTTATTAAATACTAGGAGGAGAATGATTTTTTTTTTTGCAACCTGTATCCAGCACTTGCACATTACTTTGAAATGTTACTCACACCATCAGAGCTGAGGTAAACCAGGGAATCCTCATGTGGCTCACTGTTAATCAAAGTGCAGTCTGTGTGTACAGCTCTTTGTGTAGCAAGCAAATCCCTCAGGCCTCAACAGAGAATAAGTTGTAGTAAAACTGCCTGATTAAAAAAGAATAAATAAATCACAGCATAACTAAATGCTGAAATAATAATAATAATAAAAAAAAAGTATTTGACTTCAGTTGGATGTCAAACTAAACTTAACTGTGTCCTGGACTATTTCTTGGTGCTACCATCACAGTTGTGAGACAAGCTATAATTAAATATTAAACATTAAATTAAATATCGTTGGGACTGATGGTCCAAGAAAATACAGTATCTGGGGACATCACCGTGGGCTTTTAAAACATGTTATTGACACCATTTTCTGATGTTTAAAGACCAAATGATTGATTAATGTGAAGTGATCAATGGAAAAAAAAAGTTTCATTTGCAGTCATGGTTCAGTCAATAGTCTAATCCCTAATCTCCAGGGCGAACACATTTATTATTTCCTTATGGCAGTTATAATACATACTTTTATATTTTCAACATATCAAATTAGTGTGTATTATATATATATATATATATATACACTCGGGCTCATGGTTTAGCTGTCCAGACCAAAGTGTCATAGTGTTGGTGTCAACTGAAGCAAGCTCCTGTTTTCATATATATTTAACATATACATAACAAGACAAACAGTAACCGAGCAACAAACAAATGAGCAATATATATAAAATCGACAGCCCTTCCAAGACACACAGCACAAAGCCTCACCTTCAGCAGGGGCATCAATGACGGCTGAACTTCAGCAAAGTTCAATCTATCCGGTATTGACTAGAGGAAACAATAAACTCTGCCTTGATCAACATCCCTGGTATCTACAAAGGCTGCCAGCAAAGACGCCATTATCTGCAAACTCTCAGTGTTTTGTTCTGTTCCCCAGCTTTTGTTGATGCTCTGCAAATGACACCCATACAATACCACACTGCTCCACATGTTTCTTCACTGACTTAACTGTCCAAAAACAAATTCACCCACAAAGCCACAGCACAGATCATAGCACCACACTTTCACACTGCTCCCACACATGGATGTAGACAGCAGAATAGAAAACTTTTTTGCCTCAAGATTGTTATTATGATATTAAAACTTATTGCACTGCGTCATGGTTATGGAAAAATGACACCAATCACATTCAGATTGATCCCCTTTATGCCCTCACTGTTATTATCTTGGCGGCAGTTTTCTCTTTATGGAACAATGTTGATTTAATTTGCATCAAAGAACTGTGAATGATGAATGAATGAATGAATGAATGAATTTATATCTGGACAAACCGAAAACATACAAATTAAGGCAACGATAATCAATCACTTGAGAAATATATTAAACATTTGCCAGAGCTTCTTTATGTTTAAACTTGAAAAAATATTAGACATGTTAAACACTGAAGCTTTCTATGTCTCTTCACTTATTCATATAAATGACTCAAACCAGTCAGGAAAAAAAATGCAAGGGAATTTCAGAGTGCAATGATCTACACTTCCTGTTTCATCATACATTTTATACATTCACACAGTTCTTATAATTAGAAACTAGTCCAGCTGGGATCATATGCTTTTGTCGCAGGTCAGTTGTATCATAATATATGGGTACTGATATTTGCATTGTGATCAGATTTATTGCAATTCTACTACTGTCTCTGTGTGTGTGTGTGTGTGTGTGCGTGTGTGTGTATTCCTTATGTTGTGGGGACCTAATTCTGTTTACACAGTCACATTATGGGGTATTGTCTTCTTTATGGGGAAAAAAAAAATCAAGTCCCCATGATGACAATTACTACATTTGAAGGTGAAGAAAGTTAGGCTGAGGCTAGGGTCAGGGTTAAGGTTAGGTCATTAGTAATTACGGTTAAGGTCAGAGAAAGTCTCCAGGAAATGAATGTAAGTTAATGCAATGTCCTCTGAAGTCATGGAAACCTGTGTATTTGTATGTGTGTGTCTAATGAGTCAGCACCTGTGGAAGTACTTTACTACTTAGGCAGAAGAAAGATCAATAAAATCTACCCCCGTCAACACTTGCACTGAATGTGTAAACACTGGTAGCTCTCATCATCCACTTCACCTGGTGGAATTCCCGCTGGTGTTGGACGGCGCCCACGTCGCCCCCTATGGGCAGCTGTTCTGACAGCTCCTCATCCTTGGCCGTCAGCCACTCTATGATCTCCTGCAGAGAGAGCTGCAGTTTCCCACTGTTGTCAGAAAACGCCTCTAGACGAGCCCTGTCAACACACACACACACACACACAGATAGACAGGGAGAGCGTTATAGTGGAGTAAACACTAACATTCTCCTTCACACAAACCAATACTGCAGGTGACATCTCCACCTCCCAGTGACCACACAACATTAGCATCCAAAACCTTAAGATGCTCTGTATATGTACCTTTTTAGGTCTTTGCCGGGAGCAGGCATTGGTGATAATCACCTGCTAAGACATTCGGCCACTGTTGCGTTTACAAGAAAAGAGGTTTTAATAACAGCTGAGCAGTCTTGCATCTTGAGGGTAGACAGTGACTGGCTAAGAGAAAATGGCAAGCTGTCCAGGACAGCAAAAGTAAATTAAATCACCAATGTGTTCAAGACAAACGGTTAGGAAACACATCTGGAGGGATTTTGTGGACTGGAGTTTACTGTTCCTGAGGACCATTAACTGCACCTTAGATGAGTCATATAAAATTTGATAATGCCTCTCTGGACAAAACTGCATCTGAGTGCTGCATTTCAGAAATATCCTCAATGACCTTTCATAATTATGGTCACTTATAATTAATTAACCATTAAATTGGTTAATGGCAACGGCAAATTACAAGTAGCACAGGCACTGTGTGGGAGGCAATAATCCCACGTAGTCGTTTTGGGAAATTTTACACTTGACAAAAAAAAAAAAAAAAAGCAAAGCAATGTAATTCTTCAGGAAATAAAAAAAAAAAAAAAAGCAAAGCAATGTAATTCTTCAGGAAATTTCAAATCACCATCAAATCAATATAAAAACTCACTTTAAGCATCATGTTCATTTGGATGTACATGTCCTCCACCCAGTTTGCCCTGTGTTAACACTTTAACAGTTCTTGACACAAGTATTAAAATATAAACGATGCAACAATTACCCTCTAGAAATACTATGAAGCTGTTTGTCTTTGGGTCCCTGTATTGTTTATTTATTACTTTGTGAAAGTGGGTGTTTCCACAAATAGTTTGTTACTACTCCAATAAACAACAGGTGGCATTTACAACATTTCAAGATATGCAGCTTTACACCATTGAAAACATATAAAATGCAGAAGTCTGCAGCAAACAAATGTGTATGGAAATAAACAATCCTGGATTTAAAGTGCTTAGAAATCAGCTTTGCATATGCTTTATGCAAAAAGAAGTGCAGTCAAGGATACAGGGAGCATTTTTTTTTTTTGTAACAGAAACAAAGCATTTGTTTAGGAGAACTCAACAGGACAACTGACAGTATGTTTGCCAGACACATCAATTTGTTCACAACTGAGAAGGTTTTTCTCATGAAAACTGAAACAAGAAGTTGTAAAATACGATAAATACAGCAATGTGCTGTTGTTTGTAGCATATAATTGTGAATTGGAATGAAACAATCTGATCTATACCTAGTAATACCCATTAACTACCCTTCTTTTCAAAATGTTCACTCATAAATCTGGGATGGTGGTCAGTCGTCCAGGTTCTAGTCATCTGCAGTAGACTCAAGCAAGTCCAGCTGCATACAGCAAACTACTGAAGATCTACCATTAACCCCTTCTGTCTTCTTGAGTTCTTATTTAAAAATTTACCAGCCAATGACAGCATCTTCAAACAAGTCATGTAGCTATTGTTATAAATTAAGGCTACCTGGACGAAGCTGATAAAGATTATCAGAGACAAACAGTGGCAGACTACAAATGAGAGGCTGCTTTTTTATACCCGAAGTCCAGGACACTTTGTTTTTGAAAAAATTACTAAGTGCTGTGACGGTAAATCTGCCACTATTATCATTATACTCTGCACATCAGTTGGGCTGAAGTTGAAGTGCTCGACAGTATTTAAGGGGAGTGGGCCTTGCACTGCCATCTGTGCTGGGTGTTTGTTATGTATAAGTAAATAAATGCAAAATCAGGTGACATCCAAGCTGAGTCATGCTCCATGATGCAAAAACCATTTCACAGCATCTATCTACCTACAACAGCCTGCAGTTTATCTGCTTGCCACCTGCCAGCATCATGAGCTATGTTTGAGGGAACCACTGCTCTTATACCAGTGTCACAGCTGTGGTGGGTGTGTGTGAAAGAGAACTGTTTCAATTACACACCAGAAGCCAACACACAAATATCATTAATTCTGCACATCACCATTTGCCAGTGCTGTCACATTAGAGATGATAAGCGGGAGCATGAGCATAAATGGTCGGTACATTTACATGATGTTGGAAATAAACATATTATTATGTTAATCCAGCTGAAACTGGACATTATAAATAATGTAAAAGATGTTAGTCTGACTGACATTGTACAAAATCAAATGTCTCAAGGTGACTGATACACGCAAGTAATGCAACTGGAAGTAAAATTATTACTGTATGTATACAATACATTCCAGTTGGACTCAAGCTGGCCTGGGGACTCTGAGCATGCTCCACAGATGTACTCCCCAGCTTTGACCCAGAAATAACAGAGGAAGCCGGTCCATTCCAGAAGACACTGTGAGGAAAAACGTGGCAAAATCCAGACAGGTATATTTTTGGAGAGATGAGAATTTATGCTCTGTCAGCTTATAGAATTAAATATTTTGATATTAAAGGGTGGTAGAAAGACACAAAATGGTTTTCGACACGCAGGTCGAAAGGGGGCATATCGCCATCTAGTATAGAAGAGGTGGACACACTTCATTGAATGCATTGATTCTTTGCTCATGCTTGTGTACTGAAACATTAGTTTGGTCATTACTTCCGCCAAGGAGGTTATGCTTTGCCAGCATTTGTTTTTGTCTGTCTGTCTGTTAGCAAAGTAACTCAAAAAATTATGGATGGATTTTGATAAAATTTTCAGATAAGGTGTATAATGGGACAAGGAACAAATTTTGGTGGTGATCCGGACCACCATCTGAATCCAGAAATTTTTTGAAGGACTCCTTATCATTGCTTGGCGGAGGTCCGCGCTCTCCGAGTGCTTCTAGTTTTTTGTGTTTCCATTAGCAATAGTTCAACAACAATGGTACGGTAAAATGGTACGGTATTGTACGGGAGGAGCTAGACTGGCTCCACCCACGACAGTCAGCTGACTGGGAGACAGAAAAACGTAACTTCTTTGCAAACGGTGTTTCTTCAATGCCAGCAGCTTATACAAAGCTTGGCGTCTTGTTGAGACAAGCAGCCACAAACCGAGCCGGAAAAAAACGAGCTGCTGACTGTCCTCCATTATTGCCTGTGTCTCCTTCGACGTCATTATTCGTTGTCGTCGTAACTTTACAATGTCACACTACATATCTTGTTGACATGACCACCGGGCACCAGGCCACACATGGCCTACCTTGTACTATACCGGCCTGCACTGAACCATGATGGAAACACAGCTTTAGTTCGTTTTATCTGACTGCAAAAGAAATATCAAGCAATTTCCCGTAAATGGAATTTAGCTCTCTATCACTTCAGATATGTCTGACTCAGAAGGACCTGTAGTAAAGGCTTTGGGATTTTAAGGATAAAAAGCACTAGGGCCACCTGTAGGTTGTTGTCAAGGACTATATAAATAAAGTACAGTGCATTACATAGCATAAAAAGACCAAAGGGTGAAATCTAGCTTTTAAGTCTTCATTTCAAAACTGATCATCTGTTTTAGGAAGCCAGTATGAAGCAGACTGTGCCATCTCCTAGCATTTGAATAAGAGAGGAAGTGTTTTATTTATTTATTTTTTTCTCAGCCCATGATAGAGTTGATTACACCCTCACAACAACACACATGCGCGCACACAGTGTGAATGGAGCAAAGTTTCTGGCAAATCAGAGCAAAATGTGTCTGGGTATGATGATCCTGACAAATATCACAGAGAAGCTTTAAAAGACCTCACATCACTTATTCCCACACACACACACACAGCTTACACTGTTGTAACCCACCACTGTGACCTCCATCATACACACAGAGGGTGAGACAAACAGAACACTGTAATGGAATATTTGTCACATGGTGAGTGCTGTCACGAACAACTTCTGCTTTGCTAAACTGGGCCGGGCTAAAGGTCTGCCAGCATACTGTAGGTGGCTGACTAAAGTTATTTGATCTTCAGTGGATATTATGATATTAAAAGGTACAGTGTGCAAATTCAGCAACATTTATTGATGAAGTTTTATGTCCCTCACCCCCATCATTCCTTCATTTATATCCCTCACCCCATCATTCCATTCATTTCAAAACTCAAAAGGTATTTAGTTTGTCCGTGGAAGGCTACTGTAAATCATGGTGGCCCCAAATGATGGCCTCAGTAGAAATGACCTGGCTCTTGATATCATTTTAAAAAGCTCATTCTGGGGTGAAACAGTGTGTGGACTGCTGTAAACATACTTCTTTGGGTGAACGTCCAAAAGTGGTGTTGTCTGTAACTAGTAGGCTGCGAACAAGGCCTTGTTAATCTGGTTAACCCCCCCCCCCCCTTTACCCAGGCAATATCATATTACTTTGATGGGTGCAAACACACCCCCCCCCCTTTACCCAGGCAATATCATATTACTTTGATGGGTGCAAACACACCACACACACACAAACACACAGATCCAGAGAGATGGCATAGAAATGTACACCATTCACATTACAGACCTCCACCTCAGCTGTCCTCTGACTACCTGCACTTTCACAATGAACTAAACATATTTTGATACTGCTCAGGGACCAAATATATTAGATTTATTTGAAGCCACTGCCACAATACTTAAACTGATCAACACATTATTTATTTATTTTTTTTCTAATAGTTAAAATTTCATGTGACAGCAGCGTGAAAAGAGCTTGGATTTATTCTGCTCCTTGGGTCTAGTCTTCTTTCTCCCTCTGCCCGTCACTGTCACTGATACATATGGACACACACTGGCACATGCATTTTCCTGTCTCTGCCCTTGATGCAGGACACACTACTGTTTAGCATCATATGCAGTTTCATGACTGAAAGATAGCAAATTTTACAGAGTCTAAACAGTTTTTCTTTTTTTTTATTTTTTTTTAATAAATAAGCTTCCTGAGAATAATTGTGAAGAGAAAAAAACATTCAGGCCAACCTTTGCAAGACTGTCCTTCATTATGAATACGAATTTACACATTCGTGCCGGACCTGAAGTAACATCCAACGTCCACGTGTCCTTGAGAAAGACACTGAGCAGCTATCAGCTTATCACTGTTGGTTGCTGTGGATAAGAATCGTAATCACAGTGACTTTGGTGTAAATACGTTGTGAGGCTGTTAAACAAACCTTGGGTTTTGTATTCAGCATAACTCAACAAAAACTCTGTTGCATGCTAATTACTCTTGTATCTGCACATTTCTTGATGGTTAGCATGCAAAATAAATAACATTGTCAAATAGAATTCTACTCCCCAATCAGTCAGAGAGATTAGAGAGCAGCTTACTCCTTGGTTTGATGATTAATTAATGCATGAGAGATAGCAGTGTTTCTGCTGTTTTAGGGGAGAGGAGTTAGCTGGTGAGTTGCCTTAGGGCCAAGTGAAGTTTTGAGCGTGGCCCTTTTCCTATCTCCCTGTTCAGCCTCTCTGTTTTTTGTTTCTTTTTTTCTCACAGTTGCAGAGATGTTGCAAGAACTGGCAAAAGGAGGGTGTGTGATGGTGGACCGCATTCACACAACAGTACAAATTCAAGTCAGTTTGTGAAATGACACTTTGGCTCTGTCATATAGTTAGTCTTAGCTTGTTGATAAATATAAAGTTCAGGCTCGAACAAACTGAATAGATAAACAAATGATGAAGAATTTGGCAACACGTTAAAAAAAATATATAAAGTTTGAGCCTCGTCTGCGTTGATTTGCATTACAGTGTCGTGGTGTTGTCTTGTTCTGTGTTGTGTTGCATAATAGTTGCACTGCATTGCAAAGTGTCACCACAGCATGGAAGCACACAGAATCTTTGAAACGCAGCATTTTTGAACAAAAAAAGTATAAAATAAGTCTGTCTGCTGTAAAGCAAATCTTCTACTAATGTGTGAAAAAATGACTGCATTCATGTCACATGAATATATTATATACTGTATATTATTCATACATGTTAGATATACATGTGTGGGTTTAGTTGCCAATACTATTTATTAGTGACTAATATAGCCAAATATTTTATCACAATTTATATATATATATATATAAAAACAACCTGCAGACAATAGTCACAATAATTGTCAGATGATTAAAGACTGATGATTGTTTATATATGAACAAAACAGAAGCTTCAATAAACCAGTTAATCTTTGGGTTTTTATCCTATTAAATCATGAAACATTTAAAAAAAAAAATCTGAGGTAAAGCTTTATGTGTTTTATCTTAATTTGTGTTTGAACAATGAGTAACAGTTAACATAGCATAATATACAGTGATGAACTTGACTTTAGAGTGTTTTTTCTCGTTTGCCAGGTTTGGACAATCCATTCTTTCTTTCTTTCTTTTTTTTTTTTTTAAAATCTTTTACATACACTTTGCGATATATGATATTCCTGTGAAGAGATGCAGGATTTGTCAATTCTCTTCTGAATATGAGGCGTTTTATACAAACAATCATTTTAAATCATAAAAGACAGAAACAGCACTGACATAAAGATGCCTATTGCACTATACCAGAAAAAAAATGCTCTCCAGAGAAATCAAAATTGTATATGTTTACTGTGAAGTATACATACTGCAAAGTGAAGTTTCGCTCCAGCGAGAGAGAGAGAGAGAGAGAGAGATTGGACAATCCATTCTTTCTTTCTTTCTTTTTTTTTTTTTTTAAATCTTTTACATACACTTTGCGATATATGATATTCCTGTGAAGAGATGCAGGATTTGTCAATTCTCTTCTGAATATGAGGCGTTTTATACAAACAATCATTTTAAATCATAAAAGACAGAAACAGCACTGACATAAAGATGCCTATTGCACTATACCAGAAAAAAAATGCTCTCCAGAGAAATCAAAATTGTATATGTTTACTGTGAAGTATACATACTGCAAAGTGAAGTTTCGCTCCAGCGAGAGAGAGAGAGAGAGAGAGAGAGAGAGAGAGAGAGAGAGAGAGGGTCTACAATTCAGCTGCCTCAGCTCTGGAGGACAATTATTGGAAAGAACAGCCTGTTGAGTTTTTTTACTCTGCGACACAAATATGTAACCATGTACTGAACATAAAGGGAAGGAGCTTCAATCATGTTGCTTAGAAATGGCCCGGTCTGGATTTTTAGAAACAGCTCCATAATCATGGCTGTGCAACAAACAACGGACAAGGTTGTTGAGTGCAGGATGAAGGACTATCAAGGGTCAAAGGGTTGCCCTACCAAGGATTTGCCACAGTGAAAAAACAAAAAAATAAGTGAAAAAAATGATGAGCTTCACTTCACTTTTGTTTCCTGTCAGGCTGGGTTTCTCAGCCACCAGTGACAAAGGTCAGGGACACAGAAATGAGCAATGAGCTGGTTTCCAAGGCCAGCGTTTGCTCAGAGCCATCTCTGCACACCCTTAAAGAGACACATACGTGTCAAGGTTTTCATCAAAGGAAATGAAGATAGAATAACAGATGACATGGCGACTATAATTCAACATAATGAGCTGTAAGTCAGCAACCAACTGTCAACAAACCCTAATACTGTATCTGGTTTTACTTTAACTGTTTAACTCAAAGGATAACATTATTGTTATATTTCACTGTATCTGTTTGAAAGATGGCAAAAATGTATATGTTTATTAAAAAAAGGACTTAAAAATAAATATATACATTATTGTGTTTTGTGTGCTTTTTGAAATATATGATTTGAAGGAAAACAGAGACACTGAGGGTAAAAGATCAAGTCTAGATTTGTTTTAGATTGAAATGACTCAAATCTGCATAGAAATGGTGGGATAGATTATGAAAAACAGAGGACTTCTTTTCCTCACTCCATTTCCCAAGTGCCTTGGGACCCCATTGGCTTTGCATACCAAAGGACACTGTTCTTGATTTCTGAAGAAAGCTTTCATTTGGTTGGTTTGTCTGTACACATTAACGCACAAAGTACAAAGGTAACGAAAACCAAACAATTTCATTTACGCACATAAACAGATATACCAAACCACATTTTGCTACTAGATGCAGCTACAGAAAAAAGCTACAGCCTTTCTACACTTCACGAGTTTGAACCAGAGTGTCCACCCACCTCCAGGCCCTCGGTACAATGTGTGGATGTTTACCACCATCATTAAGAAGAGTGATTGTTGCCCTTCTTGACATGTGCATTAAAAAGGAGAACAATGTTCAGGTAGGTGAGGTGTGTCCGATAACGACAAGAGCAAAAATGAGCAAAAAATGATATGATACTGGCATACTACAACTGTTAGATTTAAATTAATCCATAATTAATACATCATTCATCTTGATAAATCATCCTTTATACTTTTATTCTTGCCTTGAACTATTTCTCAATAAATCAATTTGAATAATTTCATCAACACACCGACCAACCTTTACTATGATGTACAAAGAAACGCATGTGCCCACTTCACTTGACAGAAAGTCAACATCAGACT
The DNA here is from genome assembly GCA_016785285.1 of Brachirus orientalis. Lineage (NCBI taxonomy): Eukaryota > Metazoa > Chordata > Actinopteri > Pleuronectiformes > Soleidae > Brachirus > Brachirus orientalis. The sequence goes on from JAFBJR010000058.1 coordinate 2,524,872, forward strand.
CCAGATACAGTATCTGATCACTGTCTTATGGAGCTGCTGCCATCCGTCACTTGGACTGAGCATGCTGCATGCACAAACTGAATTCAGCACACATGCAAATGGTCCCAAATGAGAGCAGTAAGTAACTGAAGAATGTCAACTTCAACATCAATAAACCACGCCGTGTAATGGCTGTGAAATGCAAACACTTAGGCTTTCCTGAGTTTCTGTCTCTTCTAACGTTCCCTTAAGAATTGTATGTGATGCTTTCAGGGATTTCTCCAGTGGTGGCAGAGTTTTATTGATGCCTCGCGCCTACAGTGTTTCTTCTAACGGCCATTTAACTGCGATTTGAGGGAAACAGATGTAATGCGTGACAACAGCAGACCAACCACTGGGGGTGTTTACCACAGTGTTTTAAAGTTTACAACCACTTATGCCAGCCAAGAAATCACTCCTGTTATAATCTTCTTTTAAAGCCTGAAGAGGCAGGTTTGCTTGCTTTGAGCTCCAAATGAGATTAGAAAAAATGTTATCCAAAAACTCACTTGGAAACATCTGTAACTCTAAATTGTGGAATGTAAAACCAGCTACAAACAGGGTGCTTGTTATTACCAACTGGGCTGGTTTGAAAATTTCTTTATCCTAAACCTTACACTGTAGGGCTCCAGGCTAATTACCTTGCACCGATTAATCCAGCTTCATTTATATTGTGAGTTTATGCCTCTCTATTTAAAATTCACTTTGAAGCCTTAAATCACCACAAAAAGCTAATTTACCAGTTCTCAGGCTAGAACGTTCCATATACTCCCTCTGCACGCTGATTATGATAGCGTCACTTGAAAAAGAAGACTCCTGACTTGTATAATATGCATTATTTAAATATATTACCTGAAAATAACAGCTTCAAAATAAGTTAAATGGTGCAGAAATGTGTAATAGGTAGAATGATGCCTCTAAGCAGTTTTCAAACACATACACTTTGCACATATAGCTCCTAAAATAACAGACATATATTAATGACTCCATTCGGTTATAGTGGTTCGTGTACTGTAGAGAACATTTGTTTACCGAGAGCCTGAACAAGATAAAACAGTGAGGATTTAAGTGAATGTTGATGATTCCATTATTTTGACAAATGCAAACCCCTAGAAAACGTGACAAGCATGCAGGGGCTCAAACAAAGACATAATGCAACATAAACGCACTGATGGAAGTGAAGGTATATAATGAAGGTGAAGATATGGAAACAAGAGAAAATAATGGACAAATTAGAGTGTGTGCACTTTTATTTGTAATTGCTGCCTCTTTAGCCCTTTCAACACTGACCTTGTCAGGACCAGTAGTACTCATGGAGACCAAAACCTGGTCCTAATGAGGCAGAACCTTCTGAGGAACTGGTTCAGTTTAGGGCTCAGATCTGAATTGTTAGGTTATGGTTATTAACCGGGTATGGTTATAGTTGGGGATAATGCTCTGTTTAGGCTATCCACATGAATGAAAGTAAATAAAGAACAGCTGCAAACATGAATGTGTGTCTTTGTGTGAGTAAGTTTAGATTTCAACCATCACACATTTACTGTGCCTTTTACGCATGTGACTTTTTCTTAATGCAAATGCAAGAATAAAATTAGTTTATGAATGGATGAAATAATGAATTTGTTAATTTATTCTTCAATGAATATTGCTATATAGAGTGACAGAAAACCTCAACACCGGGGTCCCAAACTCAAATGACCTGAGGGCCAATGACCATCTAGTCTGGGTTAGGGACCCAATAACTGTTCAGTAGGGGGTGTACAGCATGACCTTAAAATGATAACATGATATTGCAATAACTATCTCTATCTTGGCTGACCCGAATCATCCTCTGAGGCACCAATTCATGTTGTTGCCATCAGGCTGCAGAATGATATTTATGATGAACATGATATATAATGAATCTCATAACAAACAATGTGTGTGTGTAATTTAATGGTAAAAGATTGTAATGCATTTAACAATTTTTACTATGTTGTACTAACATATTTAGCATTAGAATATGTCCATATACTATAACCTCAGCATAAACTTTGCCATGTTTTCATTATTAACATGATATTAAGTGGCTAATTTTTTCGGATAAGGAAGTGATCAGAGGAAAAATAACACTGTAATAAGAGTGGTGCATATACTGTATGTTGAATGGTTATGGTGTCTTATGTGTTTACCCTGCATTTACTGTCACACCAAATAAAACAATTTCAAATGTTTTACTCACTCTAAAGTTTTCCCTTTGAGTACAATAACGTTCCTATCTCTGTAGCCTCTCAAGCATATAGTATGTTTACCTTTTTCAAATAAAGGTAATCTGTTTTAATGCAGTAATATGTTGTTATTTTTGTTTATAATGATGTGAAAATTGAGTTGTGAATGTGTTTTGCGTTTCCTGCCCAGGGACAGATGAAATGAGCTTATTGCAAACTCTGGTGTGGCCATCAACTAAACTAATAAATACATTGTATGAGGTATACAATGAAATTGCAGGCCATTTTAATTAAGTTATCTATTATGTTGTGGTTGCTGCAGCTGTTTGTTTGCATTACTACTTTGCAATCACAACAGTAAAATACGTCAATTATGACTATGCTATTCAAGTGGATAGCACCTACTGTATGAGCAGGGCATTAACAAAAAGCATCCCCAACACTCAAATTCTAATTTTTCTTGTAGCTCCAACGATATTTTCACTCCTATGGGGATTTGATTTGCACCACATAAACACTTCAGCATGTCTCAGCAGAGTTGGCACGAAGGCTAATTAACTTCTGCTAATCAAACAGATGGTTTTCACGGGTACTCCGGCTTCCTCCCACAGTCCAAAAACATGCAGATTTGGGGATTAGGCCAATTGGACACTCTAAATTGCCCGTAGGTGTGAATGTGAGAGTGAATGATTGTCTGTCTCTATGTGGCCCTGTGATGGACTGGTGACAGGGTGTACCCTGTCTTTTGCCCTATGTCAGCTGGAGTTAGGCACCAGTGAACCCCTGCAACCCTCAGTGGAGGATAAAGCGGTAGAAAATGAGTGAGTGAGTAATCAAACAGACACTGTAGAAGTCCAAAAAGTCAAACGTTATCTCTAATGTGTGCAAGTCAGTCACTGATTCATTGCTCTTCTTGCGGCTTCACTTTTAAATTTCAAGCTCTACATACACTCACACATAAAGTGGTAATTCAAATTATTCATGGGCCCCAAACTCCCCAGTGGTTTGTTTTATTGTTTAAGTGTGTCAAAGTTTGTTTTCGTCAGCTCTGCCAACGGATGTGGTGTCTGTCCCAAAAGTCTGGAAGCTTCTTTAAAATATCTTTCCCCTGTTAGCCAATCTTTGTACATGATGTCAGTCATGGGGTTTTGTGCAAGGGATGAAATAATTATTCTGAAATCTGACATAAATGATTAAAATGTTAAAAAAAAAAAACATGAATAAAAAAGTGAATCACATTTGTGATAGTTCAACTGCTAAAATCAGTAAATACTGTGCAATATATTGTGAATCAGAGCCAGTGTACACATAACGTCCTGGGAAAATGCTTTTTCCCTTTTCCCTGAAAGAAACCACTGAAACCCAAAATGATTCTTACACAACAATAAAGGAAAAAAAAAACTTGTCACTTTGTAAAGATGAAGATTCAGATTGATCCCCAAACAGAAAACAGCAGCAAGTACAGCTGTATGATATGTTCAAAAAAAAAAAAACATACTGCAATTATCTGGGCAGATACTGTGATTGCAATATGATTCAAAATTGGTATAACTGATCATTGTTGCATCTTAACTTTCACACAAAAAACTGACCAAAAATTAAGGTAATTTGATGGGGTTTTTAGTCTGTTTTGTTGCATATTTTTAATGTAATCAAATAGTTGCAATATCTTTGTTTGTTTGTTTTTTTATTATTTTGTGCAAACCCATACCCAACTACCCAGCCCAATCTTTGACAACAGAATCATCATTAACATGTTATTAGCGCTCAGTAACAAGTAATGTAACATGCCTGAAGATATTGTGGGTACAGTAAGACGCAGGATCACCACAGGGCATATCTGTCTGTAGAAAGCACGACTGACACTATACCATAGGTGGGTATTGAAAAGAAAAGACATCGAACAGAGCGAGAAAAAACTGTGTAGAAAAGAAGAGGAAAACAAGCAGGCAAAGAGACTGAATGGTGGAAAGTGCAGTAGCTTTGTGAATAGAGACCAGAGGAACGTTGTGGTAATGGCAAAGGCAGACTCAGAAGTTTCACCCTGCCCTCAGACAGACGCTCAGTGTGGGTGGTTGGCTCTCTGCAGTTATCTGAGCCATGTGGCAAATAAATTCATAGCATGCCACTTGCCACCCACACCAACACTGGTGGGCATTCCCTGCAGTACAAAACAGTGGGCACCTCACTATGTGGCACAGCCCAACCCTTAACAGTGGTGAATATTGTTGTCAGTGTTGCTGACACTGTGATCAGCTTTGCTTCATGGAAAATCCACTTCAAACCTGCACATAACCAGGAAGCAATGGTGACATGTGTGATGATTCAGCAACAGACAGTCTTATGTTTGACTGCCAGAGTGAGCAAGTGTAAGAATTTCTGCTTTGATCACACTATGAAACAGGCCGGGTTGTAGTAGAACAGGTACAAACAGAAACATGTAGAGTGGTTCACTCGATCAAATATTATGAATTATAGATTTGTAAATGTATAATTGTGTTTAAAATGTTTAAAACGAGGTGTTGTGGAAGGAAATAGAGATTTTTTTAAGTATAATTTAATTTTAATTTTCAAGTATAAATGGTGTAAATACAATTCTTGTTCATAAGTTGTGTTTCAGTATATTGTAAATTGGTGACCATTTTGCCTCCAACTCATGACTGGGGGTCAGTAAGTAATTATGTTAACAGAATTGGAAGCTTGACCTCATATATTTTTAGACAAACCATTGTTGTACTCTGTGCAGACTAACCTGCGAATGTTGTACAATGTTTATTGTATTTTATTGCACATTTTTTATTTGTCTTCAAACTTAATGTTTTATTTGTGCAGCTATCCTTCTTGGCAATGATTTTCAAAAAAAAATAGGTTGCTTATTGCAATGGGACTTTTTCCTGTTTAAATAAAAGTTAAATAATATACAGAACAGTTAATGAATGGAAGTGTCATAGCTGAAACTGTATCTACAGTGCATTTATATAAAGTGATGAAGGACAGAACCCAGTGTTCTTGACCATCAGTAACAGATGCTTCTTCTGTGCCTCCACAGGTGCTCAGACAACTGGCACAGGGCATCATTCATTCCAGCAGCCATTTACCATGTGAACAAGAATTTAAAGGGCAATTCTGTGATTTAGCATTAGTTTTTTTGTTTGTTTGTTTTTTAAATGCCTCTGACCAAATGAAATCCAAAATGCTTTGAAACGAGGGTAAATTCATTCACATGACCACACTCAAAGTCAGAGTAAAAAGTCAGATGTTGTATGGTCCGAGGGGCTGACATTTTCCAAATGTGTTGCACATGGTTGCACTTAATACATTTATAGCACATTGTGTTATGTGGAAGTCATGCCCAGATGTGCTGCTTCTGGGAGTCACGGTAAAATTTAACATGAAGCAAATTTCTTTCATTCTTCGAAAGGAATCAGTCAAGTGTCTGCTACAAACACATACATATTGTGACAGCTGAGCTTCATCTTTTTGATTATTTTTAAATTTTTTTTTACTAAAACATTTTATTTTGACAAGTCGAGCATTAAGGAAACTGCCATCAGCTTAATTTTTTTTTTTTACAAAAAAAGGAAAATAACTGAACCAAAAAGAAGGAATAAGGAAGAAATTCAAGATCGTTATCCCACTGTCTGATAGAAAATCGGTAGAAGAATAACTCATTTTCTATAATAATGAGTCTTTACTGAGCAACTGGCAGAAACCCACTGAAACCTCCCACACTCACAAACTGCACTTTCTTACACAGTAGTTACAGATGACTAAATGGCCCCAGCAATATGTTTGTGGAAATAATAGTCTCTTTATGTATTTATATAAATATATGCACAGTAAATGCTGTGGTCCACTGGTTTATCTCAATACTGCAAAAAGACATTAAACCATATCTTCATATAAACACAAAACAATGAAAACAGCATGTCTACTTTCTTGTTTTTTACCAGTTGCCTTACACTACTGTTTTGAGTCAGTAACACATGCAACGCTGCGAGTGAGTGCATGTGTGTGGAGAGGCTCACAGTGTTGATGATTTTGCCAGCTACAAAAAAATTTGTCAAACCCCTAGCCTAATATTATCAACAGCGAGTCCAATTAGCAGAGTGACAATGTGTCATGCTGATAAATTCTCTGTACCACTGCCAGCTATGTGTTTAGAGTGAGTGCATGTTGCTGTGCTATTTACTCATTATCTTAATTTGTTCTCAGAAATAGCAGCACACGGGTGTTTTCACATCATCATGATTTATTTATTTATTTATTTATTTTTTTCCCACACTACTGTGTGGCTCAAGGGATGGCAGTGTCAGTCACTCCACTGCTTTGATCCAGACTGACATGTTTCATTGGCTGTTGAAATGATTTCTCTCTAACATTTCTGTTCCACAGAGAAATCAGTATGAGAGTACTTTATTAATGCCTGAGGGAAATTTGGGGAAATTGGGGGAAATTGGATGTGTTACATTTTCTCCTTCAGCATTAAAATAACACCCAACAAGATTATCAACAGATAAAATATTGCACGTGAATTGCAGCTATGACATGCTATGACATGCTGCCACAGAGTTTATGAGAGCATATTTATTCACAGTAGGAGCAGAGAATTACTGATATATTGCACATGGATTTTTACTAATTATTTTGTTAATGCACAAAAAATGTCAGGGAGAAGAGTCATACAAATGTCGATGACCCTCTGACTTTTCCTTGAGTTTCACCGTGAGTCGTGCCCTGATTTTTGCCATTTTATGGATTGTCTTTACACACAATCACATCCATAAAAGAAATATGACAATTAGTGTCGCAATTAGTATATTTTATAGCAAATTTTCCCTGGCATTTATCACAGCAGTGTTTTAAAAATGTGTAAAAATAATAAAATAAAAACATTTTAACTCATGCCTGTATCTAAAATGCCGACCAAGTTCCTAATGGATATGTTGAAACGCTGCCTCCTGTTGAGAGAACATCTTATTTGGGAATCCCCCCTGAAAATTCAGCATGAGGGATTCAACTTTTACCCATTTCAGGTCCAATAAAGAGATAATGCAAGAGGAACTTAAAAGGATAGAAGAAAGCAGCCATGACTTTCATTAGAACGGAGCCTCCACCATCTGTCAATCACTGCCAGACAGGCTATTACAGAGCCAGTCGTCTGCACTTGTCCAGCCGCTGGCATTAAAGACGGTCAGACATTTCCTCTGGACAGATCTCACCCACAAGGTAAGACAGCTTCTCACTGAAGCGCTCTCTCATTCATGTTCTGCTTTCCTCTCTGCCCCTCCCATTTCCCAACTACCCATCAAGTCCTTTTCTCTCCCTCTCTTTTCTTCCACCACTCCTTTACATACACCCCTCCATACACACTTTCTTCCACTTGTTTTTATATCTTAGTGAGGACATAATGCCTTTCCTAGCCCCTTACCCTAACCTTAACTATCACAACATGCCTAAACCTAACCTAACCTAATTCTAACCCTAATCGTAAAACCAGGTATTAAACCTAAAAAAAGGCCTTTAAACTTGTGGGACCCAGAAAAAATGTCCCCACAAGGTCAAAATGTCCTCACAAAGATAAACAAGTACACACTCACGCTCATACACACGCAGCGGTACATGCAGCTATCCTTTTGAGGACTCTCACTGATTTCCATTCATTTGAATAGCCTAAATAAAGTGCTATCCCTAACCTTAACCATAATAATGCATAACCATAACCTTAACCTAACCACAATTCAAATCTTTGCCCTAAACATTACCAGTTCCTCAGAAATTAGGTTCTGCCTCATTAAGACGAGTCCTACTGGTCCTGACAAAGTCACTATTTATGCCAGCACAGATCCTATAAAGATGTAACAAATACAAGCACACACACACACACACACTTGGGCACAAACAGCCACTGGGGGCCATCCATAGTGATCTCATTACACAGGACTGCAGGGGAACCGTCTTAAACAATTTCACATCTATCCTTCCCCAACACACCACCACCACCACCACCAGCAGAAACAACCATGCACCGCTTCTTCAAGATATATCAGGGTCAAGTAAGCAATTAAGAGGCCACTGGTCTAAACAGGGTGCCATTTGAATTGGAAGAAATGAAGCAGCAAGCCTGGACAGTTTCCAATTAAGCATCAAAGAACAACACAAATGCCCTCTAACTGTTTTGCATCAGCAGTCCTCTCTAGTATAACTTGCATAATGGCATAAAAGATGACTGGAATGAGCACTACAATATGCATTTATGTTGAAAAAAAAAAATCTTATTTAATTGCTGGTAAACTGACCATGAATGACAGCAAGAAGAATCATTAAGAGGGAAATTAAAAGCAACCACAGACAGAGTCAAATTAGCACAATGTTTTCGAATTCACCCCACAAGGGTGAAACTGCCACAGTATTCACTGAATAGTTAGAGGAAAAACTAATTACTGCAGGTAAGAGTCTTTGTTAAATGACAACCGATGATGTCAAAAAGCCAAAAGATCAGCCTAACGCAGGCTTTTATTAGTTAAATTATACATCTATGTAAAATTGACTGTTAGCAACAGTGAGAATAATAATTCAGAATAGTCCTTTGGTGACAGCTTTAGTTCTGAATAACAAAGCAACGGTCAACAGTCATTAAAATGTAATTTAATTAATTGTGTGTTATTAATATGGTCCAAATGAAAACCAAGAATAACACAGACACACATCATTATCTTTATCACTGGGGTTGTGTCTTTGACCACATATTTGTTTGACTTTGAACAGCACAGCTCAAAAAGTAAAGGACTGGGTTTGAGGGAATTTTCTGGGTATGTAGGCTGTTGCACAAGGGAAAAAATAATTCGATTTTGGTGGTGATACAGACATGTGCAAATTTTCTTATATCCAATTAATATCGTTCGAATTGGAAATCACAACTTCCCTCTTTTCATTGACGTAGAAATAAATAAATAAATTAATTAATTATGATTTGCACATACATGCAGTTGTCCCACTGTCCAGAAATACTAGTTGAAAAAGAAGCATCACCTACGTCTGTGTCATAAGCACAAACACTTGTTTTCACTTCTCGCCCTCAAATATTTCTCATCTGCTTATCCCATCGCTGTGAACCATCAATTTCATTTCCCTCTTATTTTGCGTCTGTGACTTTCATTGCTATTTTTCATCTTTTTTAAAAAAAAAAATATTGAAGTATATTGTTTCTTCAAACAATACCTTTGTTTCTTCTTTTCTTTGTAATGAAGCAACAGACTCAGCAGCTCCTATATTTGATAAATTGGGGGGAGAGGGTAAGAGGATATTTGCATCAATCCAAACACATTTCATTTACAGCCATACACCCTGGAGTTCTTTTAAGTATCTAATAAGAAAACCAAGTCAGGTGTTCTTCTCCTCCTGCCAGGTTTCTATACATATCCTCCAACATCAAAAGCAGAAATACAGTGCGTCACATTTGCGTCGAGCATACATCTGATATCCCACACCAGAAAGTCATGACTGGAACTATTGTTTACATGAACAGTGATCGGAATGACAATCAGCATAAACAACCCTCCTCAATCAGACTAAAATTCCTTTCTGCATGGGTCAAATCAGACTGGAATATTCATTTGGTACGTTACAATTATTTTTGTCCATGTAAACACAGGAACAGACAGGATTATTTTAAGACAAGTGTTAAAACCCCAACAGAGGATTGAACTCTCTGAATCTAGTTTCTTTTGAAATAGTCAAATTGTATGTTTTAAAAAAAAAAAATGCCATAGCTGTTGCCATAGAGCTGAAGCTCTAGACTGTATTTACAGACATGTGCATGATTCCACCTCACACACAGATACTTCACATGTAATGTCAAGGATTTGAAATTTTCATCCCTTCACTGCATTATTTTTTCAAAGTCCTTTACCCCCAATAAATGTCAGTGTAAACAACTTCTTACCGAATGTTGTGGGACTTCCGTTTGATTTCATTCCAGCAGAGGTTCATGTCTCCTGTTTGGTGCAGACCGCCTCCTCTCAGTCTGCAGCACTCGGTCCCCTCCTCCTGCCCCTCACCGTCCACTGTGGACTGGCACGGCACACAGTGGCATCCCGGCCACGAGGGCCGCCCCGCAGCTGAGCACACACAGGCAGAAAAGAAAAACAGAAGGACACACCCAAAATGAGTAACATGGTTAACTGCTGATATTAATAATTAAGATGGCAGACACTACAACACATTGCTACCACACTCTATCCCTTCAAAATAAAAATATTATTTTGGGAAAAATCATACTCAAACCTTGACTTTTTTCAGTGAAACCACCCTTACCAATGAAGCAACTAATTACCAACTTTGGTTACCAAGTTACCAAGTCAAACAAGGTGAGCAGACAGCCAGTCAAATACATTCCACTGCACATTTCATCAGGAATGCTGTGTTTGTACTGAATTCAGCAAACAAAAAGCTAAAATGATCACCACATTGAAAATTTTACAAACCAAATAAATCCTTTCACATAGTATTATTAAATGGTTCTTATATATTGTTTATAGCACAAACTGTTCATAAATGTATATGTTATGTTTGAGTGTCTCATAAGTCTTTAAACTTTAAACTCTTTAAACTCTTGGATTTAACCAGTTTTAATACATATGTCAGGGTCCTGATAGTTCCTGCTGCCATGGAAATACAAGGAGCCCAGATTAATCCCTTGGTTAAAGTGGACATAAGCTAAACTTTCATTTTAAGAAAGAAATAAAGGTGTGTGCGTCCTTCAAAAATAAATGAATCTATTCGGTACTTATCTATACCACTTACAGACGCTATACAGATAAAGGTCTCAGGGCAGCTGGAGCCAAGTCCGGCTGACACTGAGCAAGAGGCAGGTACAGTTCACCAGCCTATTGTTTATCACAGGACAAAACAGAAACAACCATTCACACTAAGCTGGATTGCCTGGTGAAAACAGACTCAAACACAGAGAAAACCCAGATTTGAACCAAGAACCAATTTTGATTCGGCACCAGTGCTAACATCCCACGACTATGTCACCAGAAATTTATAGCAATTGGAAATTTACAAATAGCTCAGCACCTCTTTAGGTCAAAACCTGATCCAAGTATGAGACAGAGGGAGCATACTTTAAGAGCACATTATTAATATTAATGTAAGACTAGAAAATTTATAAACTGTCAAGGAGAGAACCTCCAACCCATCTGCCATGACTGACGAACTGAGCAAAAATCAATCACAAATAGTAAAAACTATAAATCAGCACACAGATATCTCTACACAGTCTGTGTGTGTTGCTAATCTATCAGGAAAAAAAGGAAAAGTTTAATGCAATGCTTTGTAGCAATCTTCAAAATGTAAAGTGACAGATCTTTGTCCTGTGTGTGAGACAGAAAAACCTAAATCACAACAAACCGGCACTTTTATCCCATGATTCCATTCCATTAAACTCAGTGAAACAAACACAGACAAAAAGCTTGTTTTTTTTTTCACAGACTTTCTCAGAGAGGGGGCAAGTGAGGCTACACTCATGGAGGTGCAAAACCCCAGGAGGAACAGTACACAAACACAGAAGCTCTATCACACACACAAACACACACTCCACAGTAAGTGGTATTCAGGCCAGGGGAAGCTTTTTCCCAGGTTCACACACCAAGATAAATCTTGTGTTTGGTCAGTGCTGCTGTCAGAGGATTCTCATCTTTTCTGTTCATTCCACAACCTTTACCTTAGCAGCTGCAGGGCCTCTCAGCTAAGACCTCAGACCTGCAGCACACACACACAGTTTTTATACCTTAGTGAGGACACATCATAGACATAATGCCTTCCCTAGCCCCTTACCCTAACCTAAACCATCACAACTAAGTGCCTAACCCTAACCCTAACCTAAACCCAATTCTAACCCTAACCCTAAAATCAAGTCTTAACCCTGAAAGAAAGAGAAAATGTCCTCACAAAGATAGGATTGTATGTTTTGGACCTCACAAAGATACACACACACAACCATGTATTTGGTCCAAATTCTCTGATTATATCTTAGAAGTAGGGACATGCAACATACAACCACATACTGTAAATAACACTCACTAAGATACACATTTAATTAAACATGGGTCTTAATTAACCCTGTGGAAGTAAAGCGCATATTAAACCTGCTTAAGCCAATTTTAGGATGCTCTGTTAAAGCACCACCATGTAGTATTTCAACCTTTGAATAATGTCTCCAAATATATTTTGAACTTATTGTCTTCTTGTAACAGTTTGAAAATTGCCCTTGTTAGAGCCTGAGAGAGTCTCCAACAATGTACTGGATTGGAGATTGTTGTCAGTGAACGTAGTATGTCAAATTAACAATGTTTCCTTAGTCTCTGGTGTGTTTCCTTAATTTCCAATGAGATTAAGGTGTTTGACCTTCATAATCAGACATCGATGGAGCTCGTGGAGATAGTCAAAAGCAATACTTTACTGTAAATAGACATTATTAATACACATTTAGAGGTAGTTACAGCTAATGGCAGCTAAATGACTGAGTTGTTTGTAGGTGGAGCCAGAAGGAACTGAGAAATTCAAAAGATGGTTTGTAATTTCTTGTTTTGAGCTCAACCATTAACATGTTTATGTTTCTTACACAAGGCTGACTTTTAAATATTTCTCTCCAATCAAATACCAACACAGCCTAGAATGACCCAGGAAGAAGGAACTTTTTTTTTGCAGTGTCACCATTTGAGTGAACAACTCCGCAGTGAGAGGAAAGGATGGAAAGACTTGCTAGGATTGCATTCATTTCCTTTCTTTATCTGCACTCCTCTCTTTTTCTCTGTATTTCCTCTTCTCTGTACATTCCCAGCTTGTTTGGCAGACCAGCTCACCTCAAACTGCCCTCAAACTTTTTTTTACACATTTCACATGAATCATCATCATCTCATCCCCACTCCCATCTCCCATTATCTCTCAATTTCCATCCCTCCCTTTTTCCCCTCAGACAGCTCCTGTTGGTCTAGGTGAGTCTTGCATGAATCAGCTATATCCTGCACATTTCTCCCACTCTCTCTCTCTCTCTCTCTCTCCCTCTCTCTCTCTCACTCACTGTCTTTACCTTCGCTGATAATCAAGGGTTGGGCGTGTGACTCCAAATGCTTCTGACTTGAGCTCAAATATCTCATCCAGCATTTTGTGTATGAATTTGATTTGCTTCACTGCTCCGTGTTTGTAATAAAACATGGAAGTGCATGCAAAGCAGAGATGATGCAATGAAGTTCAAAAGCAGTATGACAGCATGACAAACATCAACCACACCACTGCACCAAGAGAACACCCTGCAGGTGAGAGATAATGCAGCTCTGAGAGAGGTTTGTTTCTGGAGTAAAATAGTAAACAGAATGAGAGAAGGCCCTGTCGCCAACCTCAAATCTCTCATTTCTCTTGAGCTGTCTCTCAGATGCAGTAAAAGGAATTTCACATAAAGACACAAACCCGTACATCCCCGCACCTGGAAGACTGCAACTTGTTTAAATATTTAAAAACTAACAAGAAAACCTGTCGTCGTTTTGGATGCAAGACACTTTAAAAGCCGCCACATAGGGAGAAGATGTGGAAAGATTCATATTGTCTGCATCATGCAGACATATATCAGCCAAAGTAGAAGACATAAGGTGGATATGACTCCCACTTTGAACTTCTAAAACACGAGTCAAGCTTTAAACACTCATTATTTATGGCAGTGATCAGATATGACTTTGCTCAGTCAAGCATAAGTCCAAAGATGCTGAAAAACCAGCCAAGGATTTAGTGACACGCCACAAAATTACAAAGTCAATATTCATCTTGCTGCTATGGCTACAGCCCATGTTTGACAGAAATCATACCTTAACACTTTCAAGGTTACCCAATCATGTGAACGGCACAAAGAGAATATCAGCCTTCACTCACTCCCCTTTTTTTCCTGACCACTCAAGCCAAGGCAATGTGAAAGGACATTTGTCAGACGATATCTGAATTTTAAATCAAAGGAATTGAAGACTGCAGAAGACGGCGCACAATGCTTTTGTAGATTTCACAGCAAAAGAGGAGAGACAGTTCAAATGTGGAGATAAAGCATGAAAGGATGAAAGCCACTGTGGTTATACACCATGTCTACATATTGATATTAATCTGAAGGAATCAAGACTGTAGCTCAGATGTTATTGGGATTCATTACTGGAGCTCTGCACACAGTTACAATTTTTTTCACCATGAGCAGTTCCTACCTTAATAGTAAAGACTTGCTGCTCCGATTACGGCTTCAGTCTCAGGCTCATGTTATGAAACCTGTCACAAAGGGTAAATGAGTGTTGACATTATTTACCCTGCCTATGATGGTCCGCTTATCAGAGAATGCAGAGATATGTCAGGCCTGCAGAGAGGGATAAACCAAACAAACAGGGAAGGAGGATGGAGGTAGTGAGGCTGAGGAGGGGAAGATAGACATTGACAAGGGAAAAGATGGGTGACCAAATAAGCAGTGACTTCTGTCCTGGTGAAAGACTTCTCTGTCCTGGTACATTCCAGCTCACACCTACATGTCCACCTACTCCCCTTGGCTAACGGGAAAGGAAAAGCATCTGCCCGTTGTCCTTTGACCCACACACATGCACTCTGACCAATGCAAAAAAGAAAAAAACAACACTGCATTACTGGTTCTGGAAAGTGTCTGAGGTCTTAGAATAATAAAATACATGAAAATAGAATGGGGCCACATGGTTGGTGTAGTAGTTACCACTCGTGCTTTTGCAGCAAGAAGACCCAGAAGACCGGTCGGAAAAAGGGCCTTTCTGCATGGAGTTTGCATGTTCACCCCATGTGTGTGGGTTTTCCCCGGGTTCTACAGCTTCTTCCCACAGTCCAAAACCATGGGGTTTTGGGGATTAGGTTAACTGGACAATCTAAATTGACCATAGGTGTGAATGTGAGAGTGGATGGTTGTTTGTTTCTATGTTTCCCTTCGATGGACTGGTGATCTGTCCAGGGTGTACCCCGCCCCAGCCCTATGTCAACTGGGATTAGGCATCAGCGTCCCCTGCAACCCTCATGTGGAGGATAAAACAGTAGAAGATGCGTTAAGCATTAAGATTGTCCTTCACTGGAGATAAGACCAAAGCCTGATTGAAACACCTGAATTCAGTACTTCACAGGTGTTGCCAGATACTTTTGTCCATATAGTGTATATTATTCCAGAGAACTATTTCCACTAAGAAACTTTTAGATGGAATTATTTGAATATGGGCTGGAGAATATCTACTGAAAGGAGTGTTTTCACCTCTAAAAGAATGCACTGAAGCTGTTTTGTCCAAACATGCTGTCCCAATATTTTGCCAGTCCGCAGCATATTATATATTGGAACTTGAAAAAAAAAAAGTTCAAAATTCTTTACTGTAACTGTGAACACATCATTCTGTCAGTAGGCAAAAGCAAGCACCAATTTACAATAATGCTTTTACACCCACAATTACGACACTCCACTGAAGTGATAAAATGCAGTTTTTTTAAAATACTGGCAAGCAGTGATACAGACGGCAGGAATTCATCAGCTGGGCTTCATCAAATGTGTGAAACACTGATTTTACTTCAACAAATACAGGCCAAGCTAACAATGACTCACAGTTTTAGTGTCCAAGAGGCCTGATGGTAAATGAACACAAGCTAATTCCTGCATTTCTGTGAATGTGTGTGTCTATTGGCTTGTTTCATCAGTAATCTTCTGGCTCTGTGCCCGATGGGGGTTAAGGGAGGTTGGACCAGTGCTCTGTCCCTCCCTCTGTCCCTCCTCAACAGCTACCAGTTCAAAGAGAAAAGTGAAAACACACATACACACATTAGTTTCCATGACTTCAGAGGACATTGCATTGATTTACATTCATTCCTGGAGACTTACTCTAACAACCATAAAGCCCTAACCTCAACCTAACTTTAAAACGTGTCTCCACCTTAACTGCAGTAATTTATGTTATGGGGACTTGATTTTTGTCCCCATAATGAAGACAAGTCCCTATAATGTGACTGCGTAAACAACATAAGGAATACCAGGTACATACACACACACAGGTTTGTGCAGCATCCTTCTGGGGACATGTATTGCCTTCATTCATATGGACTCCTTTCAGCCTAAACACAGTGCTATCTCTAACCTTAACCATAACCAGTTATGGCTCAACACTAACCTTAACCTATCCACAATTCAAATCCTAGCCCTAAACTTAACCACTTTCTCAGAAATGAGGTTTTGGTCTCCATGAGGACTACTGGTCCTGACAAAGTCAGTGTTTATGGCAAAAAGGATCCTAAAAAAAATAACAAACACATGTGTACACACACACACACACACACACACACACATACACAACCAGATTTCTGTCCCTCTCTGCTGCAGATGCAGGATGAGCAAGTTTCCATCAGAGCTGTCACAACTTTCTCATTGTTGGTGAGATTGGATAAGCTCCAGTGACACCACACACAGGTATTAATATGGACACCCTGTCATTATCTATCCACACTCATTCACTCATTTTTACCGTTAATTCAGTTTTTTGTGTAGTGTAGTTTCATGAGGTGTGGACACATTGGTTGCCAAGCACACTACCATCGCTTAGTCTGAGGCATGGACGTGTCTGTTTGTTTTGCCACTTCTTCTCATTATAAGACTGCCTTTTCCAGATCAGTGTAACTGGTCACACCTCCACCAAAGTGCATTGGAAAAATCTGCAATTTTATATTACACCACACAGGACTTTTAACTGTTGCCTCCATCTTTAGGTTCATATATACTGCAAATTTAAATTTCGATTTTCTTTCAGGACTTTGGTGCTGGAGATGGAGTGGTTTACAAACTTCAATTACTGGTCAAAGAAGACGGTCTATTTGTGAGAAAAAGCACAAAACATATTCTTAAGGTACTGTAGAGTTAAGCGAGGGAGAGATTTTATTTAGTGAGCTGATAATCTATTTTCCTTGTGTTCCCGGTGGCAGCCATGAACACTCATGTGCCAGACTGGTTGTGGGAGATGGCAGTGCACATGGCGACAGACACACTTGCTTCAAAAAAAACTTGAACTGTCGTTATTACACAAAAACACAGCACAGAGCGCGCTCTGTTCTATTCTGTACACTTCTAGTGGTTCGCTGATTGCCTTGAGGCCTACAACTACTGACGATGACCGTAACCTGGATGACTGAGAAGCTTTTCTGACATATTCTATACACTGTGGTATGGTAAGAAACTCAAACACAGACACACACAAACACTTTTAGCTATATATGGTCAACCCTTCCACCCCAGCTGGGCACAGTCAGCTGTCAAACTCTTTCTATTTCCCTTGACACATCCCTTCACTCCTCCCAAGCTGGACTCCTTTTGTCTGCAGACATGTGACGCAGTGATCTGTGATTTGCAGCACAGATTAGAATGGCGAGAGCAAGACTTTCATGTCCCCTCTTTGTATGGTCTTCCTCCTGCATTCCCGTCACGATTTCACATTGTCATGCTCGCAGTGTTTTGCCCTCCAACCAGATATTTCATTACCCTTCGTACTTTATTATCTTTTCAAAGCCAAAGTAATTTCCCCTCTGGAGAAAACATGCAATCCACACAGTTATTTATATTTACATGATGCTGTTGTTTGTTATTTTGTTGCCAAAGAGATGGCTTTGAAGCAAGAGCTCCGCTGACATTAACGTCATTATACCTGGGGTGGAAGCAGTAAAGTGTCGTTTGAACACTTCAGTTGATACCCATGTGTTGATTCTAGCATCAGGTGAGTGAGTAACGGTTATGTTTGTCATCAACTGTATGATGAGTCTGGTTCTTCTAAAGCAGCAGTGAAGCCTTAACCGACTGCCTGATAATATTATTCTTTAATCATTTGTGTCCAGTGTGTGTGTGTGTGTATATGTGTGTGTATTAATGCATGCAGCAGCAGTCCACATCATGCCACGCTAAATCGCTGTCCGATTGTGATACAGTGCGACTCCACAGTAATAACGTACATATACATGTTCCCATTAACATTTACACTCATGTACACAGAAAACAGACTATTATCAAGCTTTCACATTATCATACTTAAAATGAGGCCCTGACACGTTTCTGGGCATCTGATTAATATGGGTTCAAAGATTGACTTCCATTTCACTGTAAATTAAAATGATTTATGTAACAGTAGATTTAAAGTTTATGTAAGTAGGAAAGTGCTATAATTTCTCAACAATTCTTGAAATATTCCTGAATTAGCTTATTATGTAATTTTGAGAATTTTCATCCTATTTAAGACTTGGATGTTCTCCAAATGCTAGGAAATCTTTCTTGAATAAAAACATTCCAGCGTTTACCCAGTATTCAACGGTCAAGTGACTCTGCAACGCAATCTTGTTCATTTTATTTATTCTGTCACGAGTCGTCGCGTTTAAATGAAGGACCAAAGTAAAAATTACAAAATAGTAATGAGTGTAGCACCGTAACTGAGCTCAACTGTTTTTTGTTTTTTTTTTTTGTCCTGTTGCAAGTTATAACCATTAATTTATTGTGAAAGAGGCTTTAAATCTCTCATTTCATTTACTCAGGGTTAACAGACTTTTATTTTGGTAAGATGGACATAATTTCCACTAAATGGTCTTTGTTTTAATCAGCCACCACCTCGCTAAGATTATATCACAAGACGTGTCCACTTCACCAAGCTGTTTGGTTGATGACACTGATAGGGACAACATCCTAATGAGCGTATGCTGAACACTTCCCATTTTTATTTCACATATCCCTCTCATATGTCCCTGCCGTCTGTCTTTTTCTTTTTTCCAAACAAATTGAATTTACAGCTGTGCCGCGTTAATGAAAGCTACAAACTGTCATGCAATTTCACATATGGCCTATTTAACAGTAATGTATTTCAATCTGTGCGTGTGTTGCGTGAACATTTCCACCTTGAGATTCATGTTATCTGTTCGGTTATGTTTATGAGAATGTACTCTAACTCATGAGCAGAGCGTATCACAGTAGACATTTAACAGAATGTTTCTTTCTTGTGCCTCTCTGTGGAAGTGACGACAGTTGAGATACCAATTTCATCTTGTATCGAATAAAAGATTTGCTCCTTTATTTTTGCTATAAAATCTTTTTGAAGATGCTAAGGAGGTACAAATTAAAAACCACTAAGGCTTGAAATTACCGGTGAAGAAATAAGAACACTTATTTTAGGAATATTAAAGTTCAGTAAATTCTTTTTACGGATTGATTTTCTTCATCGGTTGAAACACTTTGAGCACATAATTGGCAAGTTTGCAAACAAACTGAAAAAAAGGATTGGAGAAAAAAAAACATAGGAACAAAAAAAAAGAATCTAATTCTGCTGTGAGTTTTAAATATGACAAAATGCCTGACATCCCGTCATCAAATAAAAGAAGTGCATTAAATGTCCAGAGAATGTCTTTTGCAAACTGTAACCATTTTAAAATGAAGTGTGTAGTAATGCACTGCTGTGCTGAAATGCATGTGATCTGTATACTGTGATGTAATAGACAGTATGCAGTATGTGACAAATGGCAAAGAACTAAAGCACAGCAACAACAAAGAAAAGCATCAGTAAAAAGGACTCAAATCATATCAATCCACATTCTAAAGAGATTACTTTTGAAACAAATTATTTAAGTCTTTTAATAACAATATCAAAATACTTTTTAAGGATTAGCAAGACAACAAAATCAACCTCAGAGTAGTTCATATTGTGGCCCCATCTGTGTTTTTAAGTGTTGTAAATAATCATTAGAAACTGCATAGACTGCCTGTACTGCCTTATCATTACTGTGTATGAAACGCTAATTAAAAGTCGACCCTGTCTTCATGTCCTCACCGCAGTTAAGAGGAAAGTAAAGAGTAAAGAGGAAACACTTGTTTCGGTAAAGAGGTAATTTACTAAACCCCAGTTAAAGTCGCTGCTAATTAAGTGAAATTTATCCCACTGGAAAGACAGTGAGATGAAATATTCTGTTGAAAGGAATAAAGTAAACGAACAGATGTTGTTTTTTTTCCCCTTCATCTTCTTTTTTAAATTTTCTGGTTAGTGGCTCACTTTTGCTTTGCTGTGCCTCTACAATAACATGTTCATGATATCACTAAAAGTAGTTTGTACCTATTCATTTCCAGCACATATTACCAGTTATTCAATAAATTATCACATAGAATAAATAAAAAAAAACAGCCGATATTGCTGTAATATCTTGTTCTGTCAGTTAATATGACCCATGGTCTGAAAAGAATTGTATCACTTTGCCCTGAAACAAAACGACATGCGTCAGAAAACCTTGCTGCAAGTCTGCTGTCACTAAGTCCCAATGCAAAATAATCAGTACATCCATTCATCCATCCACCCAGACAAAAACTCGCAAGTAATTTGGTTTAGTGATGCCACAGCAGCTAACAGCACATAAAAATAATGTAAATTTAATGCCGTGGTTTTGTTATAGCCTTCTGTAGCATTTGAGATTAACA
Source organism: Brachirus orientalis (assembly GCA_016785285.1). Lineage (NCBI taxonomy): Eukaryota > Metazoa > Chordata > Actinopteri > Pleuronectiformes > Soleidae > Brachirus > Brachirus orientalis. Next base: position 2,545,608 of record JAFBJR010000058.1, read on the forward strand.
GTGCATGCATAAAACAGCTGGCACTGCTCTCTGGAACAGAGGCAGATAAAGTTAGCATTTTGTAATCTAAGTTTTCAAAAGATTAAAATAATACAGGCAGCATTAATGCACCAAATAAAAGCAGTAATGAAAGATTTTACTTTCTTTTTCACAGGGTGAGACCTGCTGACCTTCTCCAACTTAACTACACACAATATATGTGACTTGGGTTTTGTATTCACGCTGTGTTCACTGTTTATTTGGCAGAGCTGCAGCTCAGGCAAGTTAAGAAAATTCAGTTTTCTTCCAAAAGCACCAAGTCAGTCACACATAAATATGCTGATCAGAAATTTGTAGCACTGAAGTACAATATGGCTGCAACAATTACTCCTCCATTAATCAATTATTAATTACTAAGTTAATCATCAACTATTTGGAGAATAGATTAACCGGTTTGAGTGATTTTAAAAAAATAATAGATGGATTAATTGACTATGGAAATAATCATCAGTTGCAGCCTTAAAGTACAATGCCGAGTCTGATCGGTCCGTCATTTCAAAATCCTGACAGATCTTGGAGGTCGACGGGGGCCCAGCATAAAATTTTCTCCCTAGAGTTCCAGAGGCGGTTAATTCAGCCATGAACATGAACCTTCGACCTTATGCTCAAGCTCTGTGGGTGATTTGATAAATTGTGGCCACAGATGACTGGAAAATGGAGACAATTTAAACTGTCTGTTCTGCAGTGAAGTTTAAATTTACTGGCGGTCTCAAAACAACTATAAAGACTAATTTCCTTCGTGTCTAGTCACATGAGACATCAGACAATGGAACTGCTCACACGCACACACTGTGACCTGCCAAATGGATTTGATGATTTCAGAGCCCGATTGTTGACCGTGTAGGTTCTCACTCTGCACTGGACGTTTGTAACTGAAATTAGTTAAGTTTTGTATATTGTGTCTTTGACATAATTACTCACTGGCTTACTTTACTGCACTTCCTAGGATATGATACTTCTGACCTCTTACTAATGATATTTTCAGTTTCTCCCGTTAGAATGATAAAATTAATCAAACTTGACAGCTAGTTCATACTTTTGTCAATCCAATGTCCTGTTTATTTTTGTTTGGTTTTTTTTCTCTGATTTGTATTTACTGCCGCAATGATGTTGCCCACTACTCTTTTTTATAACTGTCGCCAGTAAAGTAAACTATTTATTGAAAGTGTGCCAGTATATGCTGCATACTGTAGCTGTGCATTGACACATACAGTAAAGTAAAGGCAGACTGTGAGGAGAAATGCTAATTTTAAGTAATCACTGTGAAAACTATTGATTAACATGCAGAGAGGATTGTCATGTCCACAAATAATAAGGTATAATTACTGAATATTCACCAGAATATTCAGTGTGCATATATGCAGTGCAGCAGAAAGCACAAATCAACAGGGAAAGTGCTTTAATGGATTCAACCCTCCACTGAGACTCATTTGAAAGCACAAATCTCATTATAACAGCAAGAAAAAGACTTTTGACAGAGAACAGTGTGACATTTGCCTCTCTGCTCAACTGTCCACATTCACCGGCCTGTCAACCTTGTCACTTCCTATTTGCTGAGGGAGCCATACAGATTCTAGTAGACAGGAATCTAGCTGACAGCTTGGTGTCCATTAAAAAGGTGACAATGAATACCATGGAATATCTGCAGCCCACAGTATGAGCTGGAGCTACAGCATAAATCAGAGTTTGACTAAGAAACAGCAGCAGTGCACTTCACCGAACAGAGGAGGAGAGACAAAACACACATACAAACAATATAACAGAAATAAAAAATGCAACATTAATGCTTCGCCTGTGTCACAAAACAATTGAATATTCAATCCATGGTTGACTAACTATATAATTCGATCAGGCACAAATCCAGCTTGAAAGCAGCTGTTTGCATAAACAGGGTCATGTCTCTTTCTTTTCACTGAACACAAACTGTTTAAAAGGAATAACAAAAATGTTTAAATAACTGTTTAAGTGAACCAAAACCGGAAGGAATAAAGAGGGAAATGTCAGAGTGGTGTTCACTTTATCCTCTATTTTCAAGTTTAATGAAGTGCTGATTATTTGTTGTTGATGTTGTTCTTCTCCCTGTGGTCTGCATGAACAGAAATGATGTGACATTTATCAGATTCTGTGTCCTTCATCTGAAAGCAGGCTCTGTCAAGCAAAACTATCAGGGGCAGGGGCAAGGAGCTTCTTCCCCATCAAACTGCAGAGCAACCTGTTTTGTTTGTTTGTTTGTTTTTTGAGCAGTAAGAAGAACTCCCTTCTAAAAGGTTTTTCTTCTTGTTGTTTTCAATCATACTCCCTACATAAAGCCTATTTGCAGCCATCTCTCCTTCTAGAACAATGTCTGTCGCCTTAATCTGCAGCGACATGAAACAGGAGATCTAAACACCGCCATACTGAGAAACGAAGAGAGAGTCATGTGGAGCTGATAAATTTCACACTACAGTTTTAACTTATTTAGCTTGTTTATCTTTTTATGTGTGGTTCGGATTGTAGCATGTTTGTACTGGGTTTCTATCTCAGCATGGTTTAATGGACTCGATTATTCTGCATGCTCTGTTGGAGTGAGGTAGGAATCATCACAGTTCAGAGACAGGCAAACATAGGCTGGTGCTTTTTTTTGTCACAGGTTGATAGGGACTGGTGTGCAAGGGCTGACAAAAGGTGAGAAGATGGAGGAGCGAGGAAGCACCAGGACAGCAGAGCTTGATGTACATGACAGTTCCAGCTGCTTGTGTGAAGTGACTCTGTCAGGTACTGCGTGAATATGTGAATGGAGGCAGAGAGGTTTAGTTCATGAGCGACACAAAGCTCAGTAAAGGAAAGTGACCAGGCTCTCATAGTCTGCACAAGTGTGAAAGTTTGTGCCTGTGTGTGCGTGTGCACAGTCACATTATTGGGACATGTTTTACAATTATGCTGTAGTTAGGGTCAGGGTTAGGATTAGGGTATTAGTAATTATGGTAAAGGTTAGAGTAAGTCTCAAGGAAATGAATTGCAATGTCCTCTGAAGTCAATGAAACCAGTGTGTGTGTGCGTTAGTGTGTGTGTGTCTACCTTATGTTGTGGGGACCTAAATCTGTTTAGAGGACAGAAGGTCAAAAACCAAAAGGCCAGCGGGATTACAAGGTCTATGCCATTTTTTGAGAGTTCTTTTATTATTATTATTATTATTATTATTATTCATAACCAAAGTGCCAAGTGTCAACTTGGCACTTTTTAAGGAAAACAGTTCACTCTTTGTCACACAAACACTCCCTCAGTCAGGTTATAGCTTGTTTTTAAGTGAAGGATCCAACATGTAAGTAACGTTACAGTGCTTTTGCTCCAGACACAGACAGAATCATCAACAAAAATGAACAAAAGGTACATAGGTGTCATCTTAGTACAGTGGAAATATAAAGGTACAAAAGATCCTCACATACAGTGTGAGGTTGAATGGTTGAATTTGGCACAATGAACAAGCAGCAGCAGAAGAGAAAATAGATGAATGTGGATGTTCTTCAGAGCCTAACCTAAATAGCAATTCAGACATGACTGAAATCAATGCCACGGCCACAGTTTCTGAGTAGTAGTCAGCAGATAGGAAAAAAAGCAAAAGAGAGATTCATTTGTTTCCATTAGATGAATCTAATGAAGATCTACTGATAGAGGACAGTTTAAAATATTCAGGAGGCTCTCATCTGCAATGGAACTCAAAGATCTGAGTTTATATACCTTCACTCTATCCCCTAAATTCAAGGTCTATATGTACTCCTTTGATTATTCCTGAGAGTCTAACTGAGGGAAAGTAAATCCCGTTTAGGCCCACACATTTGCCGTATATCATTACATACTAGACAGGGTGGCAAATCTAGTTGGAAGAGAAAATGCTGAATAGGCTTTGCAAACACATTCCCAAACAAACTGTTCTTTCAGTGAAGGGCAGTAGGCAGAGAGCTGGACTGGAAAGAACGGACATGACATTTTAGACAATTGATTATACCGTTGCATAAAAGATTGAGTGCTGAATCAATCTTTTCTCCTAAGGTTGGAACAAGTTTGGTATGTAAAGACACTGTCCTTCAGTAGAAACATACCCAGAGTCTGAACTTTCAGTTCAAGCAGCTTATTATGACCCGCAGTTAAGTTTTATTGTGAAGTGACCTCAAGTCGCATGTGATGGGAGCAATGGACACATTAAATCGATTTAGTATACAGAGCAATAAAGTGGTGAACAAAGCACAGGACCTTCTCAGAAGAGACTGATGTTTGTTTTCCATTTGAAACCAACAGTTACCATTGTTATGTCCAACCTAAATACAGTATATGGTTTTACATCTAGCCTATAAGAGCTTATATTGTTGGACTTGGTCAACATATAGTATTAATACAATGATACAATGTGTCCCACAGTAATGCTGTGAGCTAACATGATGCATGTAAACTATGCTCTGCACTCCTACATCAATAGTCATACTGTGAACTGTACGTAAAATGTAGTAAGGATCACCTGAACTAGAATTATTACACACTGTATGTGCAATTGCACATTAGAGAATGGTACATTTATTCAACACATGGAAGTAAAAAAACCCATGAGAAGACAGACATCATAAAACCAGAAAGCTGCAGAGCAGAGAAATCATAAAACCATACCAAGATATTAAACCATGGGATTATTCCATGATGATCAAGAATAAGATGGTTAGCTGGTGCTATCACATTTATATATAGATAATTCATAATCAGAATATAACAAAATTAAGACTAAATGCCAGGTCAAACTAAGCAAAAATATTTATTCACACAATAATACCATTTTTCAAACCAAATCATAGCTTTTACTTATTTTCACTTCTGACTGGTACACATCTCAACAATCAGAATGTATGTTATCGATGATGTGACATTGAAACATCCTGAAGTCATTAAGTGGTAAACTTTACTCTCCTAAGAGTAATTTGCAGTCACATGTTAATTTGCATTGCACATGGTTTGCAAAGGTCTTATCAGTCTACAGCAGTAATAGCTTCACAGGTTTTTGATCATAAACCAAATTACTTGTCAGATCAAATTTTGACTATAAAAACAAGTTAGTGTCAGTTGTGAATATACTACATGCATTAAGAAAACTGTGCATAGATTTCTCAACTAACACTCATTCGGACAATGTCAAACTTGTGTGTTTGATGATGGAGTGACCAGCAAAAAACCTTCATGAGGCTATTTTTTGTAACAACACACGGTCAGGCCAATGTTAAATAGGCTTAAAATGCATTTCATATTTCTAAAACTATTTCACTTATAACCACAAATGTCAACCCTATGGTGGCCCTAAAGCAAAAGTCAGAGGGACCATGAATGTCGGCATAAAATTTCATCACAGCTCATTAGTAACTGAGATATTTGAGTCATGAACCCATCACAGTTAAAAAAGTACCTTTGCTGCTCTTTTCTAAATTGTCCACAGTGCCCTCTTCATGCCAACTCATCATGGAGTCAGAACACACACAGAGTACATTACATTCGATGGTGACAAGATCTCATGAAAAACTTATGTCCAGTTCCCAGCCAGATCCAGACAGAAAACTGCAGGACATGGAATAATCTCAGGTAGTATTTATCCATTCAGGCATCAAATGTAATCTACAATACTGCAAACAGATTCAGTTAGAGTGCTGCTCCTGGAGTTTGAACAAAGCTCTCCATGCTGAGGGAGGAGGAATGAAATTTCAATGATCTTAACCATCTGGGTTGACACTGGATATGTATGTGTGATGGCTGCAGCTCTGATCTGCTGCTCTGTTGTTTCTGCTAATCTGCCAAGAAGCAGCAGTGCAGCTTCTGCTATGTTTGACATTAAATTTCTCTTTGAAAAATCACACGATTTTAAATACTCAACTAAACACCAGAAGGGCCATACAGTTGTCGCAGTGGTAAGCACTCAGAACAAGGGCCTTTCTGCATGGAGTTTGCATGTTCTCCCTGTGTGCACATGGGTTTTCTCTGGGTTGTCCGGCTTCCTCCCACAGTCTAAAAAAATGCAGATTTGGAGATTAAGCCAAATGGGCACTCTAAAAAATTGCCTTTAGGTGTGAATGTGAAAGTGGATGGTTAGTCGTCTCTGTGTGGCCCTGTGATGGACTAGTGACCTGTTCAGGGTGTACCCCACCTTTTGCCTTATGTCAACTGGGATTAGGCACCAGCAGCCCCCCACCACCTTCATGTGGGGGATAAAACGGTAGAAGATGAGTGAGAGAGTAACCTAAACACCAGAACTCTTCAGTATGAAGAATATGGAAAACTTCCATAAGCCCTAAACATATTTCTCAAAAAAACTGAAATGCTTGAGTGCTTTTACTTTGAAAATATGTTGTATTTGTAACATTTGCAAGACACAGAAACTGAGGTGAAAGATCATTTTCACTGTCTATTTTTCAGTGCCACATGTAGGTCAGGTGTGTGGAAATTTGGACAGTGTGAGGGTTTTCATTCGTACTTATGCCTGACTCATGTTTTACACTGGCTGTATTCAGCTATCTCCCACACACACACTGCTACAGACAGTCACTCACACACAAACACACACACATGCACACACACCCACACAAGGACACTTTGCTTACGCACGCACTGATGCTCACATACGCTAATGCTTGCACAGTACAATAGGTACAGAAAGTACAGATAAGATGAACACAGCTTAAGTGAGGGGTGCATCATGCATTGTCTGTGTCAGGGAAGACACATGGGTTCAGCTGCTCCAGACTAGATATCACCAGTTAACTTAGGGAAGTACCAAGGAGGGACCCAACCAGAAGTGATGCCTGAAGATCGGCTGGTCATATGCCAAGAGGCTGGGACTTAACCTGCATGGCCACTCCCCACCTAGTCTTATCCAATCATGTTTGTTCGCTTGGGACCTTGGCGAGAGCGGTCGCCCCCCCCTCCCTCCTAAGCAGGCCCGGCGGCGCGGACCCTTCTGCGACGCCACACACACCCTTATTTGGATGACGGACTGTTTAAAGTTTAGGGTACATATGCAATCAAATGTCTATGTGCTGCTGTATAATTCTGACGTGTGCCATTAATACGTTTCAACCAGTAATGATTGTGGACTAATTGATTTATGTGTGTGATTTATGTGTTCTAATTCAGGATAAACGAACATGCTATTGCTGGGCACTCCACCCCAACAACAGTCAAGTAAAATTTGAGATGCATCCAGCGTTAACCCAGCCTTAGGCTGCACTCACATGTACAGTACACCTCCTTCTAAGGCTTGAAGGTGGGTGTGCCTTGCACTTGGTGCCGGAGGTGGTTATCAGATGTTTTCAGAGCAGCGTCTAACAGGGCCAACTTTGCAAAAGCTGCTAATGTTGTGTAAGTGATTTTTCATGGTGCCTGCCATTGCTGGTTGAACTCTGTCCGACAAAAACACCTGATGTTTGGATGGTGGATTATTGGACTGGCTCGGCCCAGTGGTGGAATATTAACATAATGTGATTTAATTAGCTCGCTATCACGCTGGTGCTGGAATTCAAAATGAATGAGCAGCTATTTAGTTGATGTTAGAGTAAAAAAAAAATGCCAGCGACTGCAACCCTGTAAATCTCATTCAGTCACTGAGCTGTGGCTGATTACATTACTGTGTTTCTTTGTCTGCCTGACTTTCTCCACTAAACCTACAGGGAACAACCTATAATCAATGGACATGTACAAGCTTTTCACCTGTCAGATTATGTTGTTAAATCTGGTGTTTTCCCACCTTTTGCCGCCTAATTCATGTCTTATAAACATTGCAGCAACAAATGATGGAAGAAGGAATTAAACTTCACTGTGTCCATTGTGGTTCAGTGAAGAAGAAAGCATGTTCCTAATCGAGTGCCTAAGCAGACTCATAAAACATCCTGAAAGGCCTCCCTAAGGCACCTGCTGGGTAAACAATGCCATCACTCTGCCATGATCCAGAATTAAGATATTACCACATGCATGTAATTAGCATTTGTGTGAGGGCCCTGAACAATATTTCATGCTGAGAAATGCAATATGATTTTTTTTGCATTTGTGTGCTTTCTGTGAGCTTTCTGTCATTAAAAGGAGGGGATTTTCAAAAGCTGAAAACACACAAGGTATTTTTTTGGGGGGGGGAACAAAAATAGCAAACACCCATCATAGCCAGTCCTCACTCCTCTGAAAAATGGAGGCAGTGGACCTGCTTCAGATGTGAGCATTGTCCACAGTGGCACATTATGGGTCAGCTGTCAATAGGAAGAAGTGAAAAAAGAAATGGTGCATCGAGGCACATCTGATTTTTTAAAGGATTGGCCTGCGGGAGACCACAGGTAAGAGCTACGACTGTGACTGTTGGCATGGAAACTTAAATGATTGCGGCTTAATCTTTCGAGAAACAGCCACTGTCATGCTTATGACAGAACATGAATCAAATTAAAGCGATTTCAAACCAAGTAAAGGGGAAATTGTTAATGAAAGAATACAGTAAAGGTTATGGAGAGCTGTTTAGCCTGTAATGACACGATCAAGAGTGTGAATCTGCAGCAGCTTTATGCCTGCAGCCAGCCAGTACACATCCTCTCTCCAGAGATAAAACTCAGAGGCAAGTGAATGAGAAGCGAAGGGAAAAGAGGCTTTGAAGTTCACACTGCTGCCATGCAGTCAAGTGTTTAGTTCTCCATCAACAGCCTGGGAAAAGATGCTCTTCTTCCTTTTTTTTTTTTTTTTTTTTTTTAGCTTCACCACCTCCTTTTTTCGTCTTGATCATTACATGCCTACTTGTTACTCAGTCCCCGAGAAGATGGAAGACATTAAAAAGGTTGGTGGTGTTTTCGTGTATCCTCTTCATTCCAGTTAGTCTTGGGTTGTAGCAAACTATCTGACACCAGCACAACTGTTTGCTGAAAAAAGGCGCAGCAGCACGGAGACAGTGAGTGACAGGGAAAAGTGTGGTGAAGAGGGACACAGGGAGTCGATGAGAGCAGAGAGAGGAAAACATCGGTGAGAGAGTCAATCAGAGACAGTAAACTGAGCAGGAAAGAGCTTAGCGGTAATCAGAGAGGGCAAGCCCCGATGGAGGAGGCACATTTTCCTGATGAAACAAATCAACATTTCCAGGAAGTGACTCACTTAGAGAAAATCCTTTTAAGGATGATGGTAGAGCAAGACGAGACGGTACCAAAGAGAGATGGGAAAATAAATTTCACCAAGAAAGACACATGCAGCATGTTATTGGCAAAATCTCCGTTACAGCCCCAGTGCTCTGGGAGAGACAGGAGCTATTTCTGAACCCTCCCCTAAACTTGCACTGGTGACAGGAAGATTGCCAGTGTCTCGAGTTGTATGTCACACCCACCAGTGCTCCACGTGTCCGCTCACCTACACCAATTCAACTGAAGCTGCTTTCAAACCTGAATGTGTCTCAAAAAACTGTGTCAGGACAATTTCTGGAGGTTGCTATTCACACATGCAGGATAAAGAACACAGCAGGAAATTGTGTGGGTCAGGTTTATTCACAAAAGCAGGAACTTTAATGAAAAAATTTAAACCGAGGGTTGAAGCCCGGGTCAGCATGCAGGAAACTGTTCCACTCACTCAGTGTGGCGTTTTTTTGTTTTTTTTTTAGATTTTTCTGTCGTATTTGCACTTGAATATTTTCCTGAAATTTGCCTTGGAGGCTGACAGAAAAAGTTCGAGAAAAAACAAATACTTCGCACATCTATTTCAAGAGATAGGCGAGTAGGATTTCAGGACTCAAAACAGCAAACAGAAGATCCCGCACACTGTCCAACTCATATTTGTGGACAGTTGCTTTGTCACACGTAGTCCATCCAGATAATATAATGCTGTTCTGAGAGCTATCAGTCACCAAAATAAAAACAAGTAGCATCATAGCTACTTGAGTCTTTTTTTGTGACATTATATTTCTCATTTTCTACCTTCTCTGCATCTAGTTACCTGTTCCTCAGCTTGAAATGTTAAGACATGGTCACATTTGCATTCAGAGCACGGGAAAAAGACATTTTTCACAGCAGAGACTTTGACTGACAGGTAAACCATGACAGAGAGTCAACACCTGCGGCACCAGGGTCGTCAAACTGTGATGATTACACAGATAAGTGCCATCGTTGGTGTTATTAATTACACCTGTGCCTTTGATGCAGTGACATGTTATGTCTCATGTGAGAAGGTCTATAGCCTCGTATTCAGTGATAATAGACTATAATTTTGTCTACTGACCTTCAGTGACGATATTTTTGATAAAACAGAAGCAGCAAATGTGAACAGTTGTGCAGCAGGTGGAGTATTTCATGCTCCTCCCTTGCAAAGTAAATCCAACTTAATCAAACATCCAAATCTGTGATGATGCATGCCAAAGTTACTGGACAAGATAGGTTCAAAGAAAAATAAAATAAAATGAAAAAAGAAGGCTGACTTCCATTTGCGTGATTTTCAGGTGCCTGGAACTGAGGAGAGCCTTAAATGGCCAAACTCTATGCTGTGAAAAAGGCCTACCAGAGGAAAATATTGGTTTTAGCTAAACAAATTGCTGAAGAAAAGAAACTGGCTACAGAAAATTGTTTGCAGGCTTGAGTTAGGTCATGTTGCTCTCCAACCTGATATCATGACTTCACTAGAAAAACTGAGGGCTCAGTGCTGGCCGTTATTTACACAGAAATGCCTGAATATAAAACTGAAACTAAATTTTAAGCAGTAGAAATTTGGCAAGGAATAGAGGATGTAATAGTGCTGGGCTCAGTTCAGGGTCAAAAATGAAAACAATGATGCCTGTTGGATTTATAAGCCTCAGATTCAGGCTGATGAATGCAGCCTTGGCTGTGTTTTAAGAAGAGAAGACTGGAACACATGACATAAAGTAAGGAGACAGTGTGGAAAAGGTATGTGAAAACACACACGAAAGGGGAAGGACAATTAGAGACAGGTGAATCACAATAAGGTGGAGCAGATAATTGAGTACATGAAGTGTCCCTTTTAACTCCAGATAAAAAAAAAGTAAGCCAGCTCCTGTTATCTCTACGGGTACATTTAAAGTTAGCAATTAACTAACAACTAACTTCAGCTTCATGAGAAATTGAAAAATTGGCTACAGCTGGTAAATTAATATGTACTGTTGGTTCTAGTTTTTTTCAGTCTGTAACATTATTGTCAGATTGCCAGTGCAGGGGAAGATGGATCTAATCAAAAGAGCATAAGTCAAACCCCAAACAATGAGAAATTATGGCTAAAACATGACAGAAAAGTGGCATTTATGGCTATCAACAGTCTCCATATTCATCTACTGCTAGTTTCTCATCAGTGTAGCAGAAACGTGTCCAAATCTATCGTTTCATATTTGTAACAGAATCATTTCTGTCACTTTTCAATAAAAAGCTAAACGTCTTTGAGTAGAGTCTCACTCTAACTCTGTTTTGTCCCAGGAGTCTACTTTTGGGTTTCACCTTATCAAAATATAAATACGATTAAATCAGATTCATCTGGGTAGCAAGGCTTCTTTTTTTTTTTTTTTTTTTTTCTGAAACCATCATAAAATTTTCACATGATCAAGGAAAACAACAGTTTCACTCTAACGGCAGCACTCGAGAGACCGCACTGTACCAGACGACAGGCTAAACACATCTCTCCCCTGGTGAGTATATGTCTGTGTTTGCTGGCTGGTTAAGATATTGGCCATCACAGGGGTTTCTGGTCACGCTATTCTGCCTGGCATTATTATACCACCCATCACTCAGGCCCACGGTGCACATTATTCATGCCCCCACAGGAGTTCGTCAGAGGCTGTGACCGCAGGTGCTGTGACAGCGCTCTCAATCACAAACACCCACGCCGTCTGCTCATCTGACCCCACTGTGACATGGCAACCCACTGTCCAACTTCATGGGGGTGGAATCAGGCCCAGATCAGGCATCTAATCACAAATGACTCCAAACATAAAGTAATCTGGTGACTTTGTGTTTCAGATGAAAGCTTGAGGGTCTAAGATGTCCGCCACACAAATTACAACCCATGCCACACACACATCAGAGCAAGCCTGTCAGCTTTAGCACACTCCTGGGTAACAGAGAGCCAGGGGGTTTTATTAACTTGTTTGTTCAATTTCACAGAGTCACATAACTCCCGCTGCCATCACACATGCGAACACAATACATCTCAAATCAGCAAAGACCCTCATTCAGGATGTGTATTCCCATTCTGCCACTCAGACGGGTTCTGCCATCTTTCAGCATGACTGGGAAATTCCAGTGGTTAATCTCTCTGCTGAAAAAAAAAGAGACAAGAAGTTTGCAACACTATTAACCTGATATTACCGTGACTTTCCAAAGCTGTCCTGTCACTGGCCAATCAGAAATAAGAGCGATGTCAATCATCATAGTATGGTGTTATTTATGACCCTGCATTTCTTGGGCTTTAGATTTTCAAAAGTGCATAACTTTTAAGTGTAAAGAAATGGCAGCTACATTCAAACCATTGTCAGATGAGTTCACACAATGCTGAAGGGATCGCTCTCTCTCTTCTCTGTGTGTCTATGTGCGAGACTGAGGATGGGGAGGGGAGATAGACAGAGAGGGAGAGAGAGAGACACACAGATAGAAAAAGAAGTGGTAGGTCATGTAGAGGCTGTCAGTGTTTTGGTAATTACTCAGAAGTCTTCAGGGGATGATACAAGTTCTGCACTGGAGCTTTAACTAAATCCCACTGTCCCTAAGAACCTCTTTTCAAGGGAGGGCGGCCCCGGCAAAGACAGAGAGCATGGCAGCAAAACTTAAACACAAAGTTGCAGACTAAACGACAACAAAAAAACAAAAAAAAATGTTCAACTTCATAAGTAGTTCAATGAAAAACTGTGACATCTTAAAAAGTGGACTCTGTCTGCCACATCAGAGATCTGCACACAAATCACTGACTTATTATACAAACATAGAATGACGGGCCGCCTACACAACCCGCCAACTCAAATAACTCAGTCAGTATGGATAATCTGTGCCAATATAATGACAAATTCAACTGAAGTGCTAACCTGGAATGAATGATTACAGATCTGGTGTTTAGATACTGCGAGTGGCAGGAATTCAAGTTGTTCACATCTTATACTGTACATGCATTCAAGTGAGCATCTTTATGCACTCCTGCCAGGCCCCTGTGGAAAGGAGCTTTTGCCTGTAACAAATGAGGCTTTTAGTTTTAGTACCTTATATCATGCTTTACATGAAGAAAACAAATAATCTTCTTAATTATGGCAAAATAAAGGACAGACCAGTGTCATCATGTTTTGCCTGATGCCTTCACCGAAATAAAGGTTTCTCAGGTTTACAGTTTCAGTGTAGAGGCAGTTTTCCCACAGGCACAATATAAATATGAATACAGTGTTTGCCTCTGCGAACTCTTTAAACTACTGGCAAGTTGCCTTCAGTGTTGTGCTGCGGTGTGGACAGTGTGTTTGGACAGACCTCAGGTCTGATGGAAATGAGTTTAAAAAAAAATAAACAGCTAAATAAATGAAGTTAAAAGTCAAAAGTTTTAGAAAAGGTCAGTGTTTCTAATAGTTGCTATTTGCATGGTGTGAAGCCGTGGTGTAATTAAAGCAAACATAGAACTAAAACTGAATGTTTACCATCCTGTGGGTGTTTTCCTCATCAATCAGTCAAGTTGCAGTTTACCTGGTGATTCTGATAGGATAGAAAATTCTCCCTTTGCCAGTTCCTCTTTTTTCTTGCATGAGTTTTATGTGGGATGACTAAATAATTATAATATTAATTATATTAATATGATTATATTATATGCAATCTTATGTATGGATATTACATTTATATTTTGCCTACATAACTGTTATACTGGATCACTAATATGGGAGAACCTTTATCTTAACCTTTCTTTCTTTCACTAAGGTAAAATACCACATACCTTGGTACCATTAAATATTCAAGGTTAGTGGCTAAACTTGAACTGCTTAAATCCCAATAAAAGCTACAAAAACACAGAGAAAGTTTGATATGGCATGATGGACAAACTTAATACATTTTTGGATATATGGCAGCCATTTCTGGCTCACCTTGTTAAATATAACATTGACCTTGACCAGCAAGGGAGTTCTTTTTTAGTACTTGTGCTAAGATTCTAGTGTCAGTGATGCAGCAGTGTACTTAATTATTGTTTCTTTTAATTATGCCTTGTTTTGTTGTTGTGTGTTTTATTTTAGTTGTTTTATTTTGTTGTCTGTTTTTACAATTTTCTACAAATTTCTAATAAAATATATTCAAAAATAAATAAAAGCTACAAAAATTAAGGTGTTCTAAAACTTTATACCAGCAGTGTATACCTAAGAGCGATGCCTTTGGTATGCAAAACATTGCCCTCAAGCTACAAAAGTCTGGCTGGAAACAGCAGACTTGTCTTCATCACGTCAAACTAATGCCCCTCTCCAACAGAGGTTATGGTGCAATCAATGTGTTGACTTCTGCAGAGCGTTCTTAGTCTGAGCCTCCACCAAGATACACAGGGATTAACTATTCTAACGAAGGGAAATTCAGTGCTGGCTGGTGGATAACAATGAGAAAGCCTCTGCCCCTCACCCTGACAATTACCATGTTCCAGGATTAAAACTAACAGTGAGAAAAAATCTGCAATAAACTAGGTTGATACAACCCCACATACCAGCTCCCACATTTATATAACCTGACATCTACCAAAGTTCAAACGACTGCTTACATGTTTTAAAGGTGCACACATAAAAGCAAACATACTACATATACAAAAGATTAATGACTGTTTCCCCTGAGTCTCTGTTTCATACTCCTATAAATAACTCATGAGAGTGATATCAACCTTACATATACAGTGTACCACATGATTAAGAGGTTAAGGTTTGGAGAGAGGACGGATAAAAATGATCTAAAACAAATTGTGTTGCACATATCAGCTTTTTGGGGAAATAAATAAGTCAAATATAAAACAAATTACTCTTAAACTTTTTTTTTTTGAATAATAGAAAAATGTTTTCTAATCTGACAAACAGATTATTTTGAAGATGTGACACCATTGTGTTTCAGGAATGGTCAGGATTTTAAACATAATTTGTTTGATTTTTAAAAAATGCCTACTTCGTCAACTGTAGGTGATCTCTGCCTTCATAGTTATAATTATAAACACTTGTTAAAGGTTGAGAAGGAAATAGTGAGTGAGTGAGTGAGTGAGTGAGTGAGTGAGTGAGTGAGTGAGTGAGTGAGTGAGTTATGCATCCACACTATAATAATCTCACAGGATTACTTGAAAATAAACATATGGCACTTAAATCACTTAATAGATGTACACTTACTGGCCACTATATTAGGTACAAAGGACATGTTTCATCTTCAGCTGCTCTTGCACATTTGCCTCAATTTTGACATGTTGTGCCATTACTGTTGCAACTCAGTAACTTATTTCAAAAAGTCCGACGATTCTTCTCTGACCTGAGGCCTTTATGCGCAAAGAACTGCCACTCATTATATAATTCCTTTTTTTTCCAGACCATTCTCTATAAATCTTAAATGTGACTATTCGTGAAAATTCCCATTAGATCCGCAGTTTCAGAAAACCCCCACCAACCATGCCACCTTCAAAGTCACCTTAATAACATTCTTTCCACATTGTGATGCTCACTTTGAACTTAAGCAGCTCGTCTTGCCCATGTCTACTTGCCTACATGCACAGAATTGCTGTCATGTGATTGGCTGATTAAGAAGCAACTAAAGAGGTGTACCTAATATAGTGGCAAGTGAATACTTAAGCTGTAACATAACATCTAAGACACATCATCCAGCATCTATGAAGCCCTTTCAGAATACAGATGAGAATAATGTCCCTGCCTAGACTGCTTTAAAACACTTATGTTATTACTTATTTCCATTGCTTCCTTTTCATCCTTTTCCCACACAATAATGCTATTTATGCATGAATGATAATCATATTTCTTCACTGTGGCCCTCGGTGACATGCCTGTGGCATTTACTGTGCTTATGCATAAAAGATGTCCACATCTCTTTAAGTGTTGCTCATCAACCCGCATTATGTTGTGCATTTTTACATGAATCTCCCTCTTTCACGCTACAGAACATTAAGCATGTTTGTAAACTGCCTGTAGACATTCATTTAATATTTGTGTGCAATTATTTACACATTTCTGTATGCATCATGGGCCTCATGTCAAATAAAATATTTTATTTTATTTTATTTTTTTTTAAATCAAATTACAGCCCTTTCTTTAAGCAGGGCTGAAGTCATAATATTGTAATTCAGGAGTTACTTGACAAAGCAGCATGTGTTTCCTGAGGACATCCATCACACACCAGCCAGATTAATTTTTAATTTCTTTTAACTTAATGGATTTTTTTTTGTAAACAATGCACTTAAAGAGCACCAAAATACCAGCATTTCCCTAAGGGTTAAACTGAAGAGAATATGCTGTACCAGCAAAATAGTCTGCATACATAAGATCAACATTTATGGTCATCTGTCTATAGAAGTGTGTACTTAGAGATAATTGGCTTCAATATGGCATAAAACAAGCCTTTAATCTGACACCTGCGCTCCTAATCACACTGCCTGCAATGACAATATCAGAAATCAAAATAATGGTGAAAAACACATGATGCTATGGGCGGAGATGCTAAGTGAGAGGAAACAACCTCAGACTAAGATGAGATGAATGTTCTGATGGAGGATGCAAGAGATGGAAAATGTTCTGAGGGAGCTGTAGCAAGCGTTTGTCTCCGACGAAGGAAACGTCAGGTCCTGTTAATCTTACCTGACCAGCTGCCTGCTGACGTGGACTTAATTTTACACAAGTACATGTCAGCCAGACAGACTGGCATATACTGCACATTAAATAGTGTTAAACACAACAATGTTTCATGTGAGGACAGCATTACAGAAAACAAACAAAACATCCAAGGCAATTCAAACAGAGAAAATGTGTCTGAAAACAACGTTAAAAAAAACAAAACAAAAAAAAAGAAACAGATTAGTAAACAGATTAGAAAATACACTGCAACCACAAAAGCAACAGCTCTTCTTTATGAATTTCTTCATAACACTGTATTGTGAAACTTTAAATATAAACAAATGTCAGTTACATTCAAACCCTTATAAAAGGGAGCTAACACAATAATGATTAAGCCCATCAGCTCCACACAACTGATAGACAAAGATGAGTGAAAACACAAAGAATCTGCTGGATACACACATACACACCGGTAGTATTGCTTGACACAAACCGTTTACAGATGAAGGACACAAAAGACAGACAATGTTTCTATTTATAGAGAAAAGACAGAGAGGTTACTGCACCTCAGGGCCACATATGCAGGAAAAAACACATGCGCAGACCCACACCTCATCACTCAACCCAGTAAAAAACATATAAATTCATAGTTCCTCTAACGGGAAGATTGAGATGCAGCAAACATAAACAGCATATTCTCACCTCCCACATATTCCCACACCAGTGTAAATATGAGTTGCCACCCATTTAACAATATACACTTCAGGAAAAAAAGCACAGCACACACTCACACACATAAACACATACGAAGAACAAACAGTAAAGCCGACTCTGTGGAGAAGCTGCATCTTTTTTTTTCCCCTTTACCACCCCATTCCCTGAGCACTGCCCATCATTCTCTGAGGTGACAGGCAAAGAGAGGGAGGGAGAGATACATGCTAAGTGAAATGGGAAATAAAGGAGTGAAGAGGAGGAGTGGGAGATGTGACAGTGAAAAGGGAGACAAGTGAGAAGAGGGTGAGCATGATAGTGGAATGCCACATTTGCTCATGCTCAGGCCCTCTTACACCTCACCAGGAGCCCGTCCTCTGGAAGGACGACGTGCATGCATGGCAGCATCCAGCCCATCTCTGCATGCACACAACACACAGGATGACGAGGGACAGCAAGGAAAAATTAAAAGATGGACTCAAATGAAAAGAGAGATGAAATGTGAATTGTGCACAGAAAAGGAGAGGAAGAACACAGGAAGGGACATTTATGGTGGGCAAGCAGGCATAGTCACCTTGAACATACTGTAGATTAGTGGAGATATTAACAGTGAGCTCTTTAATTTAAGTCTTTTCTGCAATGTTAAATGTGATGTATTCACTTGTTGCACAATTTAAGTGGGCTATTGTCCTTGTCCCAGTATTCAAGCACAAGCAGGGGATCAATTTATTGAATAAAGTGTCTGTCTACATGACACTAGGTGGTACGGTTCGGTACAGTTCGGTACAGTAAAGCCTTGGGTCAGGCCTGTATTTTGCCTGAGAACAGTACCTTTACTTGCTAGGTAGGGTGTGGGCCATGACAGCGTGATAAGTAGCTCATCACAGGGCCACACAGAGACAAACAGCCATTCACTCTCACATTCACACCTGGGCAATTTAGAGTGTCCAACTGGCCTCTGCATGTTTTTGGACTGTAGGAGGAAAGTGGAGAACACAGAGAAAAGTGTGAAACAGTGCGTAAAACTAAGTCATTTCAAAGTGTGGTGGTTTCTCATTTTATGCTTCCTTATAGGAGGGATTTACAAACCAAAAGCACTCATGTGATGTTGCCATATTTAGCCATTTTTCATCATGTGGTTTATGCTTTATTGACACACAGATTATATGACATAAAGCAAAGCAACTACACTGCAAAGGTTATATGGTAATATTTGGCAATGAGCTCAGACGGAGGAATTAAAGACGAGGGGTTTTGGACAGGATAAACCGCTTACAGGAAAACATGTTGCTGATGACTGTTCATGCTACTTTGTTGTTGATTAGCACTGAAATTGCGTGTTGTGGGCGCTGCCACATTAGCTCACTGTCATACACACTTAGGGATGCTCTGTGACACAGGAGTGCAAGCAGCATGACGAGAGGCTAATTTCAGGGGCTGAACAGATGAAAACATGAGGGCACAAGCTTACTGTGCAGCTGCTGCAAATGTTTGCACCAAAAATGAGAAAGACAATGAAGTATACTGTATGCAATGACTGTCAATCGTAGGATTTTAGAACAAAGCAGTGACTGACAGATAAGAGAAGAGACAAAGAATAGTAAACTCTCAAATGTCTTAGAGTGACAGCATTTAAACAGGCCACAGCTGTAAAATCCAATCTCTTATTGTATGAGCAGCAGTTGAAGTGAGGTAATGTTACCTCGTGCCACACCATCTCTAGAATCACTTCAGCCTCATTGTGTATCCACACATAAGCTCCTGTCTCTGCCCTGTCCAACATACCTTCCATGACCTCCCTCCCTGTTCCCTCGCTTCCATCAGTGGCACTCCGAAGTGAAGCCGAGACACTGTTAAGGGCAGGTGAAGTGAGCAGACAGCGATTGAATTTGCTCCGGATGGTCAAACACACCTAATTGGCACCTCGAGAAATCCAAGATTTGTTTATTTCACTCGGAAAAGGAGGGCCAACAAGAGCTAAATGTAGTTGAACCTCATGATGAAATGTGCCTTTGCAGAGCTGGAGGCGAAAGCAGGGAGGAAATGAAATGGATGTCACGGTTTGCATCTCTCTTCATGATCTTGTGAGCTTAAGTTCAGTTGGAGGGAAAATATGAGATAAACCCACAAGGACATCATTTCAGTCAGGTCATTTTAGGGCTTTCTAGAAATGGGAAGCAGGCAGAGAAAAATGGTACATGGACTGAAAATATGGAATAAAATATTACACTGAAACACTCTCTCGTCTCTTCAATTGAAACTCGCAGACCTGGCCGTGGAGTCAGAATATTGGGGTCAGGGGGACAAATCTATGTCCACAAATTGTCTAGGGGGACAATAGGTTAGACACCAACCGTCACCAAAATATACAGTATGTTTGAAAAGCAACTGACATAACAGACGATGTGGGATCTTTGATGTTTTACACAGGGTTAACTACAACCTGATTGAAAACTCGCTGGCCGGCTGGTCTGTTTTCAAAATATGGCCATAAATTTAAGTCCAAAAATTACTGCAACTCTGCTCATGCTGGAATTTAGTTTGCAGTGTATATACTGTATACAGTATAATATAAACATCTGAAGAGTTATTATTTATTTAATGTCAGCAAGAAGCACAAATTACCGGTACTTATATTACATCAACACAAAAGACAAGCTGCTTATTAATTGCTTATTACAGGCAGACTTTTGCTTCAGCTGCTCAGAGTCTGAATACTGAAATAACACTGAGGTCAACTTTTCTTGTAACTATGGGCTTTTTTAAGAAGTTTCACAAACAAAGTTAATCAAAATGAGTCACATAAGAATCAGATGTAAACATTTAAAGAATAATTACCTAATGTCTGACTAAAGTTAAGGGATAATTCAAATGTTTACTTTTTCATCAGAAGTGTTTCGCAGAACTGCAATAACCATTAAAGAATAATAATTATTACTGCAGGAGAAAGGAGTTATCTTTTAATTCTGTGGCTGCCAAGACAATAAAAATAAACAGGGGGCCAGTAAAACTCTGATCTACTCGCCAAATGGGCCAACAGAGAAAATTGCTATGTTGGACACTGATTTATGGCATCAATAAATAACTTTTTTGGCCAGAAAAACAAGCTGTAAACACTACATTGACATATTATCTACTTTGTAAACCCACGACCGTGTTAGCAAACAGCTGCCACATCCAGTAGACATGGAACAACCTACTAACACTGAGCAAATGAATGCTAATGATTTCTGCCTGATGCTGGAAATTTAGTCGATGAAAACTGAGAGCACCAGCCAACAGTAAAACTACAGGCTGTAAAACAAAAACAAGGAGTAAAAAAAGACTCCATAGAAATCCTTCAATAATAGATGAGTCGTCACGTTCAACTGAACTCCGACTCTTGTTCCAGTATACAAGCACTAATGGGATTTGATTTATTGAATGAAGTGTGTCTGCCTCCACTACCCTTTAAAATGGGGTGATGGAGCCCCTTTTAAACTTGTTAGTGCTAGGTATATATTAGTATAAGATGTGTTCTGTGTTGAACAGATACGGAATGCACTTTGTTCCTTGTTTTCGATTATCAAGTCTGTGCAAAACCATGACAGAAAAATTACAGATTAGTCCAGTAATGAAGATTTGTATGAGGGAAAATCCTCCTCCTGCTGTCAGATCCTCTCGATCTGTCCCTCATCTATTACTATCCAGCAGAAAATGGGCTATTTCAATTGGTAATCCAAAAATCACGTCACTGTGAGTCCTGGGTTTCTTAGCGGCGAGATGAAAAGGCAAAATGGCGACAGGATGATACTGCTCTTTTACTGATTGCAAAAATATAATAAATGATCAGCTTTTAAACTCATATTTGGCTGATAGAAAGTCGCATACATAGAAATATTATTGTAAAAACAGGATGTAAAGTTCAATATATCAGTTAAATGGTGGGGGGAGGTGGGGGGCAATGTGTGCAATTATGTAAACAGTGTAACAGTGAATATTTTATTTATTCATTCCTTATTTTAATACCAGGAAGTTGGCAACACGAGCATGGAGAGCGCACTCCCACGTCTACCAACTATCTATGAACTTACGTTCAAGTTAGAAAAATATCCAATTCTATAAAATGGCAGCGCATAAAGCAGGTCTTGTTTTCAGTCCGTAAAATACTGTATAAAAGCCTGATTTTCACTATGATTTTGTTGCTGTGTACCGTCGTTTTCTATTATTTTGTGGGTTTGGGCAGACAGGAGTTCTGAGGTCCTGTGTCTGCACCACAGTTCCCCCACAACAGCTTGACGCAAACTCTGGTTCCACCGAAGGTATACAGTACACGCAATGGTAGCTCAACTCCCAATCGCAGTTTGATATGGTACACTTTCAGTTGAACTCAGTGATTGCATGTATTTTACAAGTCTGACTTTACTTGGACTAACACAATAATTAGCTTTTTTTTCCTCATGTCATGAAAACGTATTTTCTCTCCTTCACTACACTGAAACATAACTTGAGCAGCAGCTGTAGATGTAGTTCAGGGGCTGACACCTGGAGCCGAAGTCAAACAAGTCACTGAGTTGAAAACAAAGACACAGAAGCGCTGATCAAACCCCCTGAGATTACTCCTGAGCACCCCCCCAACATCTGTGTGCGAGTGTGTGTTAAGAGAGACAGTGAGGACATCGCATGCTTGGCTGAAGAAAATGCCACTTTTACACGAAACTGTACGCATGAGTTACAAACAACCACAAAAGGCTTCCAAAAACAAAGTTGGCTGATCTCAAGCATCTGTGCCTCTCATGCACACAAACAATAAATAAATGAATTCATTCAAAGGCCGGGATCATCTCTTTGTGAGGTTGATAGTTACCCAGCGGTGAAGACGTGATTGACGTGGCTGCGGGATCAAAGCCTCCCTGGAATCGAGCCAATGCTTGTGTGGCAGCCCTGATCTGGTGGAGGGGGAGGGGTGGAGGAGGCCTGGATGTGGAGTAATGGCAGCAGCAGTAGCAGAAGAAGCAGCGACCTCCTCAGAGTTGTGGGGGGGTGGGACCTACACCAGAGGGGAAAAGGGTCAGCGACTCCTGGACTGAAGGAGATTTGATAAGAATCTGAAAAACGGCATATCATTTAACAGCTGTATTTTGGAGATTAATACTTTAATGGGACTAGGCTGAACAGCAGTGGCCCAATCCCTTCTCAGTCACCCTCATTCTTACAAACACAACGACTCTCAGACCTGTGAGTAAAGCAGTACCAGCAGGCGAGCATAAGGTGAAGGTTTTCAGTAAGATAAACACAGTAGGGAGGCCAGAATCGTACGGCAAACCTCTATGACTCTGGCCCTGATGTGTGGCTGTTTATCACACACAGGTTTGGAATATAAGACTGCTGACACACTGGGTGCTGGCCACCGGGGAGAAACAGGCAGTGAGGTGACACAGGGGGAATGCCAATGAGTCCACTCTTTCTGCCAAGAGATTTCATTTGCTGCTCCAGCACAATACTGCCCTGCAAACCAACTCAATCCTGGCTGCAGGTTTGATAGCAATGTTAAAAGCAACTACAAGGCTTTTTCTGATTCCAAGCCTGACAATCTGACCATTAACCAATAACACCTATAACCATTTAATGCATTCTGTTATAGCCCATCTAGGCTGTTTGCAGGTACAGTCAGGCTCGGAAAGAGGAGCTCTGAGAAAGTAGGAGGGCAGAAGATCTTTAGTAAAAGTTTGTCAGCAAACTGGTTCTCTTACATGTCTGCTACATTTCTAATAAATCTGGTGGGGGAGTGCAGTGCAGAGGTTGGCAAGAGAAGGTATGTAATTCCTTACAGTTCAAAACAGATGTAAAAGCTTAATGCCAAGCTGGCAGCAACCCTAACCAAACTATGTTCAAATTAGTAAGTGACATTCATCATTCATATAATGAACAAACAAAGATGCCCATATTTCTTACTGTCTCACTCCTGTGCCTTTAACACTGATGTCTGAGATGTAAACACTTTGATAATGTTCATTCATGTTTGTGTGAATGACACAACATTCCATTTAATTAATGGACTTAATATACGCACCTTAAATGTGACAACCCACACCAAAATAAAATCCAAATGAAACGTCATGATTTTGTATAACCGACGACTGCAGCAGTTCAGCCAGAGCTACCTCAGACCATACATTTTCATAAATTAAATCCTCTTGTTCACAGCAATTGAAAAGGCTGTAATAATGTGGGGATATTAATATGATCAAAGGTTGCCACAGATATTAATTTGGTTATAGCAGGACCACCCAGAGGGAAGAAACAGCAGGGAAAAGTGAGAAATAGAAAATGAGAAAAGACAGTATGGAATAAAAATGCTGACATATATTGTACACATATGCACAAAAAAGGCCTGACAAGGTGAGAAACTGGAAAACATACTGACAAAATATATCAATGGACAACACTGTCTCAAATGAAAAGTAAAGGCAGCTGTCAAAAGACAGTTTGATCAAACTGGAAAATGTGTATGAGCAGCTAAGCTCATAGACAGAAGGTACACACAGATGTCGAGAAATGATGCAACTGAACGTCTGCCAGAGCACTGAACAAAAGTCTGCTGAACAAAATCAGTCTTCTTCTAAAAACATAAAGTAACCTGGATTAAAAACAAATGGGCACAATAAACCATAACCTCAGTGTTGGCAATAACAGACACCGAAAAATAAAGATACGCTTTGCTGAATTACACAATAAAACCACAAGAAATAATTAATTGCACTAATGACAACAAACAGTCTTGATTTCAAGTTTGAAGCCTGGTGGACCTTTTTCCTTTTTTTCCCATGGAAGAAACCACTGATTGTTTATTAAATTTTCTCTGTTGAACTGATGACATGATAACAAATATGTGTCACAACAAATAGAAAGAAAGTGGAGGCGTGGGTAAATGATGAGCATTAAATATAGAAATGCTGTTTAAAAAACATGATGTTTATATACTGTATTATTTACCAACTTGCATGTGCTCAGTGTGAATGATTCTATTTTGTGTTCATTCATAAAACAGAGAGGGAATAACCGTAGCACTCTGGAATGAGATGATCACATGTCCAGCCTTTTCAAGTTGGTTTAGAGATCAAAGCCAAAGCTGAAGTGCCTGCAAGTTGTATTCTATTGAACGGCCATCAGGGGGCAACTCCACTGGATGCAGAAAGAAGTTTGTCAATAAGTTATGAATTGATTTATTTCTCACTTGATCAAAAATGTCTCAGTTTGGGATCAAGAAAGTATGTCTGTCTGTCTAGATTTATATTGACCGTGAACATTTTTCTGACTTCCTGTGTTTGTGATCATTATTTTTAGGTTTTCATCAACGCAGCATGATGTCCGTATTGTAGACAGCGATTCCACTTAAAGTAAAATGGACAATAAAGAATGTCCTGTATTGAGGCAATTTCTACTTAGTTCAAACAAACAGCAGCTCTGCAATACAAAAAAAAAAAAACCCACACATTCCTGTGATTCATTTGACTGAAACCAGGCCAAGGTTGCTGACTCAAGGCACTTCAGTAAACAACACAATGTCCTGAGACAACAAAAAAGTTGCACTTGGCTCAGCTTTCGCTGTAACACTATATAGTGTCATCCATAAAGGCACATACTAGACCAGTACGTGCACACATCAGGAACAATACTTTATGCATTTTTCATCTCATTTCCATTTTAAACTTTTATCAGTAAAGAAATTCAAAATTGCAGCAGATGGAAACATCATAACAGACTTGGACAGAAAAACATGTTAATTAACTTGCATTGCAAACTTTTCTGTATTATTATTATTATTAATTTAACTTTTTATTCAAACTATAATTGTTATTTTGTTCAGAAAAAAAGGAGCTAAATCCACAATTGTGAACAGAGAGTGGTCATCACTGCCCTAATTTCTGTCAAGTTCATGAAAGTTAATTATTTTTTTCTCTCTACTGCAGAAAATCATTTGCTTAGGAAATTAGGCGAGCCAAATATTGTGTCCTTGGCAGATATAAACAAAAGGCAGCAATCAAACAGCCAGAAAGAATGATGGCTACAACTTAAGTGCAGCACTGTCAATATTTCACGGAACACTCTCACCAACACAATGTTTTACTGAATATCACTTCCCCTGTGGCCACAGTGGCCACACACTGACCCCGGGTGTTTGGCCTCCTCAAACAACAACATTTCACAAGGAACCCAGGCTGTCCGGGGTTTCACGGAGGACAGCAGGTTGTCAAAGCCTCATTCTCTCGGGGGAAGCATAGCCCCAAGCAATTCTGACGCGTCGTTCTGTCAGCTTTCCACGACAGGACGGACATATGAGAGTTTAGTCATATAGCTGCTGAGGCTGCTTGTCAAAAACGATGGCACACTGAAATGCACGTCATATACAACGCAATTCGTCATCCACAGTGTTAACCCCCCTCTGTCACCATCATGCTGGCCAGATAATGAAGCACTCTGTCTCTAAGAACAAGTGCGCACTCACATAGAAACATGTCAGTAATGTTTCAGTGGCATAAAATTGCTTTGGAGTGAAACAGATTTAATCAAGTGAAATTTATGAAAATGAGTTATGGATTAAAATCTGTTTGCAGGTCACTGGAGGGAGTGAACAGACTGGCAAAATCATTGTCAAGGAAAGAGTGGTACCTAAGTGTGAGGTCAAACCCAGACAGTTCAAGAGGTTGCATTTCCTGCTGAAAGAGCAGAATTTAAGAGGAAACACAAAGATATAGAACATCAGAGAGCTTGATGTAGACAGATTCAGGTTTTAATGAAAATGTTTTGTGTCATTACACCACAAAACTACTTAACAAAATGAACTGAAATAAAGTATTGTATCACTGGCTGAACAAACAAAAATATCATTAGCTTATTGGGTTACAGAGTAAAAACAATCATGACAAGAGAAAATGTAAAATATGACTCACTTTGCTGTTTACTACTGCAACTTAAAGTAAACTATACCTAACATTTGACTACCAATTTGATTTGCAGCCATTCTAAATGAATAGGTACTTTAAATAAGTAAATAAATTCATATACGGGGCTGTCAGCAATAGTGTGTTTAATTGCAATTAATAGAGAATTTCAGAAGTAGATATTGTGTTACTGCACGTTTGTTGCATTGCTTTAGATTTGAAATAATCTAATAAACCTAAAAATAAACCTAAAAATAAAGTCTTTTTCTCACATCTGTTTGTTTACCTATCAAGATACAACAGTAGGAGTTGCTTTAATTTGTAGATATGGACCTGAAACTTGTAATGAATAGCAAAGTAACAGAAATTTAAATGTGGTAAAAAAAAAAAAAAACATGTACCTCAATGCCAACATTTACTAAAGGCTAAGGGCTGAGTGAAATGGGTCAGAAGCAACGATTTGGTGATTTCTATTAATATTTCTAGCATTTCTCGTCCAAAACACTGACAAATTTGACACACTGTTAAGTGTGTGCAGTGGTAAGTCCCTTGGTAAGTCACCTGCCAAGTCGCCAAGTGTGAAGCCTGTCAAGTGACCCTTCAGACAGACATGTGTCTAACAGACGGACAGACATGACATGATGAGTCTGTGCTTTTCTTTGTCATAAAGTTTGGGGAGTTTTTACTGACATTTGTTTCACAAAACAATTAACTGAGACAACAATTGTCACATTCATCAATCCTGAAGCAAACAGGCTGATGCAGCTGAGCACAGAGGGCAACAAAAAACAAAAAACAAAAAACAGACTGATCCATAAAGAAAATGAAAAGCAAAAACAGAAAAATTCATGATAATGCAGTAGTGCAGAAATAGGAGAATGAAAAATGAGGGATAAAGAGCATGGAAGATGAATGCTGTGAATATCCTATTCTGGCTGAGAGAAGAAGAGACCGAAGAGCTGAAAGACAGTAAGAACATGGCAGCAGTCTTAGTCCAACACTTCCTATTAAGCAAAGGTGTGTGGAATGTGAAGTGAATTGCTGGGAGGATTTGCTGTCACTCTCACTCATTTCAAAAGTGTGTCAGTGATCCCAAAGCAGATCCCTGCACTCAGTATGAGGAATAAGAACTCTTTATGATTATTCAGCAACTGAACCCCCGAGCACTGAAACTTAACTCTTCTCCACACTGGTGTTTTACAGTTATGCAGCACATTAAGTGGCCAATACGGTTAATAAAATCTGAGCTGCTTCTGAGTTGAATTTCACATCTATTGTTTGTTTGTTTTTTTGCTTTTTTTTTATGTAATTCGGTTGTAAAGGTAACGCTATTTCTGTACTGCTAAGCAGACCTTAATAGAGCCAGTTGTGCACAAAGCTGGTGGCTTTGTTATATATTCAGTTCAGTTCTGTACAATAATTGCTTCAGTGCCCTGAAGTGCAATTAAAAAAGCTGAACAGAGGCACACAACTCTCAACAGACAAATACAATAAACATATACAATAACTAATGTAGTGTGAAAACAAAATAATACATAATACCGCTACACAAAGTCATCATGTCTTTGTTTCATGGTTTCAGCTAACATGCCCCTTGATTCTAATAAAATCATAACACTACTCTGTATGATGATATTTTAGATAGACCTTAGAAATACAGTGATTAAGAACCTGTCATAAAAACCAGAAAAAACATAAATATTTCATTCATCTTTCAAAAACTCATTTAAAACAATAAATGATATTATTATTTATTTGGCAAACAAACTCTTTTTTTTTTTGTAAAATAATAACAATTATATTTTAGCATTAAAATTATAATTTTGGTTAAAGAGATTCTACATACTGGTGTATTAACCATGATAACCATGATAATTACCAATGCTGTTAAATTAAGACATAAACCTTTCATTGGGTGGTGGTCTAATAAATTTGTTAAGCACTGTAGTAATTATCTATTACGATTTGTTCACGCTGCAGACAGTAGAGACTGAGAAACGAACCTCAAACCTCAGAAAAGTGGACTCACTCAGAGCAACTTTAGTTTTGCAACGTAATATCCATACAGTAGCATACAGTATTTTCTAGACAAACGTCTACACAAAGTATATTTTGGCCCAACAGTATATAAATCATGTGATATTCATCTCAGATGTGTGCGTCCTACCTTCATTAATGCAGACTTAATATAAAAAGTAAGAATTGCAAGGACATGTGATAACAGGATACATCGCTGCAGCTGCTCTGAGTGTGTTGGGTGCTATGGTAACACTGCATACTCAGATGTTAAGACACTTTAATTTACTACTGTGAAAATTCTTTAACAGCCCCAGGTGAGCACAGTAAATATGTTACTATTGCACAGCAGCACAAAGAGATATACTGGCTCTATGGCCGCACAACACATCAGGATTGTACTGTCATCACAATATTCAACAACGTAAGCGCATATGGCACATCGTGCAGGCCTGATGCATATGTGTATGCATCATGGCATAGCATCGCAGTATTGTGGCACAGAGGCAGTGCAGCCTTAGACATGATGTTATTGATTTAAGAGCCTCACAAATGACCTACACTGAAGCCATGATCGCCTTTTCTATACAGACTAGGTTCTGTGGTTTGCCCCCAGGTAAAATACTCCAGTAACATGCATAGCACAAATTAACAGCTACATTCAAAGCACATTTAGTTATCTACTTGAAAGTGCCACTAAGTATACTGTATATCTTGCACTTAAGAGTAATCAGAGACAAAAAAAAAAAAAAAACACCAACAATATAATCATCACTGATCATTTAACACTGTGTTAAGTTATGAATCCTCAAGTGTTATTATTCAAACAGACATGATGAAGCCCCTTTATTATGAGCAGAGCATACAGAATGTCCTCAAAGAGCTCAGAGTGTTGGCAACGAGTTTAACAAATCCCTGCCGGCCCTTACCAGTGTTACAGCTTTGTGCCAAGCAGAGGTGGCACTAAGTGACCATCTCTGAGCATGTCCTTCCTCTCACATTGCTGTCTCTCTATTATTCATAGTCAAGCATAAAGTCATCCAGAGGTGAAGACAAGCCAGTTACAGAGTTTTAGTGCTGCTGAAGCCACATAGTGTAGGGGCAGCAGGGGTTTGCCCTCAGGGTGTTAGGGCTGATGAATAGTGGCAGTAAGGTGCACACACACTGGAGCATGAATGGCTGCCGTGTGAATCATGACATTCACTGTTGTGCTATACATGTTAAGCAATGGGATCACTAGCAGGGCGTTTATTGCCACTTCCAGGATTATATGAGGAAACGTGACTGAAAGAAAGAAGTAGTTAAAAAAAAACAGAAGCAGCATTGAATGAGTATTTCAACCCACGTGCACTTCCTTTGACTCACTCATTCATTTTTGCTTTAAAAGGTTTAATGTGTATTCGCTCACTACTCCCCTTTCTATGTGTGTCAGAAAAGTACAGTGGTCTTTAAGAAATTGTTGTACTTTGTTTGCATTTTAAGTTCATGAGTTTACATTCAAAACACAAATTCTAGCTAGTTTGTCCATTCAGGCTGCTGTAGAATCATGGCGACGCAAAATGGCAGTCCCTGTAATACAAGGCCCAAGTTAATGCACTATACAGTATATTTCTATGGCTTATAAACATTGGTCCTTTAGTGTCTTTTTTCCCAGTGAAAAAACATTTTAATATTACCCTCAGTTTGATTAGTCCTATTGTCACATAATTATTTTGCACTGTGGCAGCCACACAATGACCACATAATTCATGACCAAATTAACAAATCAGTTTTTTTTATTAGTTACTGCTAATTATATCTGCATTTCTGGGCACAGATTCTTTGAATCAGAGAACTAACCATAAATACTAAAAGTAAATATTTGCACAGAATTTTTTTTTATGAGTAATCTAAGTAATCTTTCACATGTGCAGTCACTGCTCCAGTTGTTGCCTCAGAATCCTAAATGCCATTGGGAACTATGCTGCCCAGGCTCTGGCTCCGCTGCAACACCGTGCATGGATTCTGAGTAATTTCACATTCCAAATGTGAGGACATTATGTGCTGCCTATGTATCCAGTCAGACATGAAGTTGTTGCCCTTGAGTGTGACGTGATTGGGGCTCCAGAGGGTTTGCGTGCTGAGATTACTCGCAGGCCATCGTCCCTGGTAATGAACCCTGTCTTGGTACCAAGTATTTGAAGAGGCACAGCAGCCGTATAGGAAGGTTTCTCATGCTGATTGCCCAATTTAAATAGCTTTTTTTCCCCACTTTGGAGACACAACTACAAAACTTTACAGCTCTTCATGAATAATTATGATGACACGTTGCGTTATTGCACCCGCTGATAGTCCTTCTCTGATACTTTGGCCAATAAATATGACCATTAAATCTGTTTTCAACCACAATAACAATGCCCCTGATACACAGAAACTGAATAACTATTTAACTGAGCAGCAAATGTATATTAAAGTTGCCAAGTTTGCTGAATGTGTTGAGTAATCCCACTTGTCACCTCTTCATTTAAACGCACAGAATGTAATTTCTACCACTAGGGGTGTCTTAATCAAAAAAATGACAAAAGATCTAGTTTCAGTTTCATGGAATCATTGGAATTTGGGTCCGGGGAGAACTTTAGTGATAAATAAACACAATAAAATGCAAAAACAAAAGAAGGCACAGAGGATTAACAGGCTGTCCCAAATATTTCTTTCTGCAATACGATATTTTTTCATAGTTTTGCCTCCGAAGTCATAAATGTCATATATGGTAGTATACAAATGTGCTTTACAGTACAGGAGGTAGCAACACTAGCAGTGTTTCGGCGACAGAAGTTACACACTGGAGCTTTAAAGGATGAGTTTTCTTGTCTGCGAACCTCGACTTCTCCCTGTTCTTTTAAGACCCTGGAAGATGTTGCCCTCAGGCACAGTCCCAGCATCAGCTCATCCCGGTTACATCCCTCCATTATCCATCAGTAAAAACATTTTATGGTGTTCTGTCTCATTTGTGCTCAACATACATGATAGTCTTTAACATGCACCTTTATTAAGCTAAAAAAAAGGGGGTTTAATGTGTTTCAACAACATACAGCACCCAAACATTGACAAAGATATATTCCAACATGTCACCAATATTAATTCCTATGCAGTAAAAGCCATTATATATAATTGTATTTTTTATGAAGCTCCTGTACATTGTTTAATAAATAAGAAGGCTTTCATTTTTAAAAGGGAGGTCACTGACTTTGTGGGAGGTCACCTTATGTTTCTCCCTCAAGGGTCATCCAGGTCTATTATTCCTCAAGTCAGCAGCCCACTGTACACTGATGGTCACACTCACACACTGGAGAACTCCTTTTCTCAAAGTCACCATATCTGGTCTTATTATCAATGAACATGCTGCGGTAATGGGCTTTTTGTTGACCCTGGTAGATGGTTATCCTGCTCTGGTTGATGGGCTACAACATGCTGCTCTATCTCACGGCCGTATCAATCTGAGTGATCTAAGGGGATGGGGTTAATACTGGATTTATTCTATTCTCCTACAACAAGGACAGGTGGAATAAGAAAATCAGTGATTTAAGAAATGACGAGAAAGATAATCATCTACAGTGACCTCACTACGATCTTGTGGTGCAACAGCCAATTCAAGAAAGCTATTAACTACCTACTGTACATGCACAAGGAAACAAGAAGAATAAAAGGTAGTTTCCAGACATAAAGTTGGTTATTATTGTCTGGAGCTTTGGATCTGGACATTCTCCAAAGTTTGCTACTCAAAATAATTTCAGAAAGATCAAGACAAAGTGGTGGTGCCTGGCCTGAGCATGCAGGAAGCATTGCTGTGGATTCTCTGGTGTTTTTCATTTCTCACACGAGCTCTTTTGGACATTAACTGGAGATTAGACTAGGAAACTAGCAGGATAAACTCTGACGTGTCTTCTGCAGACTATGCATTGCAACATACAGCCCCTCTGAAGATCTACAGAGAATCTCTGGAGTTTGTGCCTGAAAGTAGCTACAGATTTGCCATTTGAGTGGAAAGGGTTATCAACGGAAAAGAAATGTAAAATAAAACCAAAAGAAGCATGGCATGAACATGTTTAGCTCCTGTAAACAGTTTTATATCCTTATCACTGAATTTCAAGCTAACAAGAATGAAAACAAATCAATATCAATTACATTCAGGGTATTTATAACTTCAATTTCTATCAGCTCAACCCAGTTTTCCTAATTATATCAGACAGACCAGGACAGACCAGTGCAAAGGTTCATTACTCACTGAGAAAGTTCTGTGACCTGGATTTGCAAGGTCGCATTTCAGGTTGGAAATGTCTGGGTGCTGGAGAAATGTTCAAATAGTAGACATAATAATTTAACAGTACCTTTTTTTCCCCAAACTTAAAAACTTTCCTTTAACTAAACTATGTCACCATGTAAAGGTGTTGCAGAAAAATGTTTTTTTAAAAAACACATTTTGAACAATACTGATGAGATTTTAGTCTCTTTAAGTGCATTGATTTTGGTTTGCAGCTCATCAAGTCCACTTTCATCCATGGAGTGGACATTATCAGCCAAACAGCAGACAAATTTAGCTGGTAAAGAAGGTGGAGAGTCTAGAGATTTTCTCACGACTACAAAACGGAACAAATAATTTTGTTAACATTTGTCGTAAATAACAATTGTAGTAAAGGGCTATATAATAAATAATATATCACTAAATCACTGCCAGTGCAGAAAGTGGATGGGAACCTTGTGGGAATGTATGACTAGAATATTTGTCAAGATTAAGACCCATAATGAGATATTTAAGAGATATTTAAAGACCTGACGCTGAACATAGTCAAGGTCCTGCAGGATTATTCGATGCCAGCATTCTTATCTGGTGGAAATATGTTTTTACAGGGGTAAAAAAAAAAAAATCAATAATTCCACTTATAAACTGATGCTACAGCAAACTATGTTGAAAATATGACATGATTAGTGACATGACCTAACTCGGCGACTATATACATTCAAATCCATGAATGTTTGAAGAAGCATAGAGCAGCATTCATGTTAGTGCCACTGTCGAACCATCTGGATGGTTCCTATTTTTCACACTTGCTTTTAGCACCACTCCATGGCAGCTAATAGCCACATTAGCCACATATGCAGGAGAAATATGTCAGCAAGCCACTTATTGTTTATATTAGCTTTTTGTTGCAAATGGAAAAGAGCACCCTCACAGTGTCTATTGTTTGTCTTTGCTGTATACCAGCAGGCCATCTAAATTTATTATCATGGTCACACAATAATGAGAAGCACAGCTTGATTTATGCAGGACACAAACAGGCATCTCAACCCCAGAGAAAGATCTGTGAGGGGTTTGTCCTGATTCCAGGAATTAGATGCTGAATATCAGTCATCTTCCTCCTCCACAGAATGTAATAAAATGACAAAACAAGATGTAGGCAGAGTGGTGTTGCACTGTGTCGGATTAATCCAGGCCAGAGACTGCCTCCCCCTCACCAGACAAGGGCAAACAGAGGGATGCAAATAAAGTGATTGCAAATTGCAAAGTAAACTGTGAAACTAGAAGCAACTTTAAAACACGAGGGGGGACACATTCTTGTATCTATATCTTCTCCAGATGCACATGCCACCGCCATAGTCTGAATTTGACGTCAAGTGTGTAACATTTAGGAGGGTTTATTGGAAGAAACGTGTATAAATGCTTTAAGTCAAAAATGGTTTGGTTTTCATAGCCTTGGAATAAGCATTTATTTATAAGGCCAGGGCCTTGCTCCACAGAGGTGTTGTACATCTTGTGCTGCAATGTTTCTACAGCAGCTGGAATGTGTTTCACATTTTGAAGTGGAAGCATACTACACAAACAAAGAAGAACAACATCCTTTCTGATATGCAAAGGCCACCGTAGCTCCATGACACTCTTGGGAAAGACAGGGTTGAGCGGAAGAGTCTTGTGTTTGTTAGTACCTGCAGTTTAACCATTAGATGTCACCAATTCTTACAAACAACAAATATTAGCTTTCTTGCCGTTGCATTTATCACAACTGAATTTAATCTTTGGATTATATAAGTATCGTTGAGTCTAATGCTCTAACTCATCGACCTGGATATTGCAGTGGAATGGGTTTTATTTTATATGCTTTCATTCTGCATGTTTCCCCCATCAGGACCAAGGAGCTCTTTATTTGTTGCACTTTCATCATTGATGTCAATAATAATCTTACTCACTGGACCTTTAATTTTGTGGGTAACACTGTTTTCCTAAAAATGCCAGAACCAGAATTCAGTGAAGTACCAAGGTGTAAAGACATGAATATAACAAACTGAAAGTATCTTAGTTGAGTTTTACTGTAAATAGCATTTTTAATGTGGGGTATTTTTGCCACTACTGTGGTTTGTTACCATGCATAAAATAAATAAAAAAATTAAAAGTACTCCTAAATCTAACAACCTTAACTGCTCTAGCTCCAAGGAAGGTAAAATGAAACCCTAACACATCAACACACACAAGTTTGCATAGATATTCTTCTGGGGACACTGCATTGATTCCCATTCATTTGAAGAGTCAAAACAAAGCTTTAACCCCCACCTTAACCATTTATGGTTAAATGTACCTAAGTGCAGTTTAAATCTTAGCCATGAACTAAATCAGTTCCTCAATAATCAGGTTCTGCCTCATTAGGACCAGGTTTTGGTCTCCATGAGCACTCCTGGTCCTGGCAAGGTCAGTGTGTATGAGAGAAAAGGTCATAAAGAGGCAACAAATACACAGTTACAGTCGTTCTCTTCTATTTACTTTCTGATGTCTAAATCCAATCATGGCTGTCATGTTGAATCTAGAATGTGTCCTTATCAGGGCTCTGCACCCTCTTCCTCCACCACCTACCTGGACCTGTCACGACTCTGGCTCAGGACAAACACGTCGCCTAACCTTGTCCTTGAGCTAACCGTGCTTGCCATCACCACAGCTCAGACGTCACAAGACTTCCTAGGACCGTTTCCTTCCACAAATCACCAGGTTATCTTCCCCTTACATACGCACACAGCACATGTTTCCCCATGCGTCCACTCTTTTACACTGAGGTTCATGAAATACAGGAGTTCAGAAGCAAACCAACAGTGGCTTTGTCCTACATGTACTGTAGTTGTGAAATGGAGACAAATACACAAACTCCTCTCTTCCAGTCATACCGTCAACACAAAACAAAGTCACATTTTAATAATTAATAAATAATTGTCCTTAACAAGCAAACCGCAATTTGTTTACACGGGGTCTATGAAACAAGAAACATGAGACGTAAGACTGTAATTCAGTGGAGAAATGACAACTAAAACTTTCACATGGACCCTTTAAATAGATATGTTGCTTTTCAGCTTTTTTTTTCCATGTTAATGAGATGAGCTGACTGAACACTCCCCTGTCAAATTAACTGCCTGTTAACTACAAGTTTACTGAAAGCTCAAAGTTCAGGAATTCCTGAATGCAACAAACCATGTTGCATTTACTTGTTCACAAGCTCCACTTGAACGCAGCAACAAACAGCCAGTAAAGAGCCAACTGTGGTGGCGAAATCTATTTCAAAGTATCCAGCTGAAAGACGGGCTTCAGTTTTACTTCCAAAGAAAACCCCTCTCCACTGAATTGTAAGTAATTTGATGCATGCATAATGTTGCCTGTCTGTTTTCATTAGAGATGACTCAATAACACAGACACCACAGCCTTATCTCCCGTCACTGGAATCAGTCTAATACAGTCTTATTTTTTACACTATACACTATCTTACAATACTTCTTCACAGCTGACGTGATCTCTCTGCATTGTGTCTGACATGTATGACATGGGCGGCACGCATTTCTCTTTACACAATGTGCTTGGAGAAGTATTCATGTGAAATACAGTTTATTTTGGATCTTTTAGGATTTGTTTTTTTCTTTTTCCAATATACAATTTAGTGATTTGGACCAGTATCAGACTGATAATGAATATCATACTGGCCCATTCATAGTATTCATGGTCTGTTTTTGTCAGCATTGGCCAACACACATTTGTTTTGGTCTGGCTCTCAGTGTTGCATTTTGCACCTGTATGTAAACCCAGTCACACAGAGCCCCCTCTAAAGACAGACAGTAATTTTATTCTGATTCCCTGTCCTACCACAACCTGGTTTTTTACTCCTTATCTTGGTTTCTAGCTCATATTGGGATTCTTTGTCACTTGCTTTGAACAATAGATATGCTTCTAACTCTATTGCTATAGCAACCAAACATCTGCAATTCGTAAACAAAGAGCATATTTTCTTGTAGTGGCAATTTTAAAATGAGCAGATGTGGAAAATTACTATATTGTCTCTGTTTCATGATTGATTGATTTATAAAACAGAGAGTACTTGCATCGTTGTGAGAGCACTGCACACGTCAATACCACATGGAAATGCACAGGGGGAGCAAAACTATCTATTGCTTCCTAAAAATACAGTGTTCAAATTGATGAATGTTTGACCTGAATCATATTTAGAGCCTCATTTGTTTGACAAATAAATAATGTATCCAAGTTTACAACAGTGATGTCTTTGCTGAAGTCATCATTCTCTCTTTTTTGTTAAGAAACAGGCTCAAACATATTGAGATGCAGAAAACTGTCTGTCTTTTATACTCCTTTATGCCACTTTTATTCTTATGTAGGAAAAGAAGCACAGCAGCAACATTGTATTTGCCAGTTTGTACCAGCCCCACCCCCAATGCCCTGCTGTTCATCAATAGTTTTCAGAAATAGACTGAAAAATGAAGAAAGAAATTCATCACAACTGAAAATATCCTGATTTTCAGTTTCCATGGCAGAAGCAAAAACATTCAGTTGGCCAAAGATTTAATCTCACAAATGGTGTTAGTTCATTTTTGTACCATCTTCAAAGGCTTAAAAAAAACTAAATGTTTTAAAGAAGGTTAGGGATATTTTTTTTTCTTTTGAGTAAACCCTCCAGTTTTAGGAGGTTGTCTTCAAACATTTAATGTGTTTTTAAAGGGCACTTTTAATCTTAGTGGGTTAATGGGGCAACATCAATCTTCAAAGTGTATTTCCCAAAATGCTGAGCGATACTCCTCAGGCTTCAAACAGCTATACTGTATTTACTGTAATTTGAAGTTCTAAAGATTGACTAACCTGTTAATCTTTAATTGACTGCATATTGATTAATGTCACACACCAACGTCCTCTGGTATCCATGTAAAAGCAAGATATAGTATATAGATATAAAGCATGTCTGGAGGCCCAATCGGATCCCCATCCATAGCCTTCTTTCATTTCAATAAGAAATTCATAGA
Organism: Brachirus orientalis; assembly: GCA_016785285.1. NCBI lineage: Eukaryota > Metazoa > Chordata > Actinopteri > Pleuronectiformes > Soleidae > Brachirus > Brachirus orientalis. The sequence goes on from JAFBJR010000058.1 coordinate 2,583,387, forward strand.
AAGCATAGAAAACTCCACACCCTGAGCCAGACCTCTTGAGAAGAATAGAAAAGCCTACACAGCAAATTTCACACAAACTATTTTGTGCTCTGCTGATAAAACATTTTGAAAACCTTATGTCACAGACAGATAGGCCTTCAGATAGGAAAAATGCACATTTGGTGCCCACCCCTTTTCGTCAATGTTCCCAACACAACCATGCCTAACTAGCAGTGGAGCAGAAATACCCTTCGAGAACTGACTCCAACATCAAACACCCACGCACACTTCAAACAAATCGCTTGCCTTGCACAGCTGAAGTAGTCGCGCTAAAAACCTGATTGTATTCTGCCTAATATCATTCAAAGTGTGTGGGCATCACTTCTGTGCATGCTGTTTGTGATCAGGTCTATTAGACGTGTGAAGAGGATTTGGTACAATAGCACTAGAACCCTGCACCTGTCGTCCTCTCATCCACACCCGACTCAATGTCAACTAAATGAATGCAGCTCACTTCGTTTCCATGTCCCACTCAAGCTTTTTTTTATTGATGAATAAAAGTTTCATTTTATTGACTCATGCATGAGAAAATGAGATGAATCACTGACCGAGACTCTCGTAAATCACACCAGTGCTCCACCTCATTGTGTTTTACTGATCTCGTGTGGAACTACCTTCCCTCTGATTGAGATTTCACATCTGGAAACCTCGTCATATATCTAGTAGAATCATCTTTATCCGTGCAGCACATAATAAATTCACACCCAGCGGTCATTCCCCATGCAGCCTGTCTGAGGACTGATGGGAAAGGTGTTTTAATTAAATGGTGGTTGAGGTCGACGGTGAGCACATATTGGGTGTTGGGCCAAATTTCTTCATGCAGCCTCATTAAAACAGGTTAGCTGTTCAGTCAGTGAAAACAATAATGGAAATAGCTACATTTTCACCGACCTGCTATGGTTCACTAATCTCTCCTCTGAGCAGCGATTGTCCAAACCTGACCTGATCAAAGAGAGACACAGCTCTGATTTCTCCACACTATACTCAAATACAAAGAGTTTGGAGAATGTTAGCCTTTCCACATCGACAGTAAGTAAAAAAAAAAAAAAAATTAAATAGCGAGTTTAATTAATCGGTCTGACTTCTGCTCCTTCACATTTTAAGACGCAGCAGACCAGTGCTGCAGCCGTCACGTACTGCGCACACACCCAGTGTGAACCCAGCACAGACAGATTCTTCTTTCTCTCGAAAATTCAGTCGAGAATATAATTTATTTTAGTGACTTTTCTTAAAAAATAATGTATTGTGCAGCTAGGCATTAAAAGAGTAAAGCACCGGGGGGCAAACAGCCAGTGTGTCGGTGTGTATTTGAATACAGCACAGGGTACGTAAGATCCCATCATGTGATCACAGGACAGGATGCATTTAAACACCAGTTGTAAACTACTACGTGCTTAAAACCGCCACGCTTAACTTCTCATCATCACAAAATGTCTGTTGCATTAAAATCATTGTCACACGACTCTCTCTGTGTTTCTCAGTAGCGCAGTGTTTAGATCTCATGTCCTTGTGACATGACATTCCCACGCACTGAAAACATTAGAAAAGATTTCTAATGCTCAAAAACCCAGTTGTTGAGCAGTTTCATGGGATGCTTCTTGTTGAAGCATAAAAATTCGGGCTAAAACAATTACTCGAATATTAATCGATTCCTAAATCAATTGCCAATTATTTTGCCTGTCGGTTAATTTGTTTAAGAGTGCTATTTTCTGGTTTCTTTGCTCCATATAACAAAGAAATCATTTTTGTTTGTGGACAAAACAAGACATAATTTCCAGGTTTGTGAAAGAACAATCAACAGTTGTCGACATTTTACGGGCCAAACAATTACTTGATCATTCGAGAAAACTAATTAACAGATGAATCTAGTATGGAAAAAATAATCTTACATAATTTCTTTTTCCTAAAGACTCATCGGAGACAGAATAATAACATCAAAAACAAAACAGCAGCAGCTAAGTACTTTAACTTTAAGGCATGTTGATTTCTGACTCAATCTCTCAGGATGAATGTTCATATCAAGTCCGACCAGGGCCTTTGGTTTCTGTGTGTCTGTTGGCGTTATTCACTGTAAAGCAGGGCGTAAACTGTGACCACCACCCTGCTGCATCCACACACACCGCGGTCAGCCCCACTCTTTCTAATCCATCTAACAGCACCTCCCACCACCCCGTCCTCCGTTTCACAACTTCAAAGCGCTGCTTCCTCCATTATCCTTAGGCAGTAGTTGCCCTATTCTGGACTACACTGACATTCACATGCTATTTAGAGCCATTAGGCCACCGAGGTCAGCACTTAGCTTACTTTTTCACAGCTTCAGGCAACACTCTCCTTTTTTTTTCTCCCTTCTCATATTTTCATGCGTTATTTTGTTTTTTGCAGCACACAGGGTTGCGAATTGTTCATTAGCCAGGGCTTGTGGTGCCATGGCGTGTTAAGAAGGGGAAATGGTAAGAGGGTGAGCAGGGGTGGGGTGGAGGCGTGTGGGTGAGCCGGGACATCGGGGCGGCAGAGAATTGAAGGTGACATTTTCAGTCCTTACAGTTACAACATTTGACGAGTTACACTGCAGGCCGTCCTTGTGACCCTGTCGCGAAAGTCTTGATTCTTTGAGGGAAAACAATGGGATTGAGGCAAAGTGAATGTTATTTTAACTTTTGAAGGATGAGACCGTGTAACCCTGAATGGCAAGTCATCAGGCCAGAGTTCCTTTGATTAACCAGTCAGGGTTCATGCATTTCTTGACAGAGAGGAGGTTGACTTGAAAGACCGAACAAAAAAAGAATTTTAAATTTAAAGCACTTGGCACAACAATTCAAAATAAATGGCACCGTTATTAATAATCTTGTGAAATAAATGTGCAGTGAGAAAAAGAGATGTACTGATCATAATAGAGTCACACTTTAAAATGTGCTAAAAGTGTTTGTTTTAAACCACTGATTATCTTCAGGTTGAGTTTTGTTATGGTGCATTTTTAGTGAGGAAGGCAAGAGAGTATATGACTAATTGGATTTATTTCCTCTGCTTCTTTTACAAGGTGATGCATCACTTGTATATTTTCTTTATGAGAATACATAACGGAGAGTAAGTGAAAAGAACTCAGGCCTGACAGCGTCAGCTGAGAGCAGAGCATTCATTCAAGTAATTGCATTAAGATAACGTGAACATTTTATTTGCTGTGTGTTTCCTTTCAGCCCTGCAGCCATGTGTCCTTTTTGTTTCTTTCCCCCCTTCCCCATTTAAGATGTTTACCAGTCAATCGGCTCTCCTGGAGGGAATCCCAGAGTCACTTCTCAGTCGAGCAAATAAGCAAGCTGTAAATTAACTTTAATTTCCTAATGACAAATGCAATCTTGCTGCAGTAGGGGTATGGCATTCATATTTGATAAGCCACAACATCTCACTTCAAAGGTCTCAATAAACCAGCGAGCAAGCCTTTTTTTTTTTTTGTAAATATATGGCACTGCACTGAGGAAACTGCAGCCCCACATTGTCAGGCAACTCCCTGTGGGCTGCTATTGCTCATTCACAGCTCTGTGAGATGTCAGGGTTTGGTGCATATGAAAATTGAACTCCAAAATCATCTTCACCACTGGCCATATACTGTGTATATGTATGTGTGTGTGTAAGTGTGTGCATACCTGGTATTCCTGATGTTGTGGGGACCTAAATCTGTTTGCAGAGTCATATTATGGGGACTTGTCTTCCTTATGGGGACAAAAATCAAGTCCTGATAATGTAAAATATTATATTTGAGGCTGAAGACATATTTTAAAGTTAGGTTAGAGTTAGGTTAAGGTTAGGGTCAGGGTTAGGGTATGGGTCAGGGTTGCAAGTATGGTTAATTTTAGAGTAAGTCTTCAGGAAATGAATGTAAGTCAAATGTCCTCTGAAGTCATGGAAACCAGTGTGTGTGTGTCATGTTGTGTTGGTGGATGTAGTGAAGAGAATTAAACAGAATAAGAACGGGAGAGAAAAGGGATAAAGATGAGAGATGGGATTTAGTGAAAATAGGAAGGGGCGGTCTTTATTAAGTTGCACCAACATTTATTCCAAACATTAATTTCATTGCACCATCTGAGGCAGTTCAAGGTTGAGGAATGAAGGAAGAGCTTTTCAAGTTCCAGAGTGCGTTCCCCCCTGGATGGCACAGACTGGGACGATTCTCCCTCTAATTAAATCCCCCCTGTTGTGTTTAAAGGCATAGGGTGTAATTAGAACATTTAGTTTCATTATAAAACACTTGATTTTCTCACTCCTACATGCCACAATTTAATTATATTCAGCATATCGTGGAGTCTTGACAGGAACAGAAGAGTTGCTATAGAGATGACCGTGTCTGTGCTGTGCTTGGAAATCCTTCAGTGTTGAGCTCCACACAGAGAAACTGAGAGCTCACACACACACACGCGCACAGACCCACACTGTATGCGAATAACCAAGACCACCATTTTATCATTTTGTGTTGTAAATACATGCAAATATTCAAACGCATGTGTAAACTGCAATATCGATGGCGGTTCAGCCAGCAGCTCAACCGCAAAACAGTAACGAACCAACACATTATTCCGCAGGGTGCGTGCACAGATACAGGCCACAGGAGGTGCACCTCCATCGATGGGAGCAGAAGCTACCCCCACCCCCACTCTTCCACCTCTCTGTCCTAATGCTGCAGATGATGCTGTAGGTGTCTTCTTCACACTACACCCCCCCCCACACACACACACACGCACGCTTTCTCTGATTAGAGCTTTAAAAGCAGCACAGCAGAAATCAATGGTGATGCGATGGCCGCTGTCACAGTCATTAGATACCCCCTTAACTGATAGAAGAATGAACTGCATTCCTCATGCACCTCAGTGCAGATCAATTATCCTGAGCCTCTCAAACAATGTCACCTGCAGGACGCCACACAAACACCGTCTCATACCCTCGTCCTCAGACCTTTTTTGCCCTCCCTTCTTTGCCTACTCTAATCAAATGTACTATGAGTCACACCGTTCTTCCAGAGAGCGATTTGTGAAGATTTGACATCCAATGCTGAAAAGCATCTCTACAAAGAGAGTCAGCCTCTGCTTTACAAAACAATAGATGTGATATCCAGTCATTGGCAGCTGGGAGACGAGAGGCCACAGATATTACAGAGTTGAGTCTTTGTGTTGTCAAGAACACTTGCTGTCGTGCTTCAGTGTTTCATTATACTCAGTTTAGACGCGGCTGCGTAGGTAAAGTAAACTCACTAAATGGCCACTTTTAGAAAGGCTTAAAGCACAAGTTATGAAGTAACTAAAAACTCAAACGTCTCATTCCTCAGTCACAAGGAGACTCATACTTGATGCCTGGATCCTCAGTAAAAAAAAAAAAAAGGAAAGAAAATAAATGAGGCACAATTTTAAATTCATACTTAGTGACTGAAAAAAAGCAGGAAAAAAGGGAAAGCTTTGTTTGATGAAACTTGTAAAGTGAGTGGAACTGAGCAACTTTTCTCAAAAAAGTGGTGATTACTATAAATATGTATGACTATCAAGCTGGCACCTCTGATGATTTAAGAAAAATGTTTCCATGTCATTCAAAACACAGAATATTACTGGTGCTAAAGTTTCTCTCAGTACCATCCTATTAATCTCTTAATAATAAATTATTTATTTTAAAAATATAGAAATAATACACATGTGTAAAAACACATTAAAATTTGGTACAGGTTTAAAACTAAAGGATTATTTTTTTTTTTTTTTTTTTAAAGTAACAAATAAAAGCAAAAAAGGTGAAACACATTTTTGAAATTAAATAAAATCAGGAAAGGCACTGTGATACAAGTACCTCTTAAACAGTGATTTAAAGCTCCTGACTTGGAGTCTCAGGGATCTTACTTGAAAAGATCTGTGCCCTTTATTTGTCAACATTTTTTACATAATCATGATGTTTTCTTGTTAGGATATCTGACGACAATTTATATACTCACTTGGAAAAGACAAGGACAATCCCATTGGGGGGGAAATGGAATGGAAAAAATCCAGGCATTATCAATTTCTACCCATCATGGCTTCAAAATTTTGGCCAGAATATCTGACACTGCCATTATATTACATTCACATACATGATGGTTACATACCCCAGAACTTGTAGTTTGTAATTTGTCGTTGCCTTCAAGCACATTTGAAAGCTAAAAGAAACCTAAGAATGTTCCGATTTGGATATCGGTATGCAACCAAAACTGTTCAGTGAAGTAGGCTCTTCCCATTCACTTCAACACAGCTGCACATAGAAGTAAGAAGAGTTTTCTCTCAACTGAATTTCTGCCAGGGTTCCTCTGACCAACTGAATGCAACACTTTGAATACCTTCCAGGAGGCTCTCTCAAAATGTACCACATAAAAACCACACTCTGCCTGCCAGTGAATAATGGATCCAAACAAAACCTGTCATACAAACATTTTGTCCGATCATAGCCTGAGCCTTGAAAGCAACTTCACACCAAAGTGATTTAACTCTTCACCTTTTTCTCAACGTTGAGTTTTTTTTGTTCAAAAGAGACAATTTTCGTGGTGATAAAAAATCAAAACAACCTGGCTTTTATGTATGGTTTGGGTGCTTGCATATTAAATGTTATACTAAGGATGCACAATAATATCATAAGCTGCTAAATGATCAGTCGAATTTTGGAATACTTAAAAATAACATATGTTTCCCTATATTATGTAATATTATTCAACTATATCACTTTGAACGTGTAGTTTATTTTCTCAAAGATTCAGAAAGGAAGGCGCAGCACGTTTTTAAACACAAAAAAAGTCATCAGAAAAGTCAAGGTCACAGCAGCAAAGCTGTGTCGAAGGAATATGGAGGAGTCTGTGGTTAAAAACTAGAAACAGACGGACGTATTCATGCAGCAGCCATTTGGAAAGGGCAAGTTTATCAGTGACAGCAAAAACTATCAACAATTAAGTCACTGAGTTTATGGACCACGATGGCCTTTTTCACCGAGTGTGATGTTACTGCAGCACGGGGACAATCGTTGGTCTAAGTTGCTGCATTCTCACGTCAAACTGCTGCGTCTTGGCAGGACTGGACCCATAGCACAGATCTAACTAGAGCTTTGCTGGTCTGGTTGTAATACTCTGTGATTCAGATAGAAAGATAAATAACTGCATGTATTGAAGGAACACAGTCTGAAGCAGCCATAGCTACTGCAACAGATGAAACAGGCATTTAAAACATTTACCAAAAAACAGCAACAAGGCTTAAACAATCAACGCTGATGGAGCTTGCCTTTTTTTGAGGTGGAGGACAAATATTTTTTACAAGGTATTAATGCACCTTGGGAACTGCATTATACTCTCCCAAGCCAGCTGTGTCTGCCCTGTACAATGTGTTTAACCCACAAATGTATTTAGTTTGCTCAATGCCAACATGCTGTATGTGGCATAAGTTTTAATACAGACATGTGAACTCAGTGAGTACGCTTAGTGTAACGGCTCAGTTTCTGCGTGAAAAAGGAAAAGAAAAGATGTTACTGCAGTGATATGCAATGTTGTGGAGAATAAAAGGGAAGAATCCCTATGTAAAATGTTTGGTGGTTAATACCTTTTGTCATTGCGTTTGTTTTTATCTACTGAAAAAACAGCAACAGACTTTCAGCTCTGTAATGGTTTAATATAGTAAGATACACTTGTACTTTGCTTTAATGACTTGCGTGGTTAAATGTAACATAAACCAGCTATTATAAAAGTCAGAACTGTTGCTCGTTATTAGTTGGGTCAGAGCTATGCAAAGTTAAATCATTAATCTGTGCTCTTTACATCTTAACCTTTCCTACCCATACATGAGCGTAAACCAAGGGTCATAAAAAGGTCTGTTTTTTAAATTAAAATATGTAAAATTATAAGTTATTTGCCTCAGCTGAAAAAAAAATCCATATCATGTACCTTCTCTGTATACAGTATTGTGATTGCAGGGTTGCCTTTGTTATCCTTACATTATTTGCTTACCAACTATTTTCTTCCATCCATCCATTATCTAACTCCAATGAGTCTTTGGACTGTGGGAAGAGACGTAGAGGAAAACCCATGCACACAACATGTAAATTCCACACAGAAATGAGTGCAGAGTGAACCATAAACCTTCTTGCTACATGAAATCCATATGACGCATTTTCATGCATCAGCAGTTGCCGTTGTAAGATACACTCATTAACACTAGAGCCTGAACGGAAAGTGTGAGCTCAGTGCAGCAGCAGAGCACAGTTATTCTGACAAAACAGAGGAATTTGCAAAGACACAAAAAAAGCAAAGGTGCCTGTTCGGTAGCACATTAGAATTGACCTGAATGATAAAAAGTGATCCTGTTAAACAAACACTTGGTAAAACTATTTATTACCAAAATCATTGCATCCCTGCAGTGTCGCTACTAAGTGGCTGTCATAATAATGAACCAAAAACAGCTGAGAATGGAAACCATTTCCTCCAGAAATCCTCGATAATCCTTTTTTTTCCCCCCCTTTTTTAAACATTGCGATTGACGTCAAGACGCAAATATCACATCACACACAGCGAGGATCATTCTTTCTTTAGATCATTTGCTTTTCTACAGAATAAATCAGGAGCCATTATTGAGGCAGCCTATTCAAAATTTACTGAAACGTCCCCCCGAATCAAACTGCGTGCAGTGATGATTATATAGTACATGCTGGAAATGTAACAATCTCAGCACTGTCACATGTGTCTAAGTAACTGCAGCGACTGATTCAAATAAGATTTAAGCCTCCACATAACCTGTCAAAACAACTCTGCCATTTTTTTTGCTGCAGGCTGAACATTTTAGTTACCTCTCACCCACAGATGAACCAGCTCAAGAGTGTTTCCTCTATGCTTCTCCCGCAGATGGTCTGTCTCTCTGTATTGCTTTTAACCACTTTAAACCAGCATGTGGGAAACAAGCAAGTCATTCTTTTTGACTATAGTGGCCCCGGATTACCTTTCTAATGTATATCATGCCACTGAAATGTCAGAGACTAAAGGCATTTGCTCATCAACATCAACAAGAAATTGCTGAATTGAAAAATATCACTTCACAAGAAAACCAGGAAAGCCCTGTTTGTTTGTCAAACCCCACACGGGTTCAAAACAAAACTATTGACGCACAAATGAATCACATGAAAATGAACACTACTATGTTTTAGTACAGGGGTAACATTGATTCAAGTGACATCCACACCATTCCAGAGTTTTCACGTCCCTGCAGTGAAAAACTTGAGATTTTCACACAAAACCTTCTCTAAAGCTTTTTAAGAATTGTCCAGAAAAGGGGAACATATTTAGTGAGTGAGTGGCAGTTCCTTGGGCAAAAATGCCTTGTTGATGACAGAGGTCAGAGGAGGAAAGCCAGGAGGGTTTGAAATGACAGAAAGGCAACAGTAACTCAAATCCCATCATCATCATTATCGTCATCTCTGAACACACCACCACATCAGACCATGAAGCAGCAGAGGACCACACCAGGTGGCACTTTATTAGGTGTCCTGTGTACCTAGTAAAGTGGCTGGTGAGTGTCTGTCCCTCTCTGTAATGGCTGGCTTCTCTCTCTGCCTTTGATCATCAGTGTTCGGAGCAGCTCTAACTTGGTTGAACAAACACGTTGCACCAACTGTTTATTTTCCAGTATCTTCCAGCCTCACGACTAAAGGCAGAGCACCATCTAAGCTTAGAGCTCTGACATTCGCCTCCCTCCTCCTCCTCCTCCTCTCTCATTGCTATATATGGGTGGCTTATAAGACTGTTATAAGACTGGGGACAGTTAATGCATTCACAGGTTTTAACGCTCAGATGAAATCATCACTCCGTCTGGTGTGCTCGTAGACACAGAACGCGAGTGTGAGTGTCGGTACCTATTCCAGATAGTCGTGTGTGATTGTGTCCCTGTGTGTCTCAATGCGTATCTAAATGGATAAAAAAAAATGTTCAGAGTGCCCACAATGAGCGAGACGTGGTATGATGTCAGGTTTAATTAGGCAGCCTTGCCTGAGGCTCATTACTCACAGAGCACTGGGAGGAGGAAATATGGAGAGAAGGGAGGAAGAGTAGATGAAAAGGACACATAGGGAGCACTCACCACTGTTCGAGCTTCCTCTCCGGTGTTTTTCTTTCCTAGAAACGCTTCAAGACCCTAATAAGAGTACATGAACCCCACTCAAGACACTTACTGAGCAACAGGGGGAAAGTTTCCACCAAAAATACATTTCTATGATCTGATGGTTAACATCTGTCTGCTGTTACCGTGGAAACACATGTGTCTATGTCAAGGTTGACTGAAAGAACCTCACTTTAAAGACAACGTGGTTTTCAACAAAATACATATGAGAAAATATGATGCACATTTGGAAACTTTCTCCTATGACAGGTAGTGGGAAAAGCTTTTATGAGGATGAGTATTATTGCTGATAATACAATTCTTGTAGCACAACCACCTGTTCTCAAAAAAGGAGTGAAAACAGTAAAACTGCATGAGCAGGAGGAGTGGACCTACTTCTATTTAAAGAACTAAGTACAATGAAGTCAAGGTTAAACATGGGTTGTGTGCGTCTTGGTCCTGTGGGTTAAAATCTCAAGCACTGCAGCTGAGCGCTCCATCTTTCTCTTTTCCACCTCTGAGATCAAGTGTGTCTGCTTTCATATTCACTTGGAATACAAAACACCTAAAATAACACCAATCCCTCTGACAGTTTTTTTTTTCAATGTGCTGCACGCGTGTTGCCCTTTGGGTCCAGCAGATGATTTAATCATCCGTTCTCAACCCTGCTCCACCTCCAAGGCACCGAGCTGAAAGAAAATGCGATGCATAGTTTTGCCTGGTACTGACAGCAAACACCAACCTCTGATTCATTCTGTCTTCACTTAACAGATCCGCAATGAAAGGAACAAGACCACAATGAATGTTAACAGCTCAACTGGTTGGTATGATTAAGTGGAGCCAAACAGGTTATGATGATGAGATACATGAGTGACAGTGAAACCTCTTAATTAAAATTAATTTGCTACTGGGAAACTGCAGAACTTGATGCATCATATGCCTGGCTTTGAAACAGGGATGAAAATAGAAACAAGTGATTGTGTGAGTGGGTGGCTTGTGATAATATAAACTACCGCAGTATTAAGCCACTTTAATTTACTGCGGTGAAAATTCCTGTCGCGACAGCCCAATCTGAACTTCCTGTGGGATCTGTTTACAGCCATAAAACTAAAGCTGCACCGTCTCCGGCAGCTTTTGACCAATAAGATCACATGGCAGTTCAGAAAGTGGCAGGAGACTCTTCCAACCACATGTATTCTGCATACACAAACTTTAATAAAGGAAAGACACAAAAAGAGAGACCCTTTTTTTTGTGATCATATTGCCTTATGTCATATGTCGCATTTGGAACAAGAGCATCAGTCTGTGCTTATCTAATGAGAGGAGCTCAGGACAGAGAGCCATAACCCCAGAGTGTGAGTATTTTTAATGACCTGTGGATAGAAATCAATAATGAACTTTTTTTTTTTTTCAGCAACTCTGCCCACTGCAGCTTTAATTAATAGTATTTGTAATTACATTTACCAAAATCTGTGCTGAAGTTATTTATTTGTAGGATGACATTTCTGGTTTGACAGTTCAAGGGAAATTCTGGATGAAATTGCAATGGAAATCAAATAAAGTAGCAGAGCCGACTATATCTGCTCCTGTAGCTATGGAATATATAATATATATCATTTATTTTGTGCAAAATGAATGCCTTGCAGTTCCCCTCCAGGTTACTGATTCTGCAGGTGAAACTCAAATCCAGACCCACCCAATGTTTGGTGGATATATGCAAATAACCTTCCTCACCGCTTCCTGTTATCCATAATACCATCTATCCATTTGTCTGTGAAATACGGAGCCAAATATCATAATAAATCTACAAAAATTGCCATTTCTCAGTTACATTCTCTGAACTGCAGAATCCAGATTTAATTAAAAGTTTATAAGGGTGTGACTGCATGTGGTAAGCATACTAATAAGTAATGCCTCCGCCCTTATGCAGCTTATGATGTCTTCACCTTCCCTGGACGACCTCATTCGGAAACCTTCTTTTACCCGGACCACCTGAGGTTCCTCCTTCATGCCGCTGATCCACCTCATACAAGAGTGAAAACACTTGAATACATACTGTCTCTCACAACTGCATCTGAGTCTAACCAAACATGAAGCATGCAGTCCCGCATGCAGAAACTGCTCATCTCCCAAGCACAAACACAGGAATGTACTCATATCCTTTCTTTGTCACATTTTTCCCATCTACTCTTTCTATATACGCAGCACACTTCGGCACAAAATAACCCTTATTCAACATGATGAAACAAAAGGCATGAGTCTGTTTCTTTGAAATTCCTCTCAGGACCACATTAAAGAGTGAAACAAGCCCTGCAAAATCTCTTGTGTTTTGAAAAACAGCATGAAAGAGAACTGGTATAGGGACTGCCAGTCTGAATTCTGGAGATACATTTTGAAGTTAAGGATGTGTCCGTGGAAGAAACAATCAGACTTTGGAGAATGCAACAAGGACAAGACTGGTATTGAGAATAATGACAGCTTTTGACAAACAGGCAGGTATCATTGGGGACACTGACTTTCTAGCTTTGCTTTGTGATCCATCCATCTATGTGAAGCTACTCAGCTGATTAAACCTCAGTGATGAGATGTGAAGTGATCATAAAATTACATCTTTTACTACTCAGGCTCATTAGCACAAAGACTGCCTCTTTCACACTCAAATTGGCAGGTACACCCAGGATTTTTTTTAATTCCCAAGTGCATGAACTATGACTTCACAGATGTGCTGGAAACAAAATGAACTAGGGAAGAACCTATGTAAACACCACCATAGGTCTCAATGATAATGTTAAGTGGTTATGTTTTTGGAATCAATAATTCAGACGATGTGATTGACGAAATAATTGATATTGAGTGCTATCCCACATTTTGAAAAGTAAGGATCACTACAAACAGGGGCTTGTGTTTATGGTGGCCATATGTCCAGATTTAAATACGCTGTTGGGCCTTCTAACCGGGGTTACACTGGAACACAGCTTAATGTCCAATACCCTAAAAATCTATCTATCTATCTATCTATCTATCTATCTATCTATCTAACAAATAATTGGTATCGATCAAGTATATCTGATAATTTGCTTCTGCTGCTGCTGTTCGCCGGCCGTGGCTAAAGTGACAGAAATGCCAAAACATAAAAAAAATTTTAAAAAAATCTTAATTCTGAATAGTCAAAAGAGCATGGCTTTATCAACAAAGGTAGTACAGACAACTTTAATGGGTTCGGAAAAGGCACCTTTGAAAACCATATTTCAACAGATAAACATGAAAACAGCAGACGCGCCTCGGGCATAAGGTTTTGGGTTTTTTATATTTACAATAATAATAATCAACATTTAATGAATTGCGTATATCTGATAATTTGTTAAAAAAATGGAAACAAAGCTTCCATGTGCAACGCACGAACAAGACAATGCTGCTTCTGCTGCTGCTGTTCGCCGGCCGTGGCTAAAGTGACAGAAATGCCAAAACATAAAAAAATTTTTAAAAAAATCTTAATTCTGAATAGTCAAAAGAGCATGGCTTTATCAACAAAGGTAGTACAGACAACTTTAATGGGTTCGGAAAAGGCACCTTTGAAAACCATATTTCAACAGATAAACATGAAAACAGCAGACGCGCCTCGGGCATAAGGTTTTGGGTTTTTTATATTTACAATAATAATAATCAACATTTAATGAATTGCAAAATTATGAGACTTGATTAATTGGATTGAATAAAAGACGAAGAAAGCACAGGAAGTACGGCACATTTCATCAGTGAGTCATTCAAAGTGCTTTATAAAGAGAACAAAAAAGCTGAAGTTACTGAAGTTCAGATGAAAAAAAGATGAGCCATTAGAGTTGTGGCAAATCTTAGGTCAAACAGGAGCCTCGACACGTCCATACATAATTCTGGGAACAATTACCAGGCCACTTCCCTTAAACATACTGAGTTGATTTTGTCGCAAACCATTAGTGTTTCAAAAATGTGAAGCATATTAAAATTGATTCTCTGTCAGACTGGAATCCAGTGCAGCATTTTGACTTAAAATGATTTATTGAAATTTAATTAGGATTCAACCAGCCATTTCTTTTTAAGCTGCAGTTTATTTTTCTGTTTGTTTGATCTTACAAATGATATGGATTATTTTTTTCCTAAGTTGTTCTTATACATTAACTCAAATTCTTGCACTTTTTATACTGTGATTTTATTTTTGTTTTTACTTGGCATGAGAAAGAAGCATTTATTTCTTAATACATTCATTTCTAATTCCACTTATTCATAGTAAAAAATTGGCAAAAATATGTTAAAGAGTAAAATATTATTATACTTTATTTATGTCAGCAACTTGCAATCAGCTATTGACTACACATAGACCCTGATTTTCTTTTACATATTTCACAAAAATATAGCACTGGTTAGACATCTTGATGTTCCAGACCTTTGCTTTGGGGACATTTTCTCTACTAGACTGCTCTGAATTTTAATCGACTACCCCTGACTTTGAGCATGATTATCCCTCAAATAAAAATTGTCAATTTTATTTATACAACCCAATATCTGGAGTCGCAAATGTGCCTCGGGAGAATTTACAATCTGCACAGAGATACAACATCCTCTATTCTCAAAAACTTGGTACAGATAAGAAGAGGAAAAACTTTAAAGAAACCTTTTACAAGGACAAAAACGAAAGCAACTTCATAAAGAGTAACATGGGATAAAGTCTTCTTGCAAGAAGGTCAAACATGAAATACATATCTAATGAAAGTGAGTTAAAGAATAATACTAGTAGGGTCTATAATACGGATTTAATGTACATGCTTACTTCAGATATTATGAGAACCTGAAACACTGAATACATTTTTAACAGCTACATGAGTTGATTAAAATCATGTGATTTCACCACATTCACATGAACAATATGTGTTTCTCTTTAGATACTTGGATGATGAGATTTGCACATATGACTCATCAAGAGGAATAAGACACCATTTAATGACTGGAGTGGGAGGATAGCGTGTTGAGGAAAGATTCAGCTCCGAATCATTTGTGCTGCAGGGAGCCAAAAGAAGCCAAATGATTTAATCCCTATCAAGAGTCACACATTGGCAAATTCAATGCTGGCACAGAATGGTTACTGATCAAAGAAACACATTGTGTCTTTTTTGGGCAAAAGAAAGGTTTTCAGTACAACCGAGCAATATCTATCTTGACGTACAGTTTGGCAGTTTACATTCATTGGTGTTAAGATGAATCACTGCTTCTCCACCAACAAGAGACTGTCTCTAAAAATAAAAAAGACTGAGCACCATCAGCATTTCCTCTCATACTATACATCTGGTAGTGATGCAGCCGCTGATCTAAGAGCACGAGGATCATGAGCAGCATAAGGAGAAGCAGGCTGATCTCACCGACATACTCAGCAAAGGGTTTGGTTGCACATTTTGGCAACGCAAAAGAGGATCTGTCAGGATTTAATATGTTAAGAGCAAAGGCTTGGAGCTGCATCTACTGGCATATGGAAAGGTCAGCATGAAAGGTCACAGCACTAAAATAATCGAACATGTGAACCATGGTTTCAGTCAAGGCTTACTCCACAGCTCTTGGATCTTAAAAAAATAAGGCCAAAGTAAAACATCGAACTAAAACTTGTTGCTCTCAGTTCAGTGACCTGCTGCCCTATATCAGAGACAGGATTCAAAAAAAAGAAACACTGTCTTACAGAGTGAACAGTTCACTAAGTATTGTATGATTCTGCATAGCGATAAGTTTCAACTCTTAGCACAGCAGTTTCCATAGGAACTAAGTAAGAGAGGGCCATCAAGACAGACCAATGATGAAGTTTTATGTTGAGAAGCAAGACTATTTACTGTATGTTCAAAACAGCCTCTGAGCATGAAAATACGACCGGGCATTAATTATGAGTGGATAATAACTTAAATTTATGAAACCCTGAAATAACTTCAGAATTTTTCATCATGCAAGATATTTCTGCAGCTCAAACCTCACAAATATAAACACTGCCACAGGCGCCGACTCTAAAATGGAACAATCTTTGCATCAAAAAAACAGCGCAGTAAAATGAGAAGCAGAAGATTATGGCTGTTGTATTTGCTGGAAGGGGAGAGTCATGTGATATGTGGTTCTTTCAAAATTCAGTAGGTAACTTGCATTACACAAAACACTGCACACATACACAGAGAGAGACAGCTATTACCTTTTGACAAGCCACATATGTCTTTTAACATAGCATTACTTATCCGAACTTCATCCAGATAACTAGGAGCTGCATGGTGCAGAGAACAGCAGAAACTGTGATGGTTTGGCAAATGCATGCTTGATTTGCTTTGCGCACTGTTAGTGGAGCACACAATTCGAATACTGAACAATCACTTTCAAGGAGCCAAAATCATGACCGCACCTAAAATACTATTTTGAAGTCCTACTGAACATCCAGGGTAATTTTTTCAGACACTAAAGTAAGATGAAATGCTCTTCAGGGACTCCAGCTGCACATCTGTCAGGTTACAGGTGTGTAACATTTAAACACACGAGCTGTTAAATGTCATCATTGAAAAGCAACATGGCAACTGTCCAGAAAAGAAAAAGTAGATGCAAAATATCTTTTCCAAGAGGAATTGAAACTATTATTTTTTGTTTGAAGTAACAGGCAAGTCCACTCACCAGCTGATTTATTAGGTACACCTGCTTGTTAAGACAAATATATAATCAGCTAATATGGCAGCAGTTAAAAGCATTTAGGCATATAGTCCATATAGACCAAGGCAACCTGCTGCAGTTCAACTTGGGTATCAGACTAAAGGGGAAGGGTGATTTAAGTGACTTTCAAAAAGGTCATTTGTGGACATGTGTCTTGTTCCCCACTGTTGACAAGGTAAAATTATTGCAAAGTTTGTTTTCAAGAATCATTGCAGAGCAGACTACTGATAGAGGACAAGATAAAACACGATTTTTTTTCCTTTTACCTCTCTGTCTTGAGACGAAAAAACAGACATTCATCCATCCATCATCTATATTGCTTGTTCTTTAAGGGTCACATGGGGAGCTGCAGCCAACCCCAGCTGACATGGAGAGAGGCAGGGTACATTCTAGGTCACCTACCTATCACAGAGTAAAAACAACCGTTCACACTCACATTCACTCCTATGAGCAGTTTAGAATTAACCAATTAATCAAAAGCCTAAAATATATGGAATTAGATTTGTGTCAATATTATCAAAGAACACTTTTCACGAAGCAAGAAAACAACACTTTATGAATTTAGCAAACAAACATGAACCACAAAATACACAAATATCAATTTAGTCAATCCAAATTATTGTATTTCATTTGTTGGAAAATACACTTTTCAATTGCAATGGTTGGAAATTTGCTTTTGCGTTCCAAAATTATTCTCTGCACTCCAAACTTGTTCTTTGTGCTCTCTGGGTTTTTGTTTGTGATTCTGACCATGGACGGGCCTTAGGATGCTGCCCGCTGATTGGCTACTGAGTTGTGGAGTGACAGCTCAATGGACCAGAAGTAGTCACTGGCAACAAACACAAAAGAGTCAGAGCAAGCAAAATTACAATTATCGCAAACAAAATGTTTAAACAAATAAAATACAATAATTTTGAATTATTAAACCAATATTTTGATTTTGTGGTTCATTTTTGTACGCTCAATTCACTGTGTTTGCTTCTGAAAAAGTGTTGTATAATATTATTGTTCTTATCATTTTATTAAAAGTATAGTGGTTAATACAGTATTTTAAAAGTGTTATGTGGTAATGCACCAATCAAATTTAAAATCTATGATACAGTATTTACTGAACTGAACCCTGACTTTACACACCAATCACAATTAGACATTTTTACTCAAATTGCTCAGCCCTACTAAAAGATCTTCCATCAGGAAAAACCCAACTGGTATTTCTCATCCGCCTCATCATGAAAAAGCATGTGTTCACAAAAACCTGCGAGATGAGGAATGAATGCGTGAAACCAGGTTTAATCTAGCTTGGTTTCATGTCTACAGGTCTACTGCTAACTTTTTTTGTAGCAATGCTGTAATCTCTGTCATATTCCATACAGGTTGTTGTGATGAGCTGATGTAGTTTTTCTATCCAAGTCTCTTATTGGGCAGGTTGCCTGAAATTTTCGGGAACTTGGATCAACTTTCCAGCATGCTGAGGCTGCAATGTGTTGGAGACATATCAGCAGGTATTCTCAAAGAGTGCCTTTAAATATTTCACACTAAGCGGCCGCCCATCGTGTGTAATCAGGGTGATTGGCCGTGAGTAGCAAAACAAGGCTTAAGTTTGTAGGTCTTCAAGAAAACCTACTGTAAGAGGTAAATTAAAATGGCCCTTGATAAAAGCTTTCCCAATCCCGCTGTAGACAGTTTACTTCTAATTAGACACCAAATTTCTCTTTTGTGTGTGTAAATTGTTCTTGCTCCTTTACTTTGTCCTCTTTACATTTGTTCCTCCTTTCCATTTGGTTTCATATCTACTTAAAAGCGTTATTAACTCATCAAACTGTGAAATGTCCATGAACGTTTAGCCCCTGATATAGAGCCATCTCAATTTTTAAAACAATACCACCACTTTCTCTACTTCCATCATGACGACAACCCCTGTAGTGACATATGTCACTAATGGAGCGAGTGCTCCTGAGCGGCACCAAATAAAAGCAGACAGGATTAATTGCAGGCTGCCACAATGACCTTTGCAGCATAATAAATCATAAAGCCTAAGAAACTGCCATTACTCTTGCAAATGGAAAATATGCAGCTTTGAGAAATTACCTCAGATCTCAGGTTCTAGAGCTGTATCGACCTGACCAGTTTGTATTTGCGACACCCATAAAGACACAATCACAGATACAGTCACATTTGTATTATTCTACCTCCTTCCACTGGAGACACTGGTGCTTTATTGTCCAAAGACAAGTCAATGAGCTATTATCATTCAGTAAATAGTAGCATTCCCCTGGTGCTCAATTAGGCTTCACTATGGGAAGCCATGCTGGTCCTTGGACTGTGAATAACGGAGACAATTTTTAGCTTCATTTCTGGATCATTTTACAATGAAACCACATTTCACTGACTTTGGGAGGCAGCATCAGGGCAGAGGCTTTTTAACTCGGAAGGTCTGATCATGCTCATTCCTTCATCTGCGGCTTTTTAAATAAGAATAATTCAAATAGAGAGCAATCAGGAGTGAGACTACACTTAAAACTAACCAGGTAATCACCAGAGTTAGAGAGGAGCGATTATTCTCAAGATGAAACGCAGGGTTAGAAGACCAAGTGTGATTTTCAACTAATTTCATCATGTTATTGTCCATTAAATAGTATTAGGTCATGAACTCAGCTTGACTGTTCAAAGCAGCCTGGTCAGAGCAGTAGAGGGCTAAATTATTCACCTATAGCCAAAGATTCAAAATTTACAGAAATCAAAATATACAGTGATATTTCACGTGGCAATATTATATCGCCTTTGAGACACCAAGTATCAATTTTTAGCATATAATATTTGAACCAACTTTACAAATAAGCATTAAACATTTTGTGGGTTAGCATAAAAACAAAAATTAATTGACATTTTAATCCACTAGATAGTGCCAAGTGCTTTTGTGACTATACTGCAATATAGCATGACTTTGCAAATACTCAATATATCGCAATATTGTGATAATATTATATCATGGAGTCTCTGGCAATTCCCACCCCTATATGATGGGAACCACCCATGGCCACACACACATACAACTTCAAACTCAAAGTATACAAGGACATACAAAAGAGGGAACACTCCAGGTGTGAATCTCTGCTACTGAAATAGAATGTAAAATCAAGTATGCATGCATGGAATGCCAGACTGATCCTGACCCTAATTTTAGTCTTAGCGGACCTATGTAAATGTAATTATGCATGTAGCAATGGAAAGGGTTATAATTTAAGATGTAAATTTAAAAATATGCGCTTTCATAATTCAACGTGTGGCCTTTTGCTTCCTCTATTTATGTCAAAATGACCCTCTGGAGAAAAATGTTGCCCACCCTTCTGCTCCATACACGATGCCTAATGACTCACTTTTTCATTTGCCCACGTCATAATCACTTTGGCCGCCTGGAGGCCACCTAACTATAAAACATACCAGCAGGTCAAAATAACCTACTCACACAGATGATAGAACAGGAGTATATGGGAGTGAACACTAAACAAAATAAGGCATTTCAGTTTTCATTCCACTGCAGCTCAATATCAGCATTTAAGCCCATTGTGTAGTACCGTCTCTTCTTTGTTTTGTGGAGTCAAAATCATAGAAAACCTGCTGCAGTGGCTCATTATTAACATGATGTCATTATGAGGTTTGCCGCACATAATTTCACTTTGTTAGTTTCCAATATCTGAGCTTGAATGCAGACAATGTGTGCCTAAATCAACAGGAGAGATACTACATCGTAGAGATGCTACACTGGTGGAGACTTACTGTTCAATGAGTCATCTGAAAAGGACGGACCAGTCCTGAGAGAAATGGGACAACACCGGTCATACTATCCAAGATCACAGTAAACAGAAAATCAGGCACAGACTAATCATAGCGGCAGAATATTTGCAGTATGTTGTTGCTTAAAGGTTAAAACTTGTGTTACATGTTGCACTTTTTACTCCCAAATGTGTGCAATGGTGCAGGTGAGTAAAATGTTATTAAAACTAATGACCAAAATGGCTTTATAATTCTCCACCTGTGCGGACAATTACTTTATACTCTTTCAAGCATGCATAATATACAACATAAAATGTCATCTACTGATAAAGAAAGCATATGCCATACAATGATGTAATATTCACTTTAAAAGGTTTGACTGAAAATGCTCCCCAACCATTTTCTTTTTTTTTTCCCTTTCATGGCCTGAAGGTTCAGCTATGGAGGGGAAGGACTGGCAGTTATTTCTAATGAGTTCATCACCTTGCATATTACAAGGGCGGATTTCAAATTGCCATAAATGCTTCATTACATTTCTAAAACTATTTTAAGCCACTGATAGCGGCTATCCAAATCCAAATGCAATTTCCTAAACCTAAAAGTAAGACATTTTTTAAAAAAGGGAATAAAAAGTTTGAGTTCAACAATGTGCTCATCAATTTTTCGCTAAAAAAAGATGAAGGGCAGCTGTGCCCACCTGAGGTCACAGTGCCAGACTTTGTGCTGATCAGAACATGTCACCTTTAACTGGACCAAGTCAACACAAGTGCATAAGTTTAACCAGTCCAGACAAACACACAGAAATGAAAGAAAGCTGTTCGATTGCACATAACATTTGAAGGAAACAGAATGGCAGCACTTACAGAAGCTGCAACCACAGACACCAACTCAGCAGCAGCAACAAGAACAAAGCTGATCTCAGTGCAGGGGTTCTTGCCTTAAATTAGACGAGAGCAGTTACAGGCTGAAGAGCTGCCCTTAAAAGCTGTATATGGACGAAACTCAATTTGAACTAAGTAATTTTCTTAACTTCAATAACCACTGAGCAATGAGAATTCAACAAAAATGAAATCAACAATCTGCAAAAAAATTCATTTTACCTCTAATAAAGTTCAAAACGTTCATTACTGACTAACTGTCAAACGTCCAGCAGTCATTCGTCTGTTGTGACATGTCAAAGGGCGGAAAGTCAGTGTTATTCAGCAGTGAAGCTGTAACGCTGAAGTGAGATTTCATCAAAATAAAAATGAAAAATCCTGTCCCACATGCTGATGAACACAGATAAAAAGGCAAAATGACAAAAGACAACATCGTCGGTGCAGAGCATAACAGGATTAGAAATAACATCCGCTTCATACTGCATCTGGAGCTCACAGCACTGCTGCCAGATATGGTGCAAAATCTAAGATCTCTTCCACCTTCCCTCTATCAGGAACACAATAAAAGAAAAGACTCTGACTCTGAGCATGTCATTATGCTAACATGCCCCCATTGACCACCAAAGTCTTTAGGATTCATAGAAGCCATGAATATCTGTATCAGATTTCCTACCAATCCATCTTTCACAGGATACGTGAAAACTGACTTGACGGGGAAGTCAGCAGAATTCAATCTTTTGAGAAAGAGGCACAAAATGGCATTGATCTTTGTCCAGTCCGGACCAAAGCAGTGAAATGAACAGCCATTTTCAGCCCAAGAGCTACGACCAGAGTGTGGCTGAACCCACAGGCTGACACACGGACTTTAATATCCATCCATATACTCACAGGCTTTTTTATGTCTGCCTCAAAAACATACTTTCTTTTCCAACATACGGCATGCATTTTCTCACTTGCCCTTTGAAACAAATCATATATCAAGCAACTGGTTGCTACTTGCCTCTCTCCTCCCCCTTTACTGTGTAGTAAAGGATGAGTTGCCACGCTGGGTCACACGAGGCCACGCGGGGCCACATTGTGCGCTGGCCCTCAGAGTAGCTCCCACAGCAAGGCCTGCCAATCCTGGCAATAAATAACCAGCATAAACGTGTCATGGGAGACAACTCACAGACACCAACCCATTTAATGTTAATAGGAAGGCATCGTTTACCAGATTCTAAATAATAGCTTGCAGTCACCGTGGCCGAGGATTGGTACCGCAGGCGAAGGAATTTATGGAGTTAGCAAATTGCTTTTCTATCCCCATTCTTCCCCCCATTTGTCGGTTTTGCCATCTCTCAGCACACGGTGGGGGGATGATGGAGAGATGCAGTGAAATGATGGGACCAAAGCAGCTTGCTTGACTGAGCACACCTGTCCTGCAGCCAGAGAGCTCACGATCATGTTAGTCTGAGGTGTACAACAAATACCTGTACATCTGGCTCTTAGGAGAAACAGCCACTTGACAGGGCACTGCAAAATTTTTAATCCGGCAGGGCTTTTGTCGCTTAAAAAATGTAAATTCTCAAGAGACACTGTCTGTGGTCACTAAAATCAAAAGGCTATACTTTCCCCACTTGGAATAAAATACTATGAGGATTTGTTCGTTTCATTTTCAAAATCATATTTCATTTCATCTTTTTATTTGTTGTGAAGAAAATCTAGGTACGAAAGCAAGGTTTTTATTTTTACATTATTGGTCAAATATTCTATAACCTTTCAGTATAATGTGAACCAAATGACTTGAGAGAGCATGGCACACATGCACCTCCTCTGCGCTCTGTTTACAGCCTCACACCTCAATCTGTAAAAGGAGGCTTTGATAATTCAGATCACATGGCAGCTCCAAGTAGCTCTTTCAAACACACCCACTCCAGCAATCCTGCCTTAATAGTATTTGTAAATAAAATGACCATAATCTGTGTTTAGGTTACTTAGTGGGATGTTAATGACATTCAGCCAATCACACAGCAGTTGAGAGAGTGAGAGAAGGTGCTCCTATTATGGTTAAGATACCTCTATTAAGCCCTCTGGTAGGAACCTTTTTAGAACCAGGAGCAGTGAGCAACCACAGAACACATCCATAGAACCCAAAGAGAACATGCAAACAATACAGAAAGGACCCGATGAGAGAAGCAGATATTTTTAATAGCCTATGGATGAAACTCAACAATTAACAATTATCAGCATTCCAGCTCACTGCAGCTTTAACAAACCCATAACAGGACAAATTGGCAAAGATAGAGAGCAAAGATACTGTAGCCCACATAAGACAACATGGATTATACCAGCACCTGATTAGATCAAACTCCTGTGTTGTCAGGTATAGAACAGTTCCATCTCTACTCTCTGAATTTATAGTTAGAAATTAAAACATCAAAGTAAAATGAGATTAATGGCACAGAAAGTTAATTAATGCTTCACAGGATACAAATTCTGGGCATTTTATAGTTTACTGGAAGATGTTTGTTATTCCGTGCCTGAGTGAACAACAAGAAATGGTTTCTTATAAAGCGAGGAAAATGGGTCTTGATAACTCCAGCTATGCTGACTGTGTGCAGACTCCTCTACAAACTCACTACATTACTGCAAATTAAAATTATGTAACAAGAAATGGCACTATGGACAAAAGTCTTAAAAAAACCAAGAAGATGAGTCACTGAAGGTCTGTACTGAGCGCAAAAAAACACAAAGCTGTCACTGTCTCATGGAGGGCAAGATCAATAAGGTCAAAGATGGGGTCAGCTGTAATTAAATCACTAGAACACTTTCATGATCCTCCAGGAGGTCTCACTGAGGTCATGACTCATAAACTCATTCGTGCTTTTATCTAAAAGAAAACAATATAGCCACATTCACGGTGCTTATTTGAAATCACAGGGTTTGACCTACATTCACCTTTTTCATGGATAAATAATAGAACAATCTTGTCAGTTAAAATATGTCATGTCACTCGTAGGTTGCTACTTTTTAACGCTCAGCTACGTTACTCAAGACCTTGGGCAGAATTTAACAGAATATGACATTTTCAGCTTACTCTCCTGGATTTGAAAAGAGAGGGAAGGGGAAAACTATGACCAAGACACTCTTACACACAACTTGCTCCCAACTTAACAACATAACATAAATAATACAACCCCAAAATGCACGCATGGCATTCAGAGGAGAGGAAAACTTGCCATGAAAGAGAACAGCTCCCAGCCTGACGAGCTGCCTAATTATGATACCCTCCAAAACTTGCCTAAAGATGTCATAACACTGATTATGACAATGTCTGATTATAGCCAAGTGCTAGCTGGTCATGAGTTACCCATATGAACCTGAAGTCCCATTTGGAAGCTGAGATTCACGATTTTACCAGTGGCATGTTGAGATTTCGCAACCAGAAATTCAAAGACGTATGCTGCAAACAGGCTCCACTTGGACAACACTGGCTGCCAGACACAATGGTGGATTTATCATCTATCGTCCTTTAAATGGGAACATAATTCACAAAATGAACATGTTCTATTAAAAAGGAGCTGAAACTAATGATTGAGACAATGACTCCTCAGGAAAATATTTAATGAGTCGTTGTAAATCAAGTGAGAAGCAGGTTCATTTTCCAAAGACTTTCACCGAAACTGATTTCCTCTTGCAACCAGCAGAATCGACCCCTGCTGGTTAAATGGTGGATTTATCATCTATCGTCTTTTAAATGGGAACATAATTCACAAAATGAACATGTTCTATTAAAAAGGAGCTGAAACTAATGATTGAGACAATGACTTCTCAGGAAAATATTTAATGAGTCGTTGTAAATCAAGTGAGAAGCAGGTTCATTTTCCAAAGACTTTCACCGAAACTGATTTCCTCTTGCAACCAGCAGAATCGACCCCTGCTGGTTATTATTCTTACTTCTTAGTCAGCCTCAACAGACATACTGGGGAACTACATCCACTCTTTATATACACTCTGTGATTAAAGCAAAGAAGCAGGAATAAATGTAACATTAGTCAAAAAAGAGTATGGATGCATGGAGTTACAGCTCAGAGAACATAAGCATTTCAATGATGGATGACATGAGATTCCAAAAGTCCACTGTCTCGACCAATTTCTCCGAATAATCACTGCTTTCACTGTTGTTTATACTTATATTCGGACAAATCCAAAACAATGCAGAGAATAGTGTTCCTTGGATATTGTTCATGTCACAACACCAGCTCTGACGAAAAATGTTTGTGTGCTTAATGACATAATGCCGTGTCTTTAGAACAGCGTCCAAACAGGAACTGCAAAGGACAAGAGAGTTGTTAGTTGACCATTTGAATAGATTGAATAGATGGCACGCAGGCTAAAATAATTAAGTCAGTTTACACATTTGACGTTTTTTCTGGCTGGGTATATCTCTCGTGGTTTGATTAGTTATTTTATGCTCAAATCAAATATATTTTAATTGTACAACTAAAATTCACAAATCACAGTTTGCCTTGGTGGGCTTTGCAATCTGTGCATTTTTGTTAGACCAGAGTCCTGCATGGGTCCATTTTTAAAAATCTGTATGCATAATGGAACTGACCCGATAACTGTGATTATACTAATGAAATACTGTACCCCCCATATTCTTTAATAAAAGCCTTGTGGCCCAACCTGGAACTGTGATTAAAAACACACAGGCCCTCAGACTGATGTTCTTTGTTTTGTTTTTTTTCCCCCTACATTTTCAACACAAAATCTCAATTAACCATGGCTGACAAACACAAAATGCACAAAGAAATAATAAAAATACACTTCATCTGGGCTCACAGAATTTAACAAGGCCTCTAAGAGATCAAAAAACATCATGAAAATGAAAAAGCAAAACAAACACCTCACACATAATTACTGTACAGCTCAGTATTCCACATAGCAATGCAATGGAACCAGTCAGTGAGACTGACTTTCAAAATAAAACTAAACTGACATGATAAGAGTGATTTATTTTATAATGCACATCTTAAAATGTGTTTTAAGATGAGCTTAGTTCATTTTCACCCGTGCCTGAACTGAAATGATTATGTATATTTGATCACCTGTTACAGCCTCACCTGACCCACTGCAGGGCTCTACTGTGGACCCTTGGTTTGGTTAAGGAACTGCCCCAAAAACCATTTTAACATGCCATTTAAAAAAAAAGAAAGAAAAATGTAAATGCACGCAAATTACAGCTAAGACAGACCTAGACCTCAACAACCAGCTAATCTCCAAGATCAACACTCTGGTGGTCATGGCAGCTGTCTGTACCCAGGATATTCTCTTTTCTACAGTGTTAGAAAGTGAACATGTGTCATCCAAGGGCTATTAGCATATCCAGCAAGCAGTGGTCTATGCTCAGTAATAAACAGTTGAAATGGTTGGCTAACAGACAGTAGGCTTATTCATAAACTTGGTAATAGCTGCCCTAACAATGTCTGATGAATGTGACAGTGGCACTGTGCTGTTAAGCCTAGATAAGAGAATATTAAAATGGGACGATGCTGCACAGTTTAATCTATAGCCTTTTCTCCAAAACACAGCTGGATGGCCACTGTTGAAAATGCATAGCATAAAACATGACCGGGGGGCATATGGATGGAGATAAAAGAACATCTTCATAATCCTTTTAGCATCTCTCACAATCATAGTGCCTAAAGAGGCAGTTCACAAGGCAAGTCTGGTTACAAGGAGTCATATTATATGCAATCACCATCATCAGGCTGCATGTTATTCATTATTAACCTAATGTCTTGAATGGTTTGTCTGACTTGTTTTTATGTTTCCAGATTTTTTGCATTAGATCAAAAGACATTTAATTCCATCAACACATTAAAGTGGACTACCTGAAGACATGCTCTCATTCAGCTTTTTGAGGACAAAGTAGGTACAGGAAAATTGTTAACCATGGAAATTACCCCAAGCTTTTGCAAATGGAAGCAGACTGAGAGCTGAAAAGGTCAGAGAGGTGATATAAAAGTCAGTTTTAGAGGAATTTCTGTGGAACAGGGTCCCACTTTATGCCCCCTTTGAGAAAATGCTATTCACCTATCTTTTTTTTTTAAAGAAAGGCTTAAAATACACCATTGAAGGCTAATGTAGACCTTTGGTTTTAATCAGGGACTGAGCCATAAGCACCACCACTTATTATGGTTGATCATGAAAATTTTAAATAAATAAGGAAAAACTAAGAAAGGGGGAAGAGTGCTTTTTATGTTCCAGTTTTGGTGTTGAGTATTTCTGCAAAACAAAAAAAAATGCCCTGTCAACATGTGGACACAACAACATTTACCAATTTACAACTATGTTAAAGTGAAATATTTGCATAACTTGCCAGCCTAAACTAAAGAGCTATTATTAGGCAAAACACTTTGTGACATCAAGATTAGGAATATTTGGTTTTTACTGAAAGGAAAATGTATGACTGATAAGCAACAAATATTTTCCTATAGTGGTTAAAAAACAAAAAAAAAACCTTGTTGCTGTCTAAAGATTTTGACATTAAGGCAGGTTCCATCTGTTATTTGTGGCCAAGCAGTTGTTAAAAGCTTCCAGATTCATCTGTTCAAATCAGCTGTTCTGCCACAACAAAAAAGAAAAACAAAAGAAAAATATTTTACACAGTTTCTTTGCTGCCACTGCCAAATAGTGTCACTTAAAATGTAGCTACTTTTGTTTTTATGCTGTGCTTTGAGACTCTACACTGCAGGTTTAATGTAATGTTTTATCGGTCTTACTTAGGTTTTGAGATTCCTGGAAAGCTCAAAATGGGTTTTAAATGGAACTCCAGATTTTGAATCAACTCCCTTTTCTAATTGTATTTATTTCACACATAAAAACAAGAAAACTGATTTTAAAAAAAAAAAAAACCTATAGGGGCTAATCTGAAAACCACACCAAGAAGAATATCAACTTAAAATAGACACTCAACCATCGTTAAAATATTGGCACATACATACAATGCCCTGCAAACAATATTTGAACCTGTTACCTGTTTAACTGTGGCTGAGAGTGTATACTAACAATCCAACAATTGTAGAATCGGTCTGTATAGCCCATAGCCCACTATTACTATTACTATTTAGAGGATACACCCAGAGCTGCAGACAGGATTATTTCAGACTCCTAATATTCCCCTGGATTATCCCGCTGTGCTGCATCCTTGGCCCTGAGACGCACAGCGTGTAACAGCACGAATATTACTCCAGACACGACTGTGCGTCATCACGCGACAGTCCAGACACACATCCAAACTTAAAAAGGGAGTAAAACCTTCTCAACCATACTATTTTTTTATTATTTTACGCGAAGTGACACTAGTGCGCAAACTTGCGGACAAACATATGAACACAAAACAAGCGCACACTGGAGCGCACGCTTCACCGGTGAGGGTAAATTCACTGCCTATGATGTGGGACGGATGATCGGACAAAGTGTGGTCCGCGCAGGCTGCTCCATTCAGAGTGTGAGCTGTGCGCAAAGAGGAACAGTGGGGAGTGGAGGATAAACACGGGGAGACGCTGTTTGTGATTTCTACCCAAACGTCCAGTTGCGCACCACATCTCCCCCGGCTGCGGACACGCACGCGAGTTATCCCGCAGCTCATCAGTCAAACACACGAATCACACGGACGTCGTGTGGTTCCGGAACAAAAACCCCAGCTGTAAAAGTGCGAGCAGGACGACGCACGGTCACTATCCTAACTGCACCCGCTCAGAAACCCGTCACATCCTCACACAGTTTGCTCTGGAGATGAGGTTAACCGGCTTTTTTTTTTTTTTTCTACCAAAAACAAATTCAATGCAGGAACTTCATCTTTTAAAAAAAAGAGACACACTGATCGTTTAACACGAGTCTTCTTACCTTTGTTTCTCCCAAAGCGAGGATTTTGGCTCAGGTGTGGAAGTGGAACAGCTCAGCTGACAGTGTTGGCAAAGAGGCAGGAATGAGCTGCTCCCGTGAATGTAGACGACACACGAGCAGGAGGAGAAAGTGAGGAGGAGGAGGAGGAGGAGGAGATGTGAAACGGGGGATCGACCGCGGCGGCGTCTGTCTGGGTCTCTGACATCAGCGGACTCTTTCCTTTAAGGAGGACACGCTCATTCTAACGACTCATCTGGTGGATTCAACCTTTTCAACAATGGACATCCTCCTCTTCAGCCGGAGTTGGGACACGATCAAACCACACAGTGAACGGAAACTTCCGCGGCTCGGAGAGGCTGCAGGAGGAGGAGGAGGAGGAGGAGGAGGAGGAGGAGGATGCTCACACACAGAGAGATAGAGGAGCCCAAGGAGCTGAAGATGAAATCTGGCTCAAGCCTGAGAGAGACAGACAGAGAAAGAGAGGGGGAGAGAGAGAGAGAGAGAGAGAGAGAACACATCTCCTCTGCAAGTCTTCATCACATGTGACAGTGGAGTGAAAACTTCAGTTATGGCGTCTGTCCACAATAATAACAGATAAACATGAGGGTCATCTGGGACTCTACATCAGTGGTTCTCAAACTTTTTATACCAAGTTCCACCTGAGAAAATGTAAATGGTGTAAACAGGCCAAACAAAACCAGCTACAGACTCTCCAAAGGAGTCAGGTTTATTCCTGATAACTTGCTGTCTCATCATCCAATCACATTCAATGGTACATAGGCAGAACAGGATTTCTGAGTTTTTTTCCAACTACCACCAGAGGAAGTGCAGATGCCACTTGGTGGTACATGTACCACAGTTTGAGAACCATGGGTCGAGAGTTTATACTGATCAATCTGTGATTGAAGAGAAAAAGACTGAGCTGTGGAAAATTCATTATGTAGATTTTCTCTATAATTTTAGATTGAATGTTATTTCAGTTTTTAACACTGCTACTATATGTGGTCAATGCTCAGAAATTCTGTTTTCACTCTTTTTAAACTTTAACAGTTTTGAAACTCTTGATTTTCACTTAAGTCATTTTAGAACATTACTTTTAGTTAACAGCAACACTAACTGTGGGAGACATGTCCACTATTTTTGACATTTCAAAACTTCAACATGAATCAGTTACCTGAAACATACTGAACTTAAATACTTAATGAAATCAATTATAATTTGCAGCTGTGTCCAATAATAATATTGTAGGGTTGGGAGTTGTTTCTTTCCCAGAGTTGCAACTTTACTTTGTTGGGCAGTTTTTACTGAAATAGGACAGGTATGGATTAAGATGCAGAGTTTTTTTTTTTCTTTTTTTGCAATTAACTGATCAGCTGTATAGTCCATAAAATGTCAGAAAATGTTGACCTGTTTCCCAAACCTTAAAAATGTTAACATTGTGTTGTGTTTTGTCCAGACAAACAAGATTTTCAATTTACTGTTGCACAGGAGCAAAGAAACCACAATATATCTGAAATCAAACAATGTACAAACACAAGCACAAGAGACGTTCTGTGTTAGCTAAGTTAAGGTCATGACGGCACATCATGGAGAAAACAGATCACTGTATGAACCTGCAGTGATTTCACTCGGCATGAGAAGCCAGAGGCCTATTACTCATCCAGATGGCTCCCTCAATTAAAACCAAATGCTTATCACCTATCCAAATAATCCTCCAGCAAATGATGCCAAAAATTCTGGTTGGCATTAGGATACATGATACACAATAAACTGTGACATACAGCAGTGCAATCAATAAGAGACAACAGATTGAGTTTAATTGCTCCTACAGTAAAAGCCTTACACTTATTTTTAGCGATGACCACGGGTGAGGTTTTGCAGATGGCAAACTGTACAAGAATCCAACACAAAAGCAGACTGTGAGCTTAAAAAAGAAGCATCGAAAGGAGAATAACAAGAATAACATGTTCATGGTCCGAGTGTTCACATTTAAAACACGCATTTAGCAAAAGATAAAAAAAAGAAAGAAAAAAAAAGTTTAACTATTGTATCTCTTTTTTGCATTAGACACATGTTCTCTGTAAAACTGTTCTTGAACCAACCACTGGTGATATTGCTGGCAAATTTCCACCAGGGCAGTACTGCAGAATTACAGACTACAAGTAAGAAAGCACATTAAACATAATAAACATAAAACTATGTACATAAAAACATACTCCGATCACTTGCAGTAGCTCCCATAGACGAGAGAAGATAAAATATGTACAAGTCTTATTAAAAAAAAGCATAAGATGCAAGTGGTTTGTGTTTCCTCTCCACTGAGACAAGCACTGAGCTGTACTGTGTGTACAGACCGTCATCTTGCCCATCGTCTGTCCTCAGTTTCCTCTGAACAAACCGGGCCCGGTGCCAAGGTGATGCAGTAATAGAGCACGTCTGTCCTCTGACATCAACCTCCACCTCCATTCATTAATTAGGGATTAAAAAGAAAAATAATCAGTTAGATGAACAATTAGTGTGTCCACCACAGTGTGTGAAGTCTTCATGAGTAATGAGGGAAGTTTTGGGCATCTACTGTTGATCAATGTGCCTGTAACATTGTTCAATAACCCCCCCCCCCCCAAATGCGACACACTGGACCTCTAAGTGTGCTTATGTCATGAGTGATAACACTGCCAATTTATTTTACCTACACATCTTGATGTATCTTGATGTACTATGTTGCAAATGACATTTGCACAACAGTGTTGGCAGTAGTTTGTACGAGATCGCACAAATAGTTTTGTATGAGATGAAATAACTGGTTTAGCAAGCAGGGAAAAAAAATGTGATTTTGCAAAAGGAAATCGGGCAACATGTACAGCACCCTTTCAAAATATTGATATATTCCAAAATCCCATTCAACAGTGCTGTTTAAATGAAATAGAAATATTAAAAATAAATAAATTCTGGTAGGTTTTAATAAGCAATGAAGGCTAAAAAAAAAAGCCTGTCTAGTTTGGTGGCTTGAAGAAGTTGGATCTTGTCCACGTTGTCTCCTCAGGCTACAGGACTGGAACAATCTTTTTAAGGCCGTCATATCCTTGACTGTACAGGTACTCCAGGTACCAGTTCCATGGCTTGGAATGCTAAATCAGACACACATAGTCACATGGACAACATCTGATCAAAGCAATGTCTCTTGATCTTTGAAATGTGACTGGCGCACATCAAACTACATATGAAGTCTATTATAATTGCAGAAATAAAAAGGAAGCCCTTCATACCTTTATGGAATTGAGGTCCATGTCCTTTCTCTCAGGCCAACACTGATAAAGACAGAACATTAATATTCATTGTCAGCCAACCTCGTTAAATCCCACAAGATCACTGCTGAATGCTGCAGTTGGACTATACCAAAAAAGGGTGCCTGTATTATTAAACATGATGAAAATCGTGTCTCATGCAGCACCCATTAATAATAAAATGCCTTTCTGTATTAATGCATCTTCTGTGAAAATACATTAATAACACATTTGTCTGCTAAGCTTGTCTGTAAGTCTATTAACCAAACTGCACAGATTGGCTACATGCTGATGAACCAACTGCCTCTGACAGTTTATAAAAAAGCACAAGCTTTGAAGTAGGTATACAGAGAAAGCACTTTTGTAGGATTCGTCCCACATATCTCTGCAAGACAGAAGCAAGACACACTCACCCTCTGGTGAAAGTCGACAGCATAGCTCATGAAAGCAGGGTGGTTGACCAAGTCAAAACTCTTTGAGTATTGTGGCACGTTGCTCTTGAGGAGCAGCTCCTCGCCAAGTTCTACTTCCATGCCCGAATGAAACATTTTGGAGTTCCACAGGCAGTTGACCAAGACGACCAGGTATTGGTTGAACTCGTGAAATGTCTGCCGGTTGATGTGAAAGGCCTGCTGAGAGGCAGAATCAAAGTGAGTGACAAAGTGAGAGGGAAGAAAGGGGGAAAATACATACAGAGGCCAACTAAATCACCCTCCACATCTTTAGAGTTTCACATCTGAAGTCTATGGCACACATTCATTTGCATGCCATTTACCAAGTCAATTTTTCTTAATAAAACGTGCCTCTGACATTTTCAGGAGAGAGTACTAGCTGCCTGAGACAGAACTGGAAATTGTTTGATGCTTGTGGATTGCTACAGAGCCAGACTGAGATATGCAAAATGTATGAAAACTTGTATATATTTGAGTAAAAGGTGTACAGATACCAAGTAATGTTAGAAGAGAGCAGCTGTGATTATAGAAAATGCATTCAAATTGAAAATGCTGTACAATACATCTTTTTTTCAAGTCAGTGGCCATCAAATCACAGTTTTTTTTATTTACAGACGTGTGTAGCAAGAGCAAGGAGTTTGTTTTACCTCTGTGACTTTTTCTTGACTCTTAGCTGATGTCAAGTTTACTTTGTACCTGCAAAAATTAAAAGGAAAATGAAAAACCAGTGACTATACAAAATTGCCTATGGTGTCAAAACAATTGCATGCTATTATGCTCCACTTTTCTCTTGCCATAGCAAGTTTATGTGTTGGAACACAATAACACTGGGGTGTAGTCAATTAACCATCGCTGTAAGGATTTGTCCTATTAAGGCCTGGAGTTTCTAAATGATGTTTGGGTTCTACATAAAGAGGAGAAGAGGTTTTAAGTGTATTGCCTCTTAGCTCCCATTATCATAGATCATACATTAACATGTACATAAGGGCAAAGTAGTCATTTGATTTCATTTCTGTTTCATCATCAAATATGCATAAGCACATGACATACTGCATTATGGTTGTAGCCAGCACATGCACCAAGAAAAGCTTGTGCGGTGCTTCAATATTGAGGTGAAAAGTCCGCACCTGTACATGATGTAGGCCAGTCGGTCCACACTTACAGGGTCAGGGGAGAACAGGGCTGGGTAAAAAACGCCAGGTGGGGGCATCACGATGAGGGGGAGCCCATATTTCAAAAATGTATCACACACCTGGGGGAGCAGAGAAATGTTCAATAAAAACCTACATAGAGCTCAGACTGAAGAGTAAAACTCACTTCTGCAGCTTTATTTGTGGCTCAGTAAAAAAAAAAAAAAAAAAAAAAGTTGAGTACTCCGAACTGTGTAATCTTGGTCATCTCATCTTCATCTTTTTTGTGCCAAATAAAACAAGGAACTACTGTTAATAATGTGCACTAAATGTTTTCAGGTGTGTGCAGTAATAAAAAAAAAAATGTGCCCTTTCATGTTAAATGTGACAGTCTGACATAAATCTTTATGAGAAGTTGCCAAGCAACCACAAGAAAAAGCGAGAAAAGTTGTGTGTCCTAGCAAAGACAGAGCTGAGAAGAGGTCAAAATTCTAGCAACAGTTGAAGAATAACAAAAAGCAAAATTGAGCTGTGAGTGAAGGGAATCAGCTGATTTACCGTCTCATAGAAGTCCAAAATGAAGCTAAGGAGGAGGGAGTGACCACCTTCAAGCTGAAGACCCACAGAGGCGAGGTGACCCACAAAGTGAACCAGCTCCATCACTGAATCCTTGAACCCAGACAGAGTCATGTTTCTGGGACAGAGGGCAGAGAATAGTTAGAAACATGCTCTAACCAGAGAACCTAGGCACTTAGACAATCATCACTGATATTAGAAAATACACAAAATCAATTATTTCAATTACTTCTACATCGAGATTTTTTTTTTTGCAGGCTGAAAAAAAATCGCGTACACACGATTACGGATCAGAAACGCGTCACGTAAAGATGGTAACGGAACACATGGTGAAATCGATGTAATACATATGCCACACCTACATGTGGAGCTGTAAACAGACTCAGACAGATCCACTGGACACACCAAAACAATTAATGCATGAGGTTACGTCTGGTTCTGGTCACATGACGGTGAAGGTAAAGTGACGTTTTCAAAAAGTATTGTTTCAGGGCACCCAGAACACCGCTCCCGTGTGTACGAGAGGCTGAAACGATAAAAAACTTTATCAGATCGACCTAAATCCGTTTCCGTGTGGACGGCGCCTTAAGCTGCCTTCATTTAATTGACTGTCAGTGCATGTTAGCTGGCTAAATTTAAAACCCTAATTCATATTCTGTGGTGTGGCATTTTTAGTCAAGAGTTGCTATGACAACATAAAAAAATTATAGTTACAGTAATTTGAACAAAAAATGTGAACTGGGACTTCTATAATGACACGATCTTTAATTACACCAAGTCACACTAAGTAAAACTGAGGGAACTCCTCAGCACTTTTATACTGCTAAAAGTGATGTGTGAAGACATTTGTACTGAAACTGAAGTTTAAAGGCCCTCGATGTAACACATCAATCCTTGATGATCCTTGAAAACTGAAACCCCTGTCTCAAGTAAATTCACGTATGTTTAAGGTCAGTTACTTGTTTATGCTCATGGCATAAACATACAGCATAAAGCAGCTGTGAGACTCACACTGAAGTGTGGCTGTTGAGGCTGATGTCGAGGTCGTCCTCCAGAGCATACACTGAATGCCAGATCAGCCACTTCAACAGCATATTGTTAAGACACTCCATTAGTCCACACTGGGGGAACACACACATGATAAAGAAGAGAAGCACGGAGAAGACAATAGTTAAAACACTAAACTAAACAGAGTCTCAACTTGACTTCTTTATAAATACTTGTAACAGAAGGTTTTGTTGTGTGAGCACAGTAGCGGGCTCATTCTACCAGTGCCTCAGGGAGCTAAGCCTACCTTGAAAAACAGCGAGGATGTGAAGAAGAGCTGCGTGAGAGGCTCGAACAGAAGCCGTCCGATTTCTGAAGTGCAGGGAAAAAGATGGTTAATGCTGCAGGAGGTATAAAACTGCATCACAATTACAATTCATAGTGTAGGACACAGAGCGTTGTTTTTGTGGAACATTACCAAGCAATTTTAAGTAAGGTCAGGGAGGAAACGCATTATGAGCACATGTATGATTTACAGACACTTCACAGTTTTCCACTTTATGTCCATAAGAGGACAAACTAATCTAAGTGATATACAATAGCTATATAGCTTGGTTATTATTAGTTCAACACAAACACGTTTTCTTTACCACAAACTTATCATACATCTTGAAACCAAAGACGGGATTTTAGATTGAGGACTGTGCAAATCCCTCAATCTGCAGACGTTTTGCTGTAAATTCTCTCCCACCACAACCACGTGGTTGTTGGTGAATTCGCTTGTTCAGCTTGACAGCTTATATTTAATTTTCAATCAGTGAAAGTAAGTGCACTCTGCGCAGGAGCCCAGGTCCACAAAATAATGGACTTTTTCTCCAGTCCATTATTTTACACAATTTTATTCTACAATTAAACAATAGTTGACAGCCATAATAAACATGAAAAAAGCCAAATGAAAAGGGATACAAGTCAGTGATGGTGACAAACTTACGGGAGCTGGGAACAACAGGAATGTTGCTCAGAAGGCTGAGGATCTGTGGGCGGAGGAGGGAGCCATCCCAAACACTGAGGAATTTGTACAAGAAAACCTCTGTACTGGAAAATGCTTCCTAGTGGGGGAATGTGATGAATTAAGAATATAGTAAAATCTGCAGAAATCATGAGTAACAGTTATCAGAGGTGAGACTCACCTGGAGAAAGTGCTGTGTGGACAGCAACTTGTCCAAAAACTGCAGCGCTTCTTCGGGATTCTGCGAAGCTCTTCCATCACCACAGAACAGAAATTCTTTGCAGAAATAGCAAAAAGGATCATTTTGTGAGTGGAAAGGGTCAAGGGAATAAAAAGAAAGCAGCAGATGAGTTCACATGTGCTGCATATTCAAAGAGTCCCTTTAAACATTTCTCTGGAAAAAAAAGCTTTTTGATATGCCAAACAGGCAACACATACTTACCTTCATGGAGGGCGTAGCCTAGCCAGAAGTTAAGGCGTAGGAGAGCAGACTCATCCTGTACGCAGTCCAGGTACTGCAGTGCCAGACTGGAACCCAGCAGTGAGCCCATCTGAGCAGGCAGCTGGTGGAGGCAAAATGAAGAAACAAGGAACAGATGCAAGAAAAGTTTAATTGAGTTTGAAGTGGTTGAATTTCCATAAACGGAAAGAAGTTATATAGAGCTAATTCTTCACTTATCCAATAACCCCTGAAATTCCAGGACTATTCCTTCATCACAGGTTGCATTTTATGTTGTCCCTTAATAGGTTAGGGTTAGCATTAACAGCCAGCACCACCACATATGGAAATTAGGACTCTATGATAAATAAACTGAGAAGGCATGCACTGTGAGTGGACACAGCTCAGTTAAATCGGTAAAACTGAGTAAGCATCATTTCCCTTTTGACAACAGGAGATGAGGGAACTAATCAATGATGCTCTGTCAATGCTGTCCTCTGCTGAAAAGTGATCGACTGTCCTCAGCTGTATTTCCTAACACATGGCAAAAACAACCGATGTGGCCCAAAAATCTTGCAGCCTAAATTGGTTTTGAGAGCAGTGAAAGAGGTGAATTTACATAGCATGACACATAAATGATCGAAGGTAATTTAAAATGACAGATTAGTTTCTCAGGTAACTGAATCTAGAGAGCAAATAGACATTTATAGAGTGCTCTTTAAAAGACCACTTTCTTTGTAACTTTGATCAATGCATTATTTAGATTCATTTCCGATTCCATTAGTCATACAAGATAGGTAAATGACTGGTATCTGTAAAAGAAAGTCTTTTTATGAAAACAAATGATAATGCTCATTAAATTGGTTGATGCTAAAATCTAATAAAACAAAATTAAAGCCTCTGATGAATTTTCTCTTGGACAATGTTGAAAATTATAATAGTTACACAGCACCACCCAGTGGCTAAGAAGATATATCACAGCCTGTCGTAAAACATTCTAAATGACAAGGACTAACAGTTGCTTTCATTTTAATGATTCATTTCAATGCCTGATGATGAATGATTCAGTTGTGTTGGGGCACAGTTGAACTGTGAAAGCTGTAGAAGATGGAAACAACCAAAATGCACAGGATGAAATACAGCAGCAGAGGACACAGAGGCGATTCCTGGGCAATGTTACCTCTATACGGTGCATATTTTCAAGGAGTTGTGTAAAGGAACTGAGCTGCACCAGAGGGACCAACTTTCTGCCAAATGACGGCTCTGTCTGAGCCTGTTTATTGACCAGTGAACTCAAAACTGGTAACTCCAGGTGACAGTGTTTCTGAAAAATAAGACAGTTACAAAAAATGTTAGATTAACCCCCCAAAAAACAAAACAAAACCTAAATGAAATTATAGAAAATAGAAAAAGAAGAAAACAGTCATTTCAGCTTAAATTCATTCATAAGTCATTTACTAATCAATATGATGGCTGATTTTCTGTTTAACAAATTAATGTAACCACCATTTGTTTTAGCTTTACTGTGTATACAATTAGTTTCAGTAATTTTCCAAAGACCAAATTCCAATACCAAATTCTTAGTTTTGAATTAGAATATGAACTGAATATTGATCATGAAAAACTAGCCGTAGACCTATACTTGACATTATCTTCAGGCACTCCCTACAACCAAACATTACACACAATGAACGAGCAATGTGACAGAACGAGAGAAAAATACCGAGCCTACAGGCAAACGATGTGGTAATAAAGGACAAAATAAATCTCTGGACAGACATTAGCAAGCTCCAGCAGTGACTGTGGTCTACAGCTGCAACTAACGATTATTTTCATAATCTAATCTGTCAATTATTATTCATCAAGTAATCATTGCAGTCCTATTGTAGTGTAGGAGTGATAGCACACACTATACCCTGCGCATCAGACAGCTTCAATAGACAGTCATACCCTTTTCCGCGAACTGGTCTTTTCTTGAATTGTGAAAGGCAGACTGGTGCTGGGGGCAACCTGAGAACAATTCCTCCTCTGGACAGCAATCAACGCTGACTTCCAGGGAGAAATGTGGTTCCTAAATCCACTCTGCACAAAACCAACAATATGTAATTTTATTGATGCTGCAGGGATGACTTTATTACAACAGCAAAATCAGCAGTAAACTGCAGAGTTCATGCACTAACCTTCATTCGTGACGGGATGGAGAGAGTCACATATTCAGGACAAAACACTTTGTAAAGTGAGAGGAGGTGCAAGAGGAATGGCTGCCTTCCCTGAGGAAACAAGAGTGAATGACGACACACTCAGTGCTATGTGTCATAATCTGCTCAGTAAAGTAAGAATTATTGCAAATACATTCCACTACATACATCAAATCAATAGTTACCAGTTTAGACTGCAGCTCCAGCAGTTTCTGTACTCTAAAGACTCGCACTACAAAGCGAAAATAAACGAAGCAGTAAATTAACAAGGGATGAGAATACTGTAAAGATAAAATAATAGAGCATACTGTAGAAAATAGGAGAAAAGTAAGTACAACCATGAATGTTATGGATCATATTTAAGGTGTTACAGTGTTTGACATACCACTTTCCTTTCTGGTCAAAAGGTACAGCAGATGGCAGATGAAAGGACACTGAAAAAAGTCACAACACAATTAACATACACTATGTTTGTCTCATATTGATTTACAATGCGTAGGTCATTTTCATTACATAGGTAATGAGCTAATTATGCATATTTATAACTGACAGTGAAAGACAAGATATATTTGGATGATTAAAAACTCTAAAACTATCAGACGATACTCAGCCTCGAGGAAACTGGGCCCTGACATGCATCAGCTATAAAACTAAATTACATGAGCTCATTTAAATTACCCTTTATTTATCACACGGCCTTTTTGTACAAGGCACGTGCTCTGTCATATAATGTAGATAATGTAATTAATAATGAAGTATTTACATATAAATCAGCTTATTTCAACAATACAATACAGCAGACATACCAGATTTTCCTCTGTGACAAAGCTGAAGATGAAACCATAGATGGCCCGAAGTTGGTCTTTTGCATCAATCATGTCAAATACAGTCAACACCCACTTTATAAAGAGAACCTGAATAAAGTGCATGCAAATAAACAGTAAAAGGAATAACTGTTACAACAATAGTTATACAAACACTCAAATATTACATAACAACAACTAATGTAAAAACCAAAGACTACATATTGGACGGGTTTTATTAGATATGTGAAAAGAGAACAAAGAAAAAGATGTCTATAATATCCCTTGGCTGAAAAACACCTGAAATATGTGAAGTACTCAAAGTTTCCATACAAGTAATATTATATACACATACTTGTGTGCTGACGGGTATTTTGCCAACACCCAGCCAAACCATCGCTCTGACAACAGCCTCCTGTGGCACCACAGAGGCAGGAATCAGACACTTCAGCACGCGCACACATGGACTAGACCCTACACAGAGAAATTCACAGAAAAAAATAAAGTGTAACATACATTAACACAAACTATTTCATTAAAAGGCAATTTTGTTTCGTGTTGTGGCACTACTGCATAGAACATACTGCATAAGCTCACGTTACATACATAAAAGAACATACACAATATTTGGTTTCAGCATTCTTTTACAATAAAACCACAAACACTAGACAGCATTGGTTTGCAAACTAAACTATGCCTCTGTGATTAACACCGTTATATGTGCATTTTTTTTCCCCTGTCTGAAGGCTCCTGAAGTTACTGTGGTACACACAAGACAGGCAGGTTAAGTGAATTGTTTTTGTATGTAGCTTCATCATAAAATGACATGTAGGTCATCAGTTGTTAACCACTGCTCAATCACTTTGTAGTGAACACCGTGATTAAAATGTCCAGTGGGTAAGAATTTGGTGGCATGTAATGGCAAAACAGACCAAGGACAACTCCTCTGCTCTCTCCCCTCCCTTTTCCAAAGTGTGGCAGGAAACACCGCACTCCAGAAAGGTAGATGATATTCATTTGCATCATTAAGCTTCCACTGCAAAAAGTGAAAAGCATGCACTGGCAGGTTTCCATTTGGGCTGCTGTAGCCTTAAGTACATATAAAAAGCTTTTCTAAAGCAACAAAAAACAGAATCTATTTCTGCCAACAAACTCCCCTAAATGTTTAACTCTGGACCTTTAATATCCAGTCCACCAGTAGTACCAACAAACCATCTTACCCATACGGAGGCTC
This sequence comes from Brachirus orientalis, assembly GCA_016785285.1. Taxonomy (NCBI): domain Eukaryota; kingdom Metazoa; phylum Chordata; class Actinopteri; order Pleuronectiformes; family Soleidae; genus Brachirus; species Brachirus orientalis. The sequence goes on from JAFBJR010000058.1 coordinate 2,624,906, forward strand.
ATGGCAAACTCTAGCATAACAGAGATGGCCTCTGGAGAAAGTCCTTTACTGTAGGCCACCCTCTCCACCAGGACCAGGTTCCTCTCCAAGTTATCATTTCCAGCCACTGGAGTTCCTGCTTCAACTATAGGAAGGACACACAGCATCATGTCAGAGAGTATATGTGTTAGGATGGAAAAACTACAACCTTTCTGCTTTTCTATTGCTTTTAAACTACTAGCAAAATATGTAACCCCATTTTCATTATATAGAGACAAATTTAAATTTTTAGACCTGAAGTTATTCACAATACCTTCACATTTTTTCACAGCACATTTTGACATGTTTTTAGCAGCAAAAGCACAGGTGTACATCCATTTTCAACTGATTTATCCTCAACACGAGGGTCATGGAGGAGCTAGAGCCAATCCCAGCAGGCATAGGGCAAAGGATGAAAAATAATAACAACAATATAAAAGAAACAAGAAAGTGACGTCATTTTCTCGTAGGAGGAATTAAGATATGGTATCTGAAACTAGTAAAAGTGGGAGTAAAGTTGCATTGTGATGGCGACGAAGAGTACAGTTTGTGACATTTGTTTTACATATTGAGACTACTTATTAAACGGTTAGACGTCAAGCTACTTACTTAGCCTAGCTCTATCGGGGACTGCATCATCCAGCTGAGAGCCAACATTGGCTAACAGTAAATCCAAGTACCGTAGAAAAGTAAACGTGTGTAAAAGCTGCACGGTTCTTCCTGACTTTTTCGGGAACGTATGAAACTGCTGCGGTGTCTCCGAGTGTTTGTGTGGGCCAGCCGGGCCACCACCTACCGTCAGAGAAGTACTTGAGGGCCAGAACAAACGGGTCCTCCGCCTCATTCTTCCTTCTTTCATTCTCTGCCACTCTAACACTCCTGTTAAAGCTCCGACTGTTGGACGCTGGTTGAGACGACGATGAGTCGAACAGAGACGGTGATTCTAAATCCGAAGGCCCCGACGCGCTTTGGTTTGCTGCCATTTCTACATCGCTAAAACTTAAAAACACTGCGCCTCCGCTGCGTCTGTGGCCATTCAAACAAAACTCAAATTCTGCGCGACCGTTTGCTGTGCGCGTGCGCAGTACGGCCCTTCCGCTTCAATGCTCCTCGGGAGTTGTAGTCCATCTGTGGTCAACCGTCAAAACGCTTCAAATGACGTAAAGACGAAAATAGGATCCGTTAAAAAACAAGAAGAGGAAAAAACTCTTAAATATATCCACTCCATCAATAACCCAAATGGTTAATTAACAATCATTTAAAAATAATTATGAATTCATTCTGAAGGATTTAGAATCTAAATCATTGGTCTGTCACTGTGTTTAGGTTTCTGTTGTTGGGCTCTCAAATGTCTGTCATTGTCTTATTGTAGTTGTCTTTGCTGATGTGTTCATTTGTTGCTGCTGCCCCTTGGACAGGACACCCTTGGGAAAGAGATCTGTAATCTCAATGGGATTACTGTGGTAAAATAAAGGTTTAAAAAAAAATACAATAAAAAACACCAACATTGATAATCAAAAAATAACAGTTCAACAGACTCCAAAAGGTGATACTTTGTTGTTCCTGGTCCTACAATGAATACCACAGCATAGTCTGTTTTGTTTTCAGTGAATAAAATGGCATCACTGCATTCATATTCTAAATAGTGAATTGTATTATTCATCCTTTTGATGTTCTTAGACCAGTGGCTCGCAAACGTTTTATACCAAGTACCACCTGAGAAAGCATTGAGTAACAACATTATTATCAACGTTAAAATACAGGTGGAGGTGTAAATAGGCCAAGCAAAGTCAGCTACAGACTTCCTGGAGGCACATTTAATTCCAATAAGACAATTTGCTCTCATCACTCTCCTCTTCCTCACATATACTTCAGATACAAATTCGATTAAAATGAAGTGGGAGATAAGGGGACTATTATTGCATTTTTTGTTATTTTTTTCATTTTCTACACTCTCAGTCAAAATTCCTCAGCCACCCTGGTATATAGTAGAACAGTATTTCCCATTTCCCTCCAAGCATCACCAGAAGGAGGTCATTTTGCGAACACTGGCTTTAAAATATTGAGTAACTTTTAAGTTTATGATTAGGAGTCGGGTTTTTCTGTGTTTAGCTTGTTTTGAGTCTTTTGCCTGAAAATGCCAGAATTCAAAGACAAAATCAAGGGATTTTATCATTACAGTTTCCCCTCCCCTTTTTACACTATACTGTTTTCTACTAATTGCTCACAAATCTAACCAACCTGTAACACAAGTGGAAATCACAGACACATACTTCATGTTTAAGCTAACTCAAGGGTTAATAAAAGGAATATGTTCATAGTGAGACATTATCATGACACTGATAACAAAAGTTGAACATTCTACAACAGCACCAATTATGTATTTAACTATGAGCAAATGAAATGCAGTAATACTAACAAAAAGACTGAACCAGTCTTACCTCCAATTCTTTATTTCAAGTGTATAATTTACAGAAATATTGTGAATCTCAAATGACAGCAGTTTATTCCCAAAGTAAGACTTTAACAAGAATTACCTTAATTTATTTCAGAAAAACAAAAACAGATGAGCAGACCCTTTGGGAGACAATGAATATGTTCAACTGAAAATTAAAAAAGGTACATTTCACATTTTAACAGGCAAAATGATTATTTGGATAGCCTCTGCTGCACAAGCTAGCAGCAGAAATGGGGCAACAATGTGTGTCCTTCCCAGATAAACAGCTTTATTTCATGTGTACTCAAAAACGTAACTTGGCAAGAGCCTTCCATTAACGCTGCACCAAAGAGTTGTGGATATGTAATACATGTCGATGTACGATTAATACAAAATGTTTCAACAGTGCTCTTTTTGGTTTTTGTGTTATTGTCTTGACCAAATGAAACATGCTTTAAATTTTGAAATTCATAACTTATCAGTCTGTCCAACTTCCAGTATAAAAAAAGAATTAGAAAAACAAATTACAACAACTCTTTCATGAAAAACATCATTCTCAACTCAACATGCAACATAAAACAAATTCCATCTAAAACAAACATTTTAAGCACAGTGTAAGACCGAAATAGGGAAAATTGATTGACTAATATTAAAATGAGCTGAGCTCATGGAGTTTCCACAGGTACAATTGTCCACAGTTACGTGGAGGATGTATGGATCAGGAGTCCGTTTCACATTAAGAGTGTAGAGCAAAAGGTGACAGTTTTGAGTCTACCAGCTGGGTGAGGAGGATGTGTGAGGACTCTTATTACTGGGCGTGACTGTTTCCTTCAAAAATATGAATTACTACAATCCATACAAGCGCACCAGGTTCCCTTTGCTTTGTCTCAGAACAAAGTGGTAGAAGATCTTAAGACTGCTTGACCTTATTCTTTTCCTGGTCATTAATGTGTTGTTCCTCTCTGCTGTCCTCTCTCTCCGGCCGGTCATCGCCCTGACGGGCAATAAGCAATCGGCAGGTGAGCAGAATACCAAAAACCAGAGCGTGGGCATAGCGCTTCAGGGGGTCTCCTACAAGCTGATGAAAGAACAGGACAGCCAGCATAACCAGCAACAGGAGAAAGTTGGCCACATCCTTTGGTCTGCCTGGGACAAGGGTTAGCACCACACCGCAGCCCACCTCCAGAGAGCCAATGATCTTACGCAGCAGGACTGAGCTGATCCCAATCTTTTTCAGGCCTGGCAACGCCTTGGCATAGCTCTTATAAGCCCGTTTCTGCAAGAAAACAACAGACGTGTGTTTATGCATTTGAAAAATTGAACTAAGTGCACATAAACATCCATGGATGTCTTTTAGACTATGTTCAGACTGCAAGAAAAAAGAAGAGACACGAATCTGATTTGAAAATCGTAATTGACAATAGGATTTTGGTCACCACACAGCTGAAAACATCTGATTTGAGACACATCAATGAGAAAAGAAAAACAGATGAGTCACTTCAGCCTGGTAATGTTAATGTAGCTCAAAAGAGTTTTGAGCCAAATTTGCAAAAAATCAAAACCCAGTGGGGATGAAATATGGATAATAAACTGTCAATCTGAACAATTACGTAAGGTCACCATTCATCTGAAGTGTGTAGAAATTAACAACATTTAACGCTAAGACTGCAGATTAAAAAACAGTCCGGCTCCTAAGTGTGCCCAGAAACTAATGTGGCCTTTACGTACCAGGGAGGACATCAGTCTTCTTTATTTGCGTTGTAAGCTTATGCTTCAAAACGCAGCTTTGCCCTGTACAGTATATCCATTAGGGTTGCTGCAGAAGCCCGGCGACACAAGATGGCAGCTTCCAAAAACCAAGGCCCTTGCCTTAAGCAGATATTAAACTCTCCTTCTGATGCAACGAAAACCAGACAGCTTGTAAAGGGCCCTATATACAGTTTCTGCCTCTACATCTTACACACTGGACCTTTAAATACTGAAATGTTTCTATCATTAATGTTGCAAAATTAATCTTTAATCTGAAATTTAACAATGCACTTTATGTCAAATAGAGCCTGTCAGCATATTAACTGGGATTTAATGGTACAGCAGGTTTGCCTTATCCACCACATCAGCAAGTGCATCGCACAGAATTTGCTCGAATGCGCCGCCATTGCTCTGTGACTGTTCGGTTGCTCTCCAAAATTTAAACAAGCTTATCATCTACAGCATCTTTAACACGCTTTAAATGATCCCAGCGCCGCTATTTATCAGCAGACACCTTCGCATTATAGGGTTAAATCACAAAATCCGACGAGAAAACAAGATGCATTCAAGCATCCGGGCGTCGTCAACGAGCTACTCCGGTTCGTCTCAAGGAACAATAGTGATTTATACGTGTTTTCCTGTGTAATTTCAATTAATAAAGGCCTGGGGCGGTGTCCACTCACTGTGTTGTTTCATACAATATCATCTTATCAGGGAATATATCTTAAGGCAGGCAGATTTCGAGAGCAAGTCAACATGAGAACCGTTTATTTAGGTCAGCATCACCACGTTATTCGTCCGCTGCCAACGAGAACAATGGCCTTCGTCGCTCAAATTTACTCACCATCTCACTGTACGCGTCTTTGCTAAGTCTCGGCGTGAGCTTGATGGTTCCCATGAACACGAAGAACAAGCCAAGTGCAAAAGACAGGGCTACAATAGTTATTGTCCTCGGTGAGGCCATGTTTGTGCAGCGCGCTCACAGCCGGACGCTTCCCACAGACGTGACTGAGGGAATGAATGAAGAGTTTTCCCCAAGAAGACGCTCAGCGCCGGGGGGGGAGGAGAGGGGGAGGGGCTGGGCTTCTGGAGGAACAGCAAAGATGGCGGTGGCCTGACATCTTGCCATACTTTGCCAGATTTGCTTACCAGTCTTGCAAAACTGACAGCTATTTCTTCTCCGTTGAGGCCATATAATTAAAAGAACTGTATCTACGTAAGGTATGATGGTCTGATAGGTACATTTACTGTACACTATTATAAAATACCTGAACTTAATACAGTCTTATGTTGTTCTCATATAATTTACCCAACAGAATAAAATGCACTGTAGTTTTGGCCTTATAAAGTACTATGCTGTTCTGATTTCAAATTTTACACCATAAAATATACAATTTTACACAATAAAATACAGTTTTATAATGTAATATGATATTTTTATAGGTTGGCTTATTTAAACATAATAGGCCACCTGAAGTTTTCTATAGTGCTATGCTATTCTCATGGCTATATTTTACACCAACAAAATAGAATACCTGTGGTTCAATACACTGATATGCTGTTCTGATGTCTACATTGTACACTAAATAAAATACATTTTATTTTGTTGTTTAAAAATAATATTCTCCCTTCAACCCTATTCAACCCTCTAATTCAACATTTGTCATTTCTGTGGTTAAGGACAGTAAAATCAGTTCTGATGAAACTCTTAGGCACTAAATAGTCCTTTAGGAAAATATGGAATTTTTCCAGATACGTTAAATATTGTAGAATGTGAATGATGTTCCAAGATGGGAAGATGGTCACCACAACAAATACTGTATAAACTATGTGACATAGAAAAATGATATGCAGTCTGTTGTTGAGTTTTCATTCTGAATAATGGGTTTCGCTATTTTGCTGTGAGTATAAAATGTGAGACATGCCATGCAAGGATAGTGATAAAATGTTTATAATACAATTTCAAATATACATTGTACATTGTCCATTACTGTAAAACTACTCATAAAAAAGGATTCAGTTTCCCTTACAATGACACTGTCATTGATTTATACAAACAAGATCTCCTTTAACATTTTGGCCAAACATACATATATTTTTTCATTATATTTTTCATTGTGATATGGAGGTAATTATTATGGTAAGTCCATCTTATTTCTTATTTAATTTTCAACCTGGTTATGTTAATAGTGTAGTAATAAGCTGATGTTATTTCCAGAGTGATATCAAAGTAATAGCTTGTTATTCAGGATTAGTATAGGCCACCAGTACCGTCATGTAAAAATGTTTGTGAATCAGAATTGATAATTACTATATCATAAAAGTGAAATGTATCCGTCATGGACCACGCACCATTTTTACAAAGCTATTACTAGGTGATTGTAAAGGTTTTGGCCTTGAGTTAATGTATGTTGTGATTTGGCGCTGTACAAATAAAACTGAATTGAAATTGAATTATTATAGAAATATGCTGATATTACCATCATATTACGTTTGCACTTTTACCATACAATGCAAAGAGTTACCTTGTATGATTTTATACATTTTTATATTACATACATATTACATGTTTATGCAGACCTGCCCTTCACTACACACTGGAACTTAAAGATCCACAAGGGTTCAGGGATCAGGCCTGGTCTGATGGTTCCTGTTGAAGACATTGCAGTCAGACTCTGTTTTCTCCTGGTGTGCTGAAGGAATTGAAAAGCTGTGAAGTTTTGTCACATTCAGGTGGCAGGACACAACCAGGTCTCACTCTCTCTGATCCTGACGTTCCTTCAGGGCAAGTATGGCTTTTCGGTAAAGATCTATCAGGAGACAGGATCATTTTTTTAAAAAGAGCAGAGTGGATTTCATCTTGTTCACAGTCCAAAGTGTTACTGTGTAGCACTGATGGATGGAAGACGTGAATAAGGCTCACCAAAGGTTGCAGAAAGGTCCACAGGTTGAGAGTAAGCTCCCGGCATCTCCTCCGTGTTGATCTTGTTCTTCCTTTTCACTTTTACAACTTTCATCTTCTTCCTCTTTTCCCCATTGGCTAGACATATAACATAAGAAATCTGAATTTTAAATTCTTAAACAGTTAGTAAACAGAGATCGATCATAGAAAGTTGATAACTCATATACAACCTTTCCGTGGCTTCTTGTCGTTGTCCAGAGACTCTGGTGTGTCCACAGTCTCTTTTTTCACCTTTGGGTTGTGGTTAATTTTGCCCTTTTTGGGGGGGATCAGGGCACTGCTGGCTTTTTGACCAGCGTTTTCTTGGTCTCCTTCATTACTGTCACCGTCCTCTTCCTGTTCATTTGCTTCATCTTGATCTTTTTCGACTTCCTTGACCTTAACTGGCTTGTTCTTCTTCTTTGACTTCAGCTTCGTTTTAATTGTCGACTCCTGTCAAAGGTCCCCGGTTTATTTATAGCAATATCCATCTTATATCATATTGTTAGGCTATGAAAGGCGTAACAATTATGGCAGTCAAAGTAGAAAAAAACAACATGTTTCCTGACCTTTTGCAGCATGTTCCGAATGGGTTGCAGCTTTCCTTCACTCTTGATCATTTTCTTCTTGTCTTTTGGCCGATGAACATGACGAAGATCTGACTTGCTGGATTGCATTCTGAGGTGAAATGATATTCAACATTAAGATCAGTGTTTACCTCTGTTTTTTGTGTAAAAGTCTCCATTGACCTGTTTGGTTTAAATTCAAAGGCTTTTCTTACTGTTCTGCTTTGGTCTTTCTGCGAGCTTTCTTTGTTTTTCCATTCTTTTCCCGCTCTCTTGTCTCCAGAGGCCTCCTGCTGTCATGGGCCACACGGGTACACAGCTCTGGATAATCCAGAGATACAGCACGGAGGAGCCAGCGAAGACCTCGGAGAGTCTTTCTGTCCGACCAGCGCCGCAAATCCATTAGGGCTGAACAAGGTTCCTGAGAGGGACAGGGAAGAGGTCAGTTTGTCCAAAAGTATAATTGTCTGTGGGTTTGCATCTCTGCAGTACTGTGATTCTATTGAAGGGAGTCTACCTGCCAAATGTAATTTCTTTCTACAATAATTTTTTACTTTTTTGGATTTCAGAGCACTACTTACAATATGGCACAGAGAGCGGCTCTGGTTGACCAGCTTTTCAAGAGACAGAGTCTCAATCAGCTCACTTCCCAACAAAGCGTTCATTTTGTCCTGTTTGTTTGCCAACCTGAAACAATCAACACACGTTTTAAGTGAGTTACTATTACCTCTGTAGTTTCTCTCCTTAGCCACCAGAGGGCACTGTTTGCACGGCTCGTGATTTTAAAGATCCAGTGTGTAATATTACATTTTGAAACTGAAGCCTACTGCCCAAATGATGGTGATCGGCTTTATCCACATAAACTTGATGCATTAGTCATCAAAAAAGGAAAGAGGAAACGACAGAGAGTGGAGAGAGTTGTGGAAGTGTTAACATCCTTTCCAGTATGTGAAGGCCACAGAATGTCCGAATGTAATTTCCCTGTGGAAAGAAAGGGTGAGCAACGAGGTCCTTTTGTCCTTTTGCTGAACTCTGCTGTCTCACCATTAAGTGTCACTAATTCTTACACACTGGACCTTTAAATCACATTATAGAAATGTGATTTGTGACATAAAATTCAGGAATGGAGTTGTGTTTATTTACACAAGTATGGGTTTCCCGGCCACTCTTGGTTGTTTTAACAGATCAGCCAGAACTTCCCTGACCTCCTTCATCCTCTGCCTGTCACTTGAGTCCACCACAAAGATGATTCCATGGGCCTCAGTGTAGAACTCCCTCCAGCCTCCTCTCGACTCCGCCGAACCTCCCACATCTAACAGGGTGACCAGGTAGTTCTCCACTCTCAACTCGTTACGTACACAGCCATTAGTGGGTCCTGCTTCCACACCATGGTGGACTGAAGGCGACACACAGTAAAATGTTTGTTATTAATTTCACATTATACTCTGTTAAGTCAGTGTTACAGTATCTCTTGAGTTACCTCTCAGCATCCCTCTGATGGAGGAAGTTTTTCCTGCTTTGTCAAGACCAACCACAAGAATGGTCACTTTTCTGCAGAAAGAGAAAAGAACTTGACTTAAAGAGGCAACATACATTCTGGCCACTTTATTAGGCACACACCCTGCCATAAATTTTACTTTGATGATGCCTGTAATGTTAAGGTTTGTTTGTTTGTAGATTTGGAATTCAACATAATAACAAGTATAAAAACATTTCTAATATTATTAATAAATGCTTAACACAATGTACTTTGCAAAGAGTAAAGACAGATGTTGTAAAACTGTACTTTATAAACTATACAGGGCAATTTTAGCAATAAAGAGAAATCTTTATTGTTATCACTGAACTCCACTTGATGTATAACTACATTTAATTCCAAAGAAATTACTTTGTCAGGTAAACTCATCATATTGATTTTGTAAGATCTGCACATTTTAAAGACCTTTCCTCAGACAAATATCTGCACAAGACCAAAAGTTCATATCTTTTATATCTTAAAATACTGTATAATAATTCCTGGAGATTTCGTTGTAGCAGATGTAACACATCTTTTTACTTAACCTGTTTATTGATTGGTGTGAAGGCTTTGCCATATGTAACACCTGAATTACTGATTGTAGTCTTCTATTGGCTTCTCACCTGACTGGCTCTTGTATTTTGGAGACCCAGCTGCAGCAGTTGCTCATTAGGTTGAACATGTTTATTTGAGGTGAGCAAGGTGAGCAAAGAGGCCACCATCGTCTCTGGAAGTGGTACCTGCAAACAGATGGTACAGCCACAGACACGTACAGTCACACATGGTCCAACACCGAGGTGCTTTAAATGAGTCACCTGTGACCTAAGCAGACGTTTACAGACGGTCGGACATTCAGGTGGTACTTTGTCCCTCTCTATAATTATCTAAATATAAATAATATAATAATAATATTTCACTGGATTTGCCTTTGCAAATTGGCATCAACCTGTGCACATAAGTATCCTTCATGACTACAAGTTCCTCTGCCACACATAGCGAGTGTTTGGAGTCATGCCATGCATTAACATAAACAGCAGATCTGTTGGTCCTTTGTCCGCTGCATCTGTTTAGGTGCAGTAATCTGCTAAATCTTGTTGAGATCGACCTGTTGTTAGTGTTGTTAACAAGATGACTCATTTTTTCACAGTGTAGATGGCTGCGAGGTCTTCACCTTTTCTGCTGTAGTGTACTCAACACTGTTTGTTAGACAGGAGAACCTTCAGACATTCAGAGCAAGATCGTACTGTAAAACAGCATCACCGGACTAAATGTGGAAGTTGATTCTGGTGTAAAGGTTTGAATCAAAAAGATGTGTTTGCTCTCTCAGTGGGAATTTAAAAATTAGTGTTTAAATGTTGAATATAAAGCTCCCAGGAAAACTGTTAAAAGATTATAATCAAAAGCCAGAAAAGCAGCAATTATAGCCACATGTTCATCACATATGAAAATGTGTTGTTTTAATTCATGTATCTGTAATAACTTCTAAAAGAAAATAGTTCAACATAACAGCATGCAGGTCAAAAATAAACAAATTAACAGTCAGTACACATGGCTAGGGAAATGCTGTTAATCAGTGGACTAAGCACTAAATGACCTGATATTTTTAATACCACTAACCCAACCAATGAGAAAGTGCATTCTGAATGAATAAAAAAAACGAGAAATTCAAGGAATACTTACAGAAGAAGGTTGATGTCCATGCATTTGTTTGGATGCCCGTCTCTGCCTACATCTTGTACCCACCAGTATTAAAGGTAATTAGGTTCACACTAAGCCTTTGGTCACCCCATGTGGGAGGCGCAACACTGGATTGGTTTTTTCAGCCAATCCCAGAATCCTTTGAGCCTCTCACTGATGCTATTGGATGACATGGTTCTTCTGTGACGAGTCCAAATGCTGGGCCACACATGATGTGAGGTGATATTTTCCTGTTGTAGTCTGCTGCAAACAGAGCGTTGGGATAGATTTAGGTTGCATGGCTTCAGTCAGTCAGTCAGGCAGGCATGACATCCTAATGACATCATAACTCTGATCACAACCAGATATAATCACACTACAATGTAGGTGAGTTCACAGCTCCAACTGAATCCAAGCCTTGCTGAGAATTAGATGTGTCATGGTGATAATGTCATGAATAACAACAACAATTTACAAGCTAATACATAATTAGCTTAACATACTGTGGTGGTCAACTTTTGAATTTGTTGTTGAATTAGTTTAGTATAAAAGCATATGTTGAAGAAATGCAGAACTAGAGAAGCAGTTACTGTGCACAAAGACTGAGCACAACATCTTACTCTACCTCTTTCAGAGGATCAACATCATGCATTATATAACATTATTAATACATAGGACAACAAATGCTATAACTCAGCATCGGCCACTAGAGGGCCAAGTATTCACAGATTCTATTTTGAGTGCCAGATTGGTTACTGTGCAGTATGAAGTGCAAATGCCTCTTGTGTTCCAGACCTTGACAAATTCAGATTAATTTACTCCTGAAATATTTTTCCATTTTTTACATTTAAATTTCTGAATGTATCTGTTTGTTTTTCTTCTGAATGTCCACAAAACCTATACGTTACCATCTTCATTTATAAACAGAAAACATGCACGTGTCTTAAATAGGCTGTGTGGAACAACTGTCAAGCAAGCCTGTCTTTGGGAGGACATTTTGACCTTCTGAGGACATTTTAGCTGGCCCATATAATTTTAATGAGCTTTTTGAGGATTTAGATCTGGTTTTAGGGTTAGGGTTAGAATTAGGTTTAGGTTAGGGTTAGTTTAGGCATTTAGTTGTGATGGTTAAGGTTAAGGTAAGGGGCTAGGGAATGCATTATGTCTATAAGTGTCCACACAAAGACTGCAAAACCAGCATGTGTGTGTTGGTGTGGACTTAATCTTGTTATGTCATTAGACCAATATCTAATCAGGCTCTGCCCTCTGCTGAGTAGACTCATCCCAGACCACAGGCCAGCTGACACACACACACACACACACAGACTCAGAGAGCAAAAACAGCATAAGCCGAGGACCACACCCCTATCTGCTCCTGTTTCACACATTGCAAACATATTTCAGTAAACCCTCCCAACTGCTGATTTAGCAAACAGTTTCAGATATGTATAAGTCTAAATAGTTTATTTTTGGAATTACACATTTTCTCTGTCTTCTCTCGATGTTTTAAATAATCTTCATAGAAATAGATTTGAAAATAGGCTCACTAACTTTCTTGTTAAGAGTGGCATAAATATACGCTACAGTGATTAATTTAGAAACTGAAATGTGTAATCACTAAAATAATTAGCAGTAAATAACAGTTGTCATTGTCAGAAACCAGTTATCCTGGTTTGGCCCTCTTAGGGAGTTTATATAGACTCTTTATATTATTTCCTGCTTTATTTTGAAGTCGGTTTCCTCAGGTGTGTGGCTGATCTTACCTCCCACTTTTATGATTACCTGCTCCACACTTATACGATTCATCCATGTCTTGTTACCTTCTCCACATTAGTGTCTGTGTACCATCAGTTGGTCTGTTGTGTGTGTTCAGTGTTTTACTTCCTGCTCCTCTTTTGTTCTGTGTTCCTTGTATGTTTGTTTTTCTGATTGCCTTGCTTCCCTGGATACATGCTGGTTGTCATTTCACCATAATTTTCTGTTTTTTTTTTTGTTTGTTTGTTTTTTTTTTGGGGGGGGGGGTATCTTGACTCCACCTACAGTACCTGCTTAAGAGTATGTCTGCATTTGGGTCCTGACATTAAGCACGAGAGACAATGTTAATATTAATTCTGATACTGTGGGGAAGAAAAGTAACAGGCGTTTCTTTCATATCATATTAAACTACAATTGGAAATATATTGTTTTGATTTTGTCCTGTCATGTCATTATGGATTTGGGGAAAGGGAGCTGTGTGTTTTGTCACTATTTTCAGAATATAATTGACTTCATATGGATTCCTGCTCAATACATACATGTGTGGAAGCCTATTATAAAGCTATGAGATCCAGTAAATGTGAAAACAGAAACAGAAGGAAACCTTACCTTCACCTTCTTTCAGCTTCTCCCTTTTAGGGATCACCACAGCAGAACATCTTCATGTCCTCCTCCGTCACACATATATATGAGCAGCTTTAAAACTCACAGCTTAATCATATTTCAGTTCATCCTTTTTGTTAATCCACAGTGATGTTTGTTGCATTATTTTGATTGTACACACTTTTGACCAATGATTTGATTAGTGATTAGCAAGCAAGAAAACAAGGTTGTGGCACACAACCATACACTATATGATGTTTGCATACACTATATGATGTTTACATAACATATTCAAATCCATATACAGTACTTAAATATGGAGTTTGTTCCTCTTTTGCAGCTATAATAGCTTCCACACTTCTTGGAAGACTTTCCTCAAGTTTTTGAAGTGTTTCTATGGGAATTAGTGCCCATTCATTCTGTACAGCATTTCAATCTCTTCTCCAATTCATCCCAAAGGTGCTCGATGGGGTTGCGGTCAGGGCTCTGTGCGGATCACCAAACTCATAAAACCATGTCTCATAGTCCTTGCTTTGTGCACTGGGGTACAGTCATGTTGGAATAGAAAAGGGCCTTCCTCAAACTGTTGCCACAAAGTTGGGAGCATAGCATTGTCCAAAATGTGTTGCTGCAGCATGAAGATTGTCCTTCACTGGAGATAAGGGGTTTAGCCAAAAGCCTGATTGAAACACCTGAAATCAATACTTAACAGGTACCGCCAAATACTTTTATCCATATAGTGTATCTCTGGTTAGCCATTGTTAGCAATACCAGTCGATAACAAGCAGGATCGAAACATGTCCACAGATAAAAATTGAACAGTACACTGTGCACGATTGACTCAATTTGAAACAAAGAAGACGGAAGTGAAGTAAACAGTAAAAGTAGCAGAATGTTTTTTTCCTATCAACGCAGCCATCTGGGTATCATATGTCAGGCTATATGAGGTTGCTCTGACTTGGAAATCTGACCTGAGGGGGGGATTCCAGTTGAAACTTCAAAACTTGGGAACTCTGATTTCCGAATGCAACTGAAATGCATTCTATTAACATTAACATTAGCAAGATTAGTCCCGACTCTTGGCACATGAGCCAAAACTTTCCCAGCAAAGACAAACTAATAATTTCAGTTTTGTCAACACCAAAGCATTCTTCACATGTTTGACTGGCTGATAACACAATGCATAGGTTAGGACTGGTGCTCTAATAAGGTTTTAATATCCCACTTCTCCACATATCTTCTTAGAGAACCCAGACTGAAGTCAGTTACCCACACCACTGCCTGACCAGGACACAAGACTTCACAGGTTCTGTTGACCCCCTCTCAGTGTCGGGTTTGTGTGATCCAGATGAGACCTGGAGTAAGCAGTGGTGTGCACAGACAATTAGAAGGGTAGGGGCGAAAATTAAAAGGGCACCACTAGTACACTTAGGGTAGGCATGTCCAGAGTACTTGCAACTCTTTTGAAACTGTCCAACTGTTCATAGCATTGTACTGTCCTCTCCAGTATGCCACTGTCGAAATAAAAGTATATTAAATAATCGCTATTTCAGCTTTTCTTCAATAGAACATGATATCATTTTTGTGTGTTTTGTTCCCTTTCTAGAGGAAAATAGACAATAAGTCATGACACATTAGTGGAAACCAGTGTGATTGACAGCTGGCTTTCTCCAGTCAGAGCCTGGTTGCAGGAGACACCTCTGAACTCTCTCACTTGCAAAACAACAAACGTGAAACAGCCACATTGGGCTAGTCAAATGGTGATTGTGGAGGCATCAAATCTGAAGTGTATATTCTTAAACGTTACGACCAGTTGCCATTTGGTTCAGGGTGTACACTCCCATTGTTTTATATAACTATATTTATACTAAAGAAATCATGGGGGGGGGGGGCTCTCTGACAGCAATGTCAAGTAGAATCTACTGTAATGGAAAGCAAAGCTTTTATTTCCAGAAATGTGTTTCCCAGTAAAAACAGGACGGCCTATAAAAAGGTAAAAGGTCATGTTGACATTTATCTGGGCCACGCACAACACTTTTTCCTCACCGCTGCAGATTGTGACTTTCTCATGCACTTTACAAACAGATCTGTATCTGTTGTGTTTTGTGGCAAATGTTCATGTGCTCTAACGAGTGTGCCTCCCTGACACATACAATTTGCATGGGGAACCATTAGCATGACAAGTGAAAGAGAAGACTGAGTGAAGTTAAATGTGTGTATGTGCGGGGCAGCTTCACTCACTGGCCTGCAGGTCCCTTTAACAAGGCCAAGTCCACCCTGCTGCTGGAAACTAAAAATGGAAGTGCAAGAGAAACTGTCTGATCTATTTATGCTCGTCCTCTACTGTGTTCCCATTTGGACAAGACAAACACGATGTGTAATGTACAAGAAAATAAAAATGTATTTTTTTTTCCCTGTATAATCAGATTTCAGGGGGACACCAGCAGCTGTGTAGTCTAAGCGGGGTTTCATTACACACCACAAGACCACATTGACTTTGTTGTATTGTGCTTTTATTAAATTGTCTTTTTATCTTTTTTGTCTTCTCACATGGTTTCAAAAGACTGCTCTAAATCAGATCATCAAAGTGGTCAAGTGGACTGATAGGTGAGCCTCAGCGTAACACAGCAACCCTGTATTCAAGGTTAGTAAGAGCGGCGAGCAAAGCTATTTTAAATGGTGCCTTGTGTCCTCTACACTGAGAATTTGAGCTTCTTGCCACATTTATTTATTCATCTTGTATTGGTCTATTGTTTCTGTTATTCATTTGTTATAAATTTAAAGTAGTGAGGTGGAAATAGCTAAGTAAACCTTTAATGTTAAATGTTGATTGTACTTGAGCATTTTGAATTTTCTCCTCTGGCGTTACTCTACTTCATTTTCATACGTGTATATTTCTTTTTAAATGTATACACATGCAGCAGAGGCCTGATGTCAACTGCATGAAGTCAGTTGTGTATTGTGTGAATAGAAAAAACAAGAGTTTCAGTTTCCTCTTAAAAGTTCTTAAAACCAGTCAACCTTCAAATTACCTTGAACATTTGTTTCAGAGGAACAAACGGTGCACTTTCAAATATGAACAGGTCACACTCACACCAAATACTGATTTACTTTTTTTCCTATTTGCCGATGATGTTTACTTCCGCTAGAACATCCTGAGGGCTGATTAAGTAAAACGTCTTCAGCTACCATTTCACAGATCTGTGACAAACTTGAAGTTGTCTAAATATGTTTGGCATATTTTACCATTGTGAGTGTGCACATTAATTAGGAATGAGTTGGATTGTGCAACTGGTAAATGAGACACAGCAGGAAGGGACAACTCCCTCCATTCATGGTGTGTTCTCTCTGAGATCAGAGGGAAGAGATGTTTATGCCTTTTCCTCCATATTTAAACCCCATTTTATGTTTGAAAATGTATCTTCACCAATACGTCGACATGCACAATACACATATGCTTGAACTGCAAAATACTGTATGTTCTGAACGATCATTTTAGCATTTCCCCCCAATATTATGGCCTAATGTATTTTACCTTCCTCCTGTGTTTGGTCAAATATGACTAATTTTACAACTTACCAAAAGGATTTCCTCTTATTGCCTTTACACCTCATGATTTATTCTACACTAAGGTTCGGAACCAAATAATTGCTGTTCACCAGTAATATTTTCATTGGTTATAGTCCCACGTTGGGGGGTTTTGATCAAAAATGACCACCATAAGAAATGAATGGCTAACACTACATATGGAAACACACATACACTCACCCACACATGCACAACAGAATTAATAGCATGGTAATGATTTTGTAATAGGGATAGCTTGGTAATGAAAATTATCATGGTGTTATAGTTGCAATGGAAGTTAAAAGTGCAGTTGTATTGAAATTATTATGATTACATTTAAAACTGACCTTGTTTGCCACATTTTGATTTATTTCATCAGTCCATTTGTAGTAAGGGAATGTTTTCAGGGAGTGTATTTAACACGTTCTCCCCATGTTACTGTCGTGGAAAATAGTAACATTATTCAACATTTATTCATACTGCTTTGTTTTTATCGACGATATTTCACCGCCCCTTTATTTCCGGTATCACTGGCTCGTTACGCGCAGCCGTTGCATTGACAGGCTGGAAACACGAGCTGCCAGCGGCTGCGCTGCTGTGCTGTGCTGTGCTGTGCTGTGCTGTGCTGTGCTGTGCTGTGCTGTGCTGTGCACACACGGAGACACACGGAGACACTCAAACGCACCACAGCCTGCGGCGACCAGCTCCACCTCAGGAGCCGGAGCCGTCGGTGTATTTTAGACATAAAACGAGCGCAGTCAAAGTCTCGGTTGAACGGAACCTCCCGGTGTGAACGACGATCGCCTGGTTGAGTCACGGCGTGACAAAGCTGGACTTCACCGATCCAGAAAACACCGACGGTGCGCGAAGACCACAGCGGGCGGACGGCGCAGTGTTTGCCTCGGGGTTAACGCCTGGTGTCACGTACCGACGGTAACTCACACAATAATATAAAAGCCCGTGGGAGGTGCGACAGAGAGCCGGTGGTGGAGCCGTGACACAGCCGACTAGCAAACATGAAGTCAGTGAGTAACTTGGTGTGATCGAGTTGGTGGAAAGTTTGGAAAGACAGCGCGTTAAATGGAATAATTATTTAAAAGCGGCATTTCTGGAGTGTGATTTGGCCAGACGAGTTCACATCCACCTTTCAGCAGCAGTTTGGCGCATAAATCAGATTTCATTGTGAAACAATGAATGAAGTGGCCATGGAGGAGCAGGAGCAGGAGCAGGAGCGGGAGATCTCAGACTTGGAACCGCACGAGAGCTCGTCGGTGACAGCGGAGAACGGGGTCGTGCTGATGGTCAATCAGAGCCGGGTTCGCCCACCCTTCAGCGTCGTGCTGGCCACCGTCCTCTACCTCGCAGAGTTCGTCACTGCTGCCGTGCTCTGCAGCATGTACCACAAAACCAACGATGTGATCTGGATGGGCTTCACCATCACCTTCATGCTGGTGCCCGCTCTGATCATTCAGTTAACGCTGACCTTCATACACAGAGACCTGGGCCGGGACCGGCCTCTGGTCCTGTTCCTGCACCTGCTGCTGCTTGGCCCACTCATCAGGTTGGTGATTGGGGGGGGTTTATGTTAGCAGGGATGCTGCAACTTGTAAAGTGGGTAGTGGTAATGAGCTCAGGCTACATTAGGCCACATTTTGTGAGAACTCCATGTCTGAGAAGGACCACTTTGCCGTTCAGAATGCACTTGTACTGTATGTGCCCCAGATTGTTGGGTGCCGGCAGACTTCCTTGCATAATCCCAAGAAAATATCCATGGTTACCGTCTTCCTCGTTGTTTGTTTGGACAAAAGGCATCAACTAAACCAGAGTGTAGCACTCTTGCCTTTGCAGCAAGAGGTCCCAGGTTGACGATCCGGTCGGAACAAGGGGCCTTCTGCAAGGAGTTTGCATGTTCTCCCCGTGTGTGCGTGGGTTCTCACCGGGTACTTCAGCTTCCTCCCACAGTCCAAAAACATGCAGATTTGGGGATTAGGCTAATTGGACACTCTAAATTGCCCGTAAGTGTGAATGTGAGAGTGAATGGTTGTCCGTCTCTATATGGCCCTGTGATGGACTGGCGACCTGTCCAGGGTGTACCCTGCACCTCGCCCTTATGTCAGCTGGAGTTAGGCACCAGCGCCCCCCGCGACCCTCAGTGGATAAAGCGGTGAAAATGAGTGAGTGAGTGAGTAAACTAGTGTTGTTCTGCAGCGGAGTATGTGCAGTTGGTGTGTATGGTCCGTGTGCTCACATTCATCCACAAAGGATCTGCATGGAGCACCACAAAGACGGGGCAGTGATGAAATATGCATTGATGTGGACATTTGCCTACATGTTAAGTGATACCAAGGCTTTAAACTGATTTGTTTCTTTTTTACGAGTGGCTGTTTGAGGCACTGACACATGCTCAGTGTTCTGGTGTCCACCACCATGGGAACCAGCCTGACACACTGATGCCACTGTTTTGTCAGACAGTCTTCACTGACTGGAAGCTGGAGATTTGTTGCCCCACACAAAATCCAAAGAGAAAAACCAGCGATTTTTCAGCACGGCACACAGGAGTTGTTTATCCACTGCTGCCTCCATTGCTATGTGCAAATATGTAATCATATGATTTTGGTGTTTGGAACCCTTTATTTTGGGTTTACTTATGTGATACAAGCTTATCAAATGAGGCAGCAGTAGACCAGCAGCTCCTGTGTCCCGCACAAGTTAAAAACAAAGATTTTCTCTTTGGACTTTGGTGCAAGAGAGTGAGCAGTTTAGAAACCTCACTTTCCAGTCAGGGAAGACTGTCATAGAAAGAGATAAAGTAGTAGGTAAACATATTCTTTTGATATCCTGGACTTAAGCTCAAATCAGCTTTATTAGGTAAGTATTTCAAGTGGCTAAAATCAGTTATTTTACTTGGGCCTGTGTTTTGAGTGAGGGCAGATGTCTGGCTCCCAGGAAGTCCACAACAGTCAGTGATGTTATTGTTTCAATACCTCATACCAACACACTCCAAAAAATTTGAACTATTCCCAAACACTTTTCAGCTCCACATCCTCAGTCTCCCTACATCATTGTTCTTCCCATTAGTAATACTTTACTGAACCGAGCAAACAACTGCAGAAGAAAACAACAGTTTCCTGTTGACAGTTGTGCACGCATGCTCAGTGTACCTGATGGGTAGATGGAAATGGTAAAACACAGATTCTTGTCATTTGAAAGCATAATCTTTAAAGGAAAATGTATTTTGAAAATGTCCCACCTTTTTAAGTTTTGTTGACTGACATTTACCTACATAGATCAGGCTTTAGTCCACACCCTGCAATGTTGAAAACACCTTTTAATTGGCTATGAGCTGGAGTTTGCACCGTGGCAGATTACCACTTCACAAGGCTCAATCCCACTACAACTTTCTGCTTTGTAATTACAATGTGAATCACAAATAAGGCACAGTCAAGCAGCAGAAGAGAAAACATTAGACCCCACAGGTTCATTTTGCTTATAAAATCCCCTGAAACACACATATGCTTGTTAAATGCATGTTAAATCACCAACATAGTACAAGCAAGGTCACTGCTGGACATTTACCAGATTGTTTGGACATACTTTAATGTGTTTACTGCAACATGCAGGGTCTTGGTGTAGAGTATCCCATTATCAGATAACACTGACAGTACAGTAAAAAGTACAGCATCTACCTCTAAAGTGTAGAGTGGAAGTAAAAGTTTAAGAAAATGTAAGCAGTCAGGTCTAAGTACCTGTAAACTTGACAGAGTGATTTTTAGTTTTCGACTTCTGTCTCTATAAATACTTAATAGTCTTGTGCTGTATCTCATCAGTTCGTCTTAAGGGACATTCAGTCACCACTTTCCATTTACAGCGCAGGCCAGTTAATGGATCCAAAGTTGGCGGTGTATTGAGTGCAAACTGGGATTGCGAGAGTGAAGATGACTCTGCAGTGTTTTATTATTATGGATTAGTAGAGTAGTGGAACTCTATAAAACAGTTGGAGCCGGCAGCAATTTTAAGCCAGGTCTTACTTGATATTAAACACAATATCTTTTGGCTTTTTGTGAAACAAAAATACGACCTTAAACTATTTTATACTTAATCAAGAAAACAACTGACAGGTTCAATGGTTAAAACATTTCTTAGCTGTGCTGAACTGCTCCATTTATGTTCATCCTATCCCTCAATGCAACTTTTATCTTCAGTTTGTTATGGAATACAGTGTATGAAATACATATGGACAATCTTGGTGGAATGCATGAAATGATTTATGAGAACTAAGGTGATGCTGCAGCATATGAGTTATTTAAAAAATGCAGTATAGGCTGCTGCTTGTGAAGATCATATATGATAACTCCCATTCCATGTTTTTAAAGACATGTTGGGCTTTTAATTCTTCTGTTATTTTTCATAATCATTTTTAGCCTCTTTTCTTACAGTGGCTGAACATTCAGGGTTTAATTGCACTTTTTCTGCCAGAAGCTTCACTTCAATAATCACTACATCATTTACTGTATTTTGAAATGTGAAGGAGCATTACCACAGAACATATCATCAAAATATAAGCCATCCTTCATACAAATTTGAGGATGAGAATTTAAAAATATATATATTGTCCTTTAGGAAAATTAAAGTCTTTTGCAATTTGCTAATTGCATTTTTTAAATCAAATCACAAATTTGATTTAAATTTAATGCAACTGTTCTGTCCTATTTCTTACAGCGAAAAACCGACCATTAACCGAGTCACACTCCAGATAAAATTAGGTACAACAGGATGTGTTTGTGACTGAATGTCCCATCGTGCAACACATGCTGAATGGGGTAAACATCACAACACGTAGAACTCCTCAGAGACTCACATCCTCTTGATCACAGTGTAGACTGTAAAACCAGCCACTGCAGAGAGCTGGCATCTGTCCTAGTGACACATAGAGTACTTCCCATTTATGGCTTAGACACTGCTCAGTTCTATGACCTCATCTGAGGCACTCAGAGGCCTTGGTGCTGCAGAGCAATCAGGTCAGACTGGGTCAGTGGGAGGGAGGTCAAAGAGAGGTTGTTAATGTTTACAGACCAGCCTTTATTAATAATACAGCCAGAGTTTATTACTGGGAATCTAATGAATGGAAATGCAAAGGAGGTGGTTGTGTCCATTGCAAGAAAAATGAAAAAAAAAGTGTTAATCTAAAGTTAAATGTAGAATTTGCATTCAGTTTCAGGGCGGATGTTTCTTTGATTTGTGCCAGCTTGCACTTCTGTGTCAAGTGTTTTAAGCTGAGGGACCTGTTTGACAAAACGTGACTCATGTTGAAAGTGGGTGTACACTTGTACTTTAGAGCCTGAAATTCAAATCCACACCTTCTGTACTTCCATTTTGTCAACATAACACCCTGAAGTGCTGCTCTGAATTTGCAGAAGCATCAGCAGAGTAAACTCAAGGGTGTGTCCCTTTACAGGGTCAACCTTGTTGTCAGCTGAAGTTGAATTGCCAAAGAAAAAAAGACATGTGCATGCTTCTTAAAGGCATATACTGTAAATGACACCGTAGGTTCCCTGCAACCTAAAATATACCAGTTGGAAATGTTTAAAAGCTTATGTCAGCTATTGAAGAAAGAAAAAAAAATGCTGATAATACAACTACAAGTATAAAGATGTGAGAAGAACACAGGCAGCTGTTTGTTTCCTGTCTTCTTGCTGATTTTGCAGTTTTGATTGACAAGCCAATCATTTAAAGTGTTCACATTCAACATAAAACCACACAATGGAGTCAGATTAACCCTTTTGCTGCTCTGGGGTCAATTTAATACTCAAGTGTGAGGCCCAAACACAAAAAAAAAAACAAGTGTTTGGGTTTTCTTAATCTAAAAATGAAGTAATCAGGGCCAGCATTATTAAATGCACAAAAATATTTTAAGTTATTTCCGACCCATAGCTGCAGGACCCTGTGTAGAGCAACTCTGCTAGCAGCTTTGCTGCCGAAAAGATCTACGAGATGCATTATTGGGTGGTTGGCAGTGGGTGGCGCAACAGAGCAAGTATCGCAGTCACCACGTTTCCTTAACCCTCAGGCGTCACTTTCATTTACTACCCTCTCAAGTCATTAGAAAACAACAATGTCCACTTCTAAAAACTGTTACAGAAATATTACAGGTGAATATTTCTCTCTGCTTTTTTTCTGCATAAATTGCTTCAACTTCAGCCCTGCTCAAACTGCACTACCAAACATTCAATCATTTTGAGGATTTTAACCCTTTAAATGCCAGTTTGATTACTTGATGTCATTGTTGTTGTTTATTAAAAAAAAAAAAAAAAATTAGTTATTTTCCATGAATATGCCAAAGTTTTGCTAAAAACAATCACTTTGATGCATTATTAGTTTTTGTGTAGCATCAGAGTTATGATTTAATACCCTCGTAAGTTATTAAGGACAAAAAATGTCCACTCTAAAAACGTCCATAAAAATAGTACAGATTAATATTTTGTTCTGCTTGTTTGAGTAAAACCTTTTAAATCAACTTCAGTCCAGAAGTTGATCAGGATTTCATGCCAATTTGACTACATGATGCTGATATTTTTCTATGGAAGAAACACACTAAAATGTGTTACTTTCCATATAACAAATGTTATATTAAATCATTCTGGCTATAGTATTTCAAGGATTAGCCAAAAGATTGACTTTGATGCATTACTAGTTTTTGTGTAGCATCAGATTTAAAATTTACTACCCACTTAAGTCATTTGAGGCCAAAATGTCCCATTAAGTCCCATTTAAAACCACCTTTTTTAATCTCTGATGACACATCATGGTCATATTATTATTTATCATAATGAATGTCCCACATTCAAAAAATAACTTAAATAACAATTGTATAAGTAAGAGTGAAAATACTAGGTATTTTCAGGAGCCTGGATGTGGCAAACAAGAGGAAAAAATGTGAGCATCTAAAACCTGAAGCAGCTGCATCTGTCCGCTCTGCACTCGCCTTCATGATCTCACACATCTCCTTGCACACAGGAACGCTTTGTTATACCGGTGATTTTTTTTTTTTTTTCTTAATAAAGCCATGACAATGAAAGCACCGTTATTCTTACAACAAGCCTATGTTACAATATTTGCTCCATCATCCTCTTGACACACAGTATTATCTGTTGCACTGATCCATATTGTAGAGGAGTGTACCACTGTTATTACACTGCGGTTCAGGCAGAGCTGGTCGGCTCCTCCCGCTTTGGTTCTCACTCCTCTTATCCCACACCGCCCTGATATAAACAAATCACCTCTGCTCTCTCTCGACTCAGATGGGAGTTTTTTTCTGTGTGACTTGGAGATGGTGCAATTGCTGATCCTGTGACTGTACACCCAAACATACCACATCTTCTAACAAAAGGGGAACCTTTATGCAGACAACTGCAAATAAACCTTTTAAATAGTAATAAGTGTTGGGATCTACCATAAGATGAAGGACCATAAGACCAGGCTGGGCCTTGTCTTGACTTGAACCTGTAAGTGCAACAACAAGGACTGAAACTACATAATTACTCCTTACAGCTCAGACCAGTCCCAGCATGCAGACCTTCTTGTTTGGTGTCTATGTGTCTAACAAACTCCCCTCAGCCTGATAACGCTGTTTGTATGCAAGCCTGGGGCAATCCCAAAAGACCAAAACAGGATGATCTTGCTAAAGGGTTGTTGAAAGAATTTCCTGAATGTTTTGCTGCACTTAAGTCAGAGAACATCAGTATTTCAGTTGTCACTGGAGATGGTTCCTCTTCTTGCACTTGTGTGATGCCATACTGTGGTCACCTCAGCATACACTGAGTAACAGCCTGTGTGTTTTCCTTGAAAGTCAGTGTATTGATTCTTTTGGCTAATGCATTTATCTGTCATGCTGTTTTTTCCCCCTCCCTAAGTGAAATTCAGTCTGCCTCTCAGTCACTTTACAGAATCCTAAGTGCACTCTGGCCCTCATATTTTGACCTCAGCTCGCTGTCCGGCCAGATTATCGGTGAAATGACATCACAGTATCAGGTCTTTGTGAATTCTCTGTTGTGAACCTTGAACACTGATTGATTCGTGTTTTTCTAGTCCATTGCTGATCGTTACAAATTAGAGCAGTCGATGGCCAATATATGATGCAGATTGGACTCCATGTCCAAATAGTCAAACAATAACAAATGATACACAAAATTCCTTTGCTTTTCTAAAGGTACAGTGTGTAAGAATTAGTGACATCTAAAACTGCCGAGGGCCACACGGTTGGTGTAGTGGTTAGTGACCCATTCAGAACAAGGGCCCTTCTGCATGGCGTTTGCATGTTCTCCTCGTGCGTGTGTGGGTTTTCTCTGGGTTCTCCGGTTTCCTCCCACAGTCCAAAAACATGCAGATTCGGGGACTAGGCCAGTTGGACACTATTGAATGGTTGTTTGTCTCTATGTGTGGCCCTGCAATGGACTGGTGACCTGTCCAGGGTGCACCCCGCATCCCGGCCAATGTCAGCTGGGATTAGGCACCCATGTGGAGGATAAAGCGGTAGAAAACAAATGGAGGACTTATCTGCTCACCACTCCCAACAAGAAACTACATTGGCCAGTTCCTTTTTTGTTTACATTGAATGCTTCCTCTGGAAAACATAAACCGACACACGCCCTGGCTGATTTGTGTATTCAGGTTCCTGTATTTCATGTCTCTGCAGGAGGACAGCCTCTATAAAAAAAACAAAAAACAAGGCTCTTGTCTTCTGTGTAGATTCTCATTCATCCAGGTCATAGTTCTCAAAAACCTCTACAACAACTGTTTCTATCACACCTCAGAGCAGACACACTGCTGTCATTAAGACATCATGCGGTATAATTACAGTGAGCACTGCTCCACACTTCACAGATTAAGTTCTTGGAACTGCAAAAGCAGCATGTATGTAAGATGAAGCATTTTCAATAAATCCAGATGCTGCTGATTCCGTGATTTTTGGCAAAAAAGTAATAGAAAAGGCTTTTTCGGAGGCTATAAAAGAACCAAATCATTTTGGTTTAAAGCAGTATTTCACTTTTACTAACCAACTTATCAGTAGTATATTCAATCCCTGCCAATATACCCTGGTAAATATAACACTCTGTACCTTTTTAAATACATTACAGATGAATCTACCAAAACAAACATTTGGATGAAACAATAAGTTAGTAGCCAGCCGATTCGACCTCGACACTGCATCTACTCTCATCTGTCTGTTGCTTATCAGTGTGGATATGAATACAATGTAAATGTGTTTGTGATTCATGAGATAAAAGCCTGCTTCCAAATCATGACAAGATTTCCCTTTTTCATTCTCTAACATTTGGGTTAAACAGCTGAGGGGCCAGTGCATGTGCTCAGTAAGTGAACAGTGCAGTGAGACGCAGCTGAAGCAACACTCACTCTTTTTCTACCGCTTTATCCTCCAACAGAAGCTGAAAATGTCTGACTCCACAGGGCCAGGAAGGCCCATAGTTGAAACACGGAGAAGCAAATTCATGGGGGATTCGTGAGTCTCCCTGTTCTTAGTCCAAAGCTGGCGATTGTGGAGTAAAGAGAAAACATTCCAGCTTGGTGATGTGAGAGTTGTTGCAGCAGTGGGAATTTTCACAGGGTTGGGTTTGTGTGTTGAAACACAGATGTGCACAGCTCAGACTTCTACTATTATTCAGGGATTATAATGATACCATGGCAGGTGCAAACCTTGCATTTCTAGTCCAGGCAGTTCCCATGCAGCAGCATGAAAATTTGGCTCTGAAATTATTTTCTAAATCTTTTCTGGGTCAGGTTTTAATTCTAAAAACATAGAAATTGCCATAACTCAACATTTGGTCACAATCTTTGTACCTCTTTTATAGAACCTTACTCTTTCAGCTATGGGGAAAAGAAAAAAGTTTTCCCTCCCTGTGAATGAAAGAACAGATTTCCCCTTGTGACTGAACATAGGGAGCATTTACCTTGCAAAGGTTATGGGAACCACACCCAGAGTATTTGAGGCCTGAGGGATGTTTGTTTTCTTTTTACTGACTGCCCTCTGGTGGGCGCCAGTGCTTTTTTTCTGCAGCAATTCACAGAGAAGGTTCTGTTTATGATGGATTACTTATATGTGATGACGTTGCTGTGGCCAAAACCGATTCACAAATATGTTATTTTAAAACAGCACTATGTGACTTTTGCCATGGCATCAGTTCAGTTTGAGTTGCTGACTATCCCTAAAACTGTGGCAACACCAGTTTGATGTAAATGAATACTTACATAATAACTATTTATAATTAGTCTTGTGCAACACTCTGTTTTTTATATCAGTGGAAACGCATCCTTTCAGTGGAAAGTTTGGTCTTCCAGTGTTGGTAACCTATAACAGTGGTACTCAAATGTTTTAAACCAAGTACCACCTGGGAAAATATTGAGCTCTCGAAGTAACACCATTATCACCAGTTAAAATACTACATAGTATTTCTGATTTTCCTCCAAGGAGGGAGCTCACTTGTCCTAACAGTTTGAGAACCTAGACTGTGGTGGAAGTGGCAGTCAGCCACCAGGGGGCGAGAGCAGCTGGTTGCAAGAAGAACTTTGTTTGAATGGAGGCTTGTGGGAAAATGTGCTCTACTCCCTTCTTGATTTATGTGATTAAACATTTTCCCGAGAGTTAATGGTCTCAATGGTCACAATGGCGATTTAGTAAATTATGTTCACATTCAGAGGAGAATGGACAATAAAAGCAAAGTATGTACAGTATGAGTTATGAAACAAAGAGACAGGTGGTATATGAAATAAAAATTCTAATTGCTTCAGAGCTGTAGAGATTTTTCCTCCCTTGCATCTGAAACACACGCGTCTGTCTGTGCTCATCTAATGGGAAGGCCTTAAAACAGAGAGCCACAGTCACTAAACATTAGCATTTTAACAAACTGGGGATGAGACTCAACAGCTGATCTGTTTTTTTTATTGCTCGGGCCTACTGCTGCTTTAAGTTTGTCCGGTCACTAAAACGTACACAGTGCAAGCACCATGTTTCAGGTCATAGTAAAGACATGTTTGTTAATATAGGACATTAAAACTGCCTCACAGAAGCAGGTTGAATGTTGAACAGATGAGACGTCAAAGTGGATTTTTATAGATCCGTAGATCTGAAATATATTGAGTAACTAAACATTTGAGTGGATTCTGAACCACTTGTAATCTGGAGATGAAGGAGTTTTGACAGACGAAGAGCTGCAGTGATTCAATCTGGAGGAGATGAACGTGTGAATGGTGGTTTCTAAGTCTTAAGTGGATAAACAGAGAAGAAGCAAAAGAGGCAAAATTGATTTAACATTGCTACACCCAATCTGCCACTCATTCATTTAAACTTAGCATTGTGCTGCCCTCTGTTGGTGTGAAAACACGACTGCACTTTCACGCTCCTCTCTTGTGCTCAGGTGTTTCGAGGCTCTCTGGGTCTATTTCAAAGCCGGTAAAAAGGAGGAGCCCTATGTCACCATCTCCCGGAAGATCAGTCTGAAGAAGGGACAGAAGATGCCCATGGAGTGGGAGATCGGCCAATCAGAGCGAAAACTGGCCACTCACAGGAACGCCTTCAAACGCACTGCGGTCATTCAGGCGTTTCTGGGTTCCACACCTCAACTGACGCTCCAGCTCTATGCTACCATTCAGGAGAAATATGTGATGCCTTTGAGATGTAAGACTGATTGAGTTCTCTTGTACTTAACTTTGATTAACTTTGGTGATTTTTAGCTGACTCTGCACTTGAAATGAATGAAAACTGTGTTTAAAAAAAAAAAAAGGTCACTGCCAGTTTTACAGTGAATGCAGTAAAGTAAGGGCAGAGGATTTTGAACGACATCATATAACCTGTGCTTTTGTGTCTTCAGTAGTCAAGAAGTTCAATGCTTTATCGGCTAAAACATAATGAGCGCTAAGTCACAGTAAACTGAAACACTGGTAAGCATCAGAGCCCAGTAGAAAATAGTGAGGAGGTGCTGGTACTGTCAAATGATTGAAAATGGATGTCTGTGAACAATCAGTACTAGTTTTAAATTCCCTGAAAGCCCTAAATGCACTCAATTACACATGAGAGGAATAACAAAAATGCAAATACTGTATATAAGCACAAAGAGTGACACATGAGAGGAAAAATACAACGAAAAAAAAAAAGTGTGGGCGGATGTGTGGCTCACCTATCACAAGACATCATAAACCACCAAAAGTAAATCAGAGCAGAAAATAGACGCCTTAAGAAAACAAACAAAAAAAAAACTTAATAACTTACGTTATGCAAGTGTCCAATAAAGATAAAGGTCAAATTTTAAAATGTTATGAAAGGGAGGGTGACTTTGATATTGGCTTGCTTAATTTAGCCAAAAAACGAAAAACTATAGTGAACTTCTTTAAATGACTGTAGACTGTTGATATTTGAAGGTTTGAAGTTTTGTCCTAATGAGAAGTTTCCTAACTTAAAGGTGTTATGATTCACTAGTTTTTCCCCTTGTAAGGACTGTCGTTTTGTTGCTGCCGTTTGACGGCGACTTGTGTCTGCGTTCACAGTGGCTCTGATGATCATCACCCTGATCTCCATCACATACGGGGCTCTCGTCTGCAGTGTTCTGGCCATTCAGATCCGATACGACGCCTACAAGGTGCGGTTGCGTCTTCCAGCCTACATGTGCATGATCGTGTGGAGGGTTTTGGAGATTGCCACCCGGGTCACGGCTCTAGTTCTCTTCAGCACGGCCCTCTCACACTGGGTGATCCTTGTCGGCATGGCTAACCTGCTCTTTTTCTTCTTCCTGCCCTGGGCTGAGTTCTGGGCTAAGAAGGGCTCGCTGACTGAAGGCGTGGAGAAGAACTTCTCTAAGTTGGGCACCACGGTGGTGCTGAGTATTTTCACGCTGCTTTATGCCTGCATCAACATCTTCTGCTGGTCAGCTGTGCAGCTGGACCTCTCCCACCGGGAGCTCATCGACAGGAAGCAGCGCTGGGGCCGTCTGGCCGCCTACTATTGCGGACGCTTTGTGGAGAACTTTCTCCTCATCACGCTCTGGTACTTCTTCAAGTCCGACTTCTATGAGTATGTGTGTGCGCCACTGCTGGGCGTCCAGCTGCTGATCTGCTACAGCCTGGCTGTTCTCTTCATGCTGCTCTTCTATCAGTTCTGCCATCCCTGCAGACGCCTCTTCAAATACAACATCCATGACTGTCTGCACTGTGTCTGCTGCCACAAAAAGAGTAGCAGAAGGAGGGGGAGGCAAGGGAAGCTGCCGCCCTCGTACTCCACCACTGCCACCATGGTGCTGGTGCCGGAGGAGCCACTGGAGCTGCTTGACTCCCAAAACTCTCATCCCCGTGAGCAGGGTGAACAAGAGACTGTGGACATGATGGAAGCGGCCTGAAGGTGGCTTTCTGCAGAATTACCGCAACAAACTCAAGTTCTCTGTAGAAATGTGTCCTGGTAAAAGCAGGGCATAACTCTGGTGTTGCACGATTCATTCCTGAACAAAGCCTTAAGTAGTTTTACAAGAAAACAAGGATGAATTTGTGTTTGTGAGTAGGTCAGCTGAGGTTCTAGAGAAGAAGCTTTTTTTTGCCTTTTCCACTCATGGTTGTGAGAGGGATTTAGGTTACCACCATGTAGGTGACCTTCACAACTCAACTCAGTCCACCAAAGAATGTAGCATGCTGAGATATGAAGTGTAGCACAAAGGCTGCCTTGAGGGAGCAGCAGTGGGCCAGGTACACGACTGAGCCAGGTGTGCGGGAAATGTGCCAAGCGTGTCCCGAGTGTCCAAAAGACCGAGTGGGACGACCCAGGTTTTTACTTCCTGTCAGAGTTTCCACATAATGCAAGCTCTGTTTGTCTTTGCACATGTTTACATCTGCACTACACAGAAAAAAAAAAAAAAAAAAAAAAAAGCCGGAAGACAAGAAAAGGTGTTGGTTTTGTTTTTCCTCATACCGACTGTGTGAACCTGCTGCGATACATGCCTTGTGCTGTCTGACTGCTTTGAAGACAAAAGCCTTTTTGACAAGTCAGTGAAATATTCTCTTGAAAAGGCAAACCAGATGCATGTTTTTTTTTTTTAAAAAAAAAAGAAGAGTTACATTTGCTGAAGCATTAACAACAGTGACACTGAATGAGCTCCTTTATTAAAGTAATTTCACGTTTGCTTGTTATTTTTGTGTCCTCTGTTAGTCACTGTGCCTTGACTACTACTGTATTACTTGAAGCGTAAATACAATGACATTCATCTTTGTTTTGTTCTTGTATAAATAAAACATGACTACACATTTCTACTTATTAAAATGTTGTTGTTTTTTCCTGTGAGTGTAATTACAACACTAACAGCACAGTGCTTCAGTCAAAAAAGGGACAAGTGCAAATTGTACAGAGAGGAAAAATAAGAGACAAGATAAATATGAAAGCAAAGTATTGTTAGATAAAGAAAAGCCTCACAAAGAAGTGTATAATTAAAAAAAAAAGAAAGAAATAAAGGTGCTAAGGCTTGTTCTCTGAATCATATGCTTTGAAAATTAAGTCCATGACATTTGTTTTAAATTTTCCTTGGTTTCAGGGCATTGAGCACTGAATTTATTGGTTTACTGGTTTGCTTTCATAAACTTATAAACAGCCAAAAGATCATTAATATAAATGTCCATGACAAAACCATGAATAAAATCCTGCGAAGAGAATATTTTAATTATGATCAATATTTTCACTCACTCACTCACTCACTCACCTTCTACCACTTTATCCTCCACATGAGGGTCGCGGGGGTCACTGGTGCCTAACTCCAGCTGACATAGGGCAAAAGGCAGGGTACGCCCTGGACAGGTCACCAGTCCATCACAGGGCCACATAGAGACAAACAACCATCCACTCTCACATTCACACCTATGGGCAATTTAGAGCATCCAATTGGCCTAATCGTCAAATCTGCATGTTTTGGAAGGAATCATCACAAACACA
Organism: Brachirus orientalis; assembly: GCA_016785285.1. Taxonomy (NCBI): domain Eukaryota; kingdom Metazoa; phylum Chordata; class Actinopteri; order Pleuronectiformes; family Soleidae; genus Brachirus; species Brachirus orientalis. The sequence goes on from JAFBJR010000058.1 coordinate 2,656,709, forward strand.
AATCTTTTCAATCACGTCAATGGATGATACATGCCATTTAATGTTTTTTTTTAGACTGACTTCTTAAGCTATGGGCAAATTTTAAGATTTAAATTTAAATTTGCTTTGGCAGACAAAGTAAAACAGAATACACAAATCCCTAAGAATTCAGAACAAATGTCACGTGTCGAGTACAAATTGGTGGGTTTTTTTTTTTTTTTAAATGTTGGCACAATAAATGTGCTCAAACAAGTTTGTTCATTTACGAAGCATACAAATCACCAAGATGGACCCCCAAATCCAACATGGCTGACTTCCTGTTTTTAAATATTTTTCAAAATATTTAGGCAGGCACTTTGGACTGAGGGCAACAGACTTTCAATAGGGGGCACTATTGAGCCAACGCATGGCTCCATGGACTATGCCACCATTGCATTTGTGCCACACCTGACCTCCAGGCCGTTTCCAGAGTTTTTATGCGTTCTAAGACAATAATAATAATAATAAAAATAATAATAGTATTAATAATAATCTGAAGGAAAACAATAGCCCTGGCACTTTCATGCTTGGGCCCTAATAATTTCCTGTCAATCGAAACTCCCTCTAAAAGATGATGAATACTGTGTCCAACAGTGGGCTTTGCTAGAATTCTTTTTCTTAAGTTTGAAACAGAGTTGGCAAGAGTTTTGGCTGAAGAGTTGCCCGTTTCTGGACTCATTTGCATGAGCCGGTTGACACTATCTGTCAATTGTGCATTAACAAAATACTTTCAATACACAGCACAGAAAAATCCACATGCAGGTTGCCCACAACTTCAGAAAAACAAAAGACAGTACAATAGGCCTGAGGAAGTCACCAGCCACGTCCTGCTGTTGTGAAAAGTCACTGACGTTCAAATATTTGGGTGTTGTGCTCGGCAATAAGCCGTGTTTTGATTCACATGATGTCACCTCTGTAAAGGCCCCAACAAAGAGCGTGTTGTCCAAGACAAATGTCTCCACAGGGACAATGACTCACTTTTACAAATGTTTTGTCGCATCTTCTTTTAATCTTTCTAGTCGGAAGAGGCTTGGTCGCCTCATTAAACTGGCAGAAAGAAATCTCTGGACGCCGTTTCATTTGGAGGGCTATAACTGACAAAATAATAATAACTAAAAGGATGAATGAATAAATACAGAAATAAATGAAGGTCAGCCATTACAAAACACTAATAAATAATTTGTTCAATTTCTTTATTTATCCATTTCTTTTATTTATCAATTTATTTATTTCTGTATTTTTTTTCCTTTCATTCATTATTCATTTATTTATTTCTGTATTTATTAACTTGGTCTTTTACCTATTCATTAATTTACTTCTGTATTTATTTATTCATTTAGTCTTTTAGCCATTCATTGATTTATATACTTCTTCTGTACATCATTCATTTCATCCACAGTTTCAGGTCAGCTGTAATGGAGCCCGAAAAGACTTCATGTCTCCTTTATTACAAGAGCCATATATTGATGTATTTGTTTCATGTTCTACACTCCAGTAACATACCCTTGTGTATATATATATATATATATCAGAACAGTATTTCTGATTTTCCTCCAAGTACCACCAGAGGACACACATGTACCACTGGTGGAACATGAACCACAGCTTGAGAACCATATTATTATTTTTTTTTTCATTATTATTATTATATATTATTCATATATTACTTTTGTCATATTTTATTCATACATCTTGTCATGCTATATTGTGTTTTGACACTGAAGGATCAACTTTATTCAATGTTCCTTCGTGGATACATTTCTGGTCCTAATTCCCCCATTATACAATTAAAATAATAATGATGGAAAGATGGAAAATGGAGGGGGGGGGGGGGGAAAGTGGAGGGAAAGTGGTAATAATAATTTCCTTACGGTGCAACAACGCGGACTTCCTTCCTCATTCCTGCAGTGAATGCATGTCCAGCAGCTGCAGATTATGTTTGTTCAGCCTCTTCTCCTGCGGCGCGTCCACACCTGTGAGGAGGAGGAGGAGGAGGATGAGGAGGAGGAGGAGGAGTCAAGCGGGTATAAATACCGTCAAATGAGACTGAAGATGCTGCGAAATTACCGCGGGGCAGCGCAGCGATCCCAGCATGGCGAACAAGATCATCAACAATGGACTGTCTGCTTTTATACTGGTGAGTGAGTGAGTGAGTGAGTGAGTGAGCGCGTGCTGTGTGTGACTGAAGAACAAAGACGATGTAAATAAACCATTAGTGCAGGTATGAGTATCATCACACGGCCAACGTCACAGTTTTGAGACTATGGCTCTGTGATTTAGGTTGAACAAGTGCAATAAACAATCATTGAAAAGTGCATTATTGATTTATTCACTGGTTGATTCATTTTACATTCTCTTCTAGCAATTGTGTTTTGGCACCATGAACGCGTAATGAAGCATTGTCCAAAATTCTGAAAAAAAAAAGGTATTTATTAGATATGATCTGATATGATACTCAGTATAGGTATCAGGCTGATAATGGATTGGATAAAAATGTAAAATCTGATATAATCCAAAAAAAATAAAATAAATAAATCCTATGTTGCAGACTGTAAAAATGTAAAAAATAAAACTCTGCAACAGCATTTTAGCTGTTGTGAGTCATGTTGTGGGCTTTTCAGGTAGAAGGTTTGTTACACAGATTTGAAATATCCTGAAATGGCACAAACAGCTTCATAGTTTAAAAAAAAAAAAAAAAAAAAAAATGTAAAAAAGACTGTATGGGACTGATATCTGTATCAGTATACTCAGGTTTGTAATATCGGCGTCTGTCGTATCGTCCCATCCCAACTAGTCATCATTGTAGAATTATTTATCTTCTTTTAGCCATTTTTTTTTTCCCCATTGGAAATGATTGGATATGGACTCCACCCCTCTTTGCCTTTGACCTGTGCTTAAAATTCATCGGCCTGCTTTCTGTGTGAGTTAGACCGCACAAAGGAGTAAACACAACAGCTCGAGTAGTCAACATTCCTAACTGCATTTTCTGCCAGAAACTGATGTCAATCTTATTTTCCTCGTTCTGGAGGGGGGGAAAAAAATAAAATCTAAATTAAAAGTAATACAATGTGATGTTAAAATTTTACTATTCACATGTAACGAGACATGTTTCATTCATTTAGAACGGTGTTTCTCAATCCTGGTTCTGTGGACCCACTACCATGCATGTTTTTAAATGTTTCCCTGATTCGACTGACTGTGTCTTTATCGGGCTTCTGCAGCGCTCACTAATGAGCTGATCATTTGAATCAGGTGTGTTGGAGCAGGGAAACATCCGAAACATGCAGGGCACTGGGTTCCAAGGACCAGGGCTGAGAAACACTGAGAACACTGAGAACGTTACTTGAAACAAAACACAGTATCGAGATTCTGATTAGTTTGTTCAAGTCAAGTCAAGTCAATGATAAAATGGACTCCAAAAAAATCCCTTGTACGGGGGGGGGGGGGGCGAAAGGGGGGGGGGGGGGGTGAAACCTCAGGAAGAGCCACAGAGGAGGGATCCCTCTTCCAGGACGGACAGACGTGCAGTAGGTGTCACATGCACAAGATATCGAATATTACAGAGAGAGAGAAGATAAGAAGACAGAGACCAGGATGATTCAAGATGATTCTTCATCATCATCATCTCATTCAGCTCTGTCACCATCTGGGGTTAGTTCCACCTCCTCATGTGACCCTCAGAATAGGACAACCCGCTGGTGAAATATCCTCTGGTGAAGAAAATATTTGAGCTGTGAAGCTCTGAAATTAGTGATACCTGTGAAATAAAAACGGGGGGGGGCAACAGAAACTGGGGGGAGGGAGAGGAAACAATGTTGTTGTCATGATAAAAGAGACGAACATGGCAGCGAAACTAAGCAATGGTTCAGAGTAGACTTGAATCCGCCCTAACTATAAGCTTCGTTAAAGAGGAAAGTTTTGTGTCCGTTTCCTGGACCCACAGTGGGAGCTGGTTCCACAGAAGAGGAGACTCTGGGTCAAGCAGGCCTCCATTTACTGAGTGCAGTGGTCTGTTTGGGTGGTAAGGATAAGACGGGATCTGATCTCTGAGTGCTTTATATGCGAGGAGGAGGATTTTAAATTCTATTCTAGATTTAACAGGGAGCCAGTGTGAAGAGCTCAGCGCTGGAGTGATGTGCTCTCTTATCCTAGTTCCCTTCAGCGCCCGTGCCGCTGCATTCTGAACCAAACTGAAGACACTAAAGGAGGCAGAGGAATAACTGAACATGTTCCAGACGGAGCAAGAGAGAGAGGCCGTTGCTAAGGAGCTAACTTTGCTAGGCTGAAGAAACCACCAGTGTTGAGTTCTGCAGTATCTTTAAGGGCCTCAGTCGTCCAAAGTTTGTTCAGCGCTGGTGCAGGGATTTGTATCCAGGACCCATACAAAATAAAAATATATACTAGGGATCCCCATGTGAATTTCCCTTGGAATAATTTCACTACAAAGTGTTAAGGAATTAATCTAGAAACTATTTCAGATGACAAAAATAGTCATATATATATATATATATATATATATAGTCAATAGTGATTAGGTCAGGACACAATGTATTTAGTGTGTGCCCCCCTAAAAATTGCTGAATTTTTTTCCAACTATTTCGTTAAGATCTCTGTATATATGTTTAAAACCAGTGTTTCTCAAACGTTTTATACCAACCTGAGAAAATATTGAGCTCTCAAAGTAACACCATTATCACCAACGTTCAAATACAGTGGCGTAAATGGGCCGGGCAAAGTCGGCCACGGACTTTTACAGGAGGCAGATTTATTCCCAATAATATAATAAGACACTGGTGTAGCCAAATAAATTAAGATGAAGCAAGAGAATTATTATTTAATTTATTACTATTTTATTATTTTGTTTCATTTTCTATGCACTCCATTCAAAATTCCTCAGCTCCACTCTGATCACATACGCTGGTATATACAGTAGAACATTATCTCTGATTTTGTTTTCCCCAAGTACCACCCGAGGAAGCTCACGTACCACCGCTGGTACACAAACCACAGTTTGAGAACCATGGTTGGGTTGCGATAGTTTGTCTTCTTTAAAAAGTGGGTCCCCACATAGAAAGTGTGCGGAACACTGCTATATATTACATCCTATTTTTAACAGAATAATCTGGAAAGTTCTCACGGACCTGCTAACAGGTTGCCAGGGTGTTTCCTTGGAAATTTTAATAGAATGTTAAGTTATATAATATTTTACAGCAATCTATCATGTTTGTTTTTCAGGCGGTCCACATTTATTTACTCGGCAGGCTTAACGCGGTTATATTTGTTAAGATACTGTCAAGATAGAAATTCCGTGGAATTTGTAGGTTTATGTTGAGATAAGAAATTTTCTGTTATTGGAAAAATATGTTTGAGGAGGTTTGAGGAGCCCGGGACGAGAAGCCACTGTCGCAAAATAATGGTTAAAAAAAGGAGAGAATTGTGTCCAAATTAATAATAATTATAATAAAAAACCTTTTTCCTGTAAATGTGGCTGTGTTTGCAGGTGCTGTGGATGGGTATCAACATCTTCCTCTTTGTCTGGTTTTATCTCTTCTACGATCTGGGGGATCAGTTTTTCTACACGCGTCATCTCTTAGGGGTGAGTTCAGGCGTCAGATGTGGTTTTGTGTTTGTTTTTTTTTTTGTTTTGTTTTGTTTTTTTGTCCCCAGAATTGACTTGGGTGAAGACAAAACAACTGCAGTTCTCCACTACAAGTAAAAGTCCTGCATCCAAACTCCTACATGTGTTTCAGCAAAATGCCTTCAAAGAGCCAAAAGTTATTGTTCTCTTTTAACACCTTTATATTCAAAAATGCAACAAAAATAAGGGGCGTAGACAGGTAATGTGACGTAGGAAGAAGAGAGAGACAACCAAAGCAAGGTGAAAATAAAACAAAACCAAGGACATTAAATGTAGAAAAAGAAAATAAGACTAAACAAGATTTATTTCCCCCCTTCTACAATTATGTGTTGAAATTCAATTTTATTAATCCATCTACATTCTTTTTTCCCTTTTTAAATGCCACAGGCAACTGAGTTATTGTTCTGACTCACTTATTATATTATGACATTAGAGTCTGAGGTCATGTAAACAACCACAGAATCATATTCACATTACAAAATATTTCTAGCCTAGTAGTATTAGACTAGTATTTATTGTATAATGTTCAATATCCTGTATTTTTTTTTTTTTTTTTTTTGAAGTATAGTTAAACCAGACTAGTAATATTGCATAATGTGAGTATGATAGTATGATGATTAAAGGGGCTTTTTAAAAAAGAAAAAATTACAGTTTTACAAGAAAATCTCTCTCTGGTGACAAAAACAATCACAAATGTCAGATTTTTTTTCAGACTGTAAACAGCCACTTACCTAATCTACCTACCTAATCTTCACAGACGCATGGTGTTTGTGTTAAATGTGTTAGATTTGTGGAGATTTTGCAACATAATTTGCCTCTAAAATACTGTGTGTGTGTGGTTTATTGCAGTCAGCCTTGGCCTGGGCCAGAGCTCCTGCTGCCGTGCTCAACTTTAACTGCATGCTGATCCTTCTCCCGGTCTGCAGGAACCTGCTGTCTCTGATCCGAGGCTCCTTCATGGTAACGCAAAATGCTCGTTACATCATGTCACCGAGGGCGGATGACTTAGATTATCTTTAGAAGGTTCACACCTCACACAGTATCTGTGATCATTTCACACCAAATGTAGGGTTTTTATCCACGTTTTATTCCTCCATTCTAAAAATTCTGGTTAAATCGAACGTAACTAAGTATTGTAAAATATATATATATATATATATATTTTTTTTTTTTTTTTTGGGACGGGGGTAGTTAGTGGCAAAATCTAATTTACTACTTACTTTTCCTTTTCTTGATTAAGTAATTTCTTTGTGTGAGCATTTGCTGAAAAGTTCCGACTCTATAACTCCCATAAATCACAGACACGATCCTTTATGTTGATCTTTAATCCAACTTAAAGTCTATTGTTCCTGATTGATGCACTATCGCTGATGTGGCACTTTTTAAATCTAAATTCAAAACATTTATTTAGAATGCCTTTTAATGTCCAGTAGCACTGCAACATCTTCCTTTTGCTCTTAATGTACAGTTAAAACACTGCGGGTACCTTTTGGGTATTGTAAAAGGCTACTGTATATTAAATAATGATAAAATAAAAAGCTGTCTGCTAACAAAAACTTGCAGACACTAATCCCAAACAAAACACACCTGTGTGATTTATGAGGGGGAAAAAACACATCATCTTGCCTCAAACATATGCAGTATAGTTAAATAATAATATTCAAAAAACTGCCTCGATTTGGCTCTTACATATCCAGCCGTTAACTAAGTCAGGTACTGTTACGCGGTTACTCAAACAAACCCAAACAAACCAGCAGAACAGAAAAAGTAAGAATTGTATCAATAAATATAGAGATTAACTCACAATAAAATAAGAAACGTGTAATCTGTTTACCATAGATTATGTTCCAAACCATAAAGGTCATAACCTTCAAGAGTTTATCAGTAGGACATTAGTGCTGCTTATGTTGTGCTATTTCACAATCCTACAAACAGGAACGCAGACACCCAAAAACAGTGAAATCGCCTCCATAATGAGGCACTTCTTTGTTTTCCACACCACCTCCATTATGTATGACACAGGTTTGGCGAGTCTCTGTTTTGCAAAGACGCTTCTTGCAAAATGTTTGACTTTCCACTCCCCTGCTGCCTCTGTCTTTTCAGTGCTGTGGCCGAACAATAAGGAAGCAACTGGACAAAAATCTGACTTTCCACAAGCTTGTGGCGTACATGATCGCACTGATGACAGGTGAACAGAAGCATGCATTTCTCTTTCAGGCCAAACATTTGTTCAGTACATTTCAACAAAAAGCTACTTTACTAAACTTTTTTTTATCTCAGTACTTAACTTTGAAATTGTATTTGTTAGCTTCTAGTTTTCCCACATTGTTGTACATTCGGGTCAAAGTGACATTAAATATTTGTCCCCAGATAATTCATATAGACAAAAAGAGAGGGCGGGAGAGAGAGAGAGAGAAACAAAGCAGTCAGCTTTCCTTTCTTCTTCCCACATTGTGAAACTTGACCTGCAGCTTATCAGATTTTTTTTTTAGATCATTTACTTGGGGGGTGAGTCTGGTGACAGAGCAGAAGAAATGTGGAGGAAGGAAATACTGTGTCTACAGATCCAGGCAAAATAAATACAATAACAAAATTACTGGGCTTTGAATTGACCCCTGAGGCACACCATAGAGAGAATACTTGGACCATAGCTGCTCAAAGTGGGGCTCACAGGCCATAGTTGGCCCCCAGAGGGTTTGGATTGTTTAAAAACAGACTAACCTACAATTTAAAAGATGATTTGTAACATGATGGAGGAACCTTACAAAAATAAACAGAAACATACAATTTAAGGTTGTAAATAAATCATGTCAAGGCTAAGAATATAATGAATACCTTGGAAACCCAGTGCTTGCTATCATCTTTAAACAATAGGTGTTTACTTTTGACCCGCAGCCCACCATCAACCTTCAGCTTTGGTCCTCCAGAGGTCAAAGCTTGGGGCCCCTGAATAAAACAGTCTGTGTTAGGTTGAGGCACAGGCTGGGATTTCAGTCTGTTCGTTTACTGGGTCGTTAAACATTGTTCTGTTCCAGTATTTACCATGTACTTACCTGTATGTGATTTTGATATGAATCATGGTTGAACACAAGTTGAGTTTTGTTTTTGTGCGTGATCCATGTGGTAAAGGAACTAGGACATAAGGAAGCAGCAAATGGAGAGGGAGACAAACAACACCCAGAATAAATATTGACCCAAGATGTCTCTAAATGAGTTTTACCATGTTAGATAAGATGGAATCTTGTGCAACTGCAGTTTTTAAATCCAAGATTTTGAAGACACTGCAAGTAACTGTGTCCTCTTTGTGTTTCCCGACAGCCGTTCACATGATTGCACACTTGTTGAATGTGGAGTGGTACAACAACAGCAGACAAGGAGTTTATGACAAACTCAGCACTGCTCTATCAAGCCTGGAGGACACGGAAAACACCACCTACCTGAACCCCATCCGCAAAACAGACATTGTAAGTACAAAAAAAATACATTTTAAAGCAAGGTTTAAAGAAAGGAGATCAACTAAGTTAATGTGATTAATCCTCTGGAGGCCATGAATGTTTGGACATAAATTTGTGCCAGTTTATTCACCAGTTGTTGAGATGATGGACCAAACAACACACTGGCCATTTTTATCGTCCTGGAATCAATGCAGTTAATATGGCTAACACATATCTAGCAGACAAACCTTTGCACTTCTTCTTCTTGTGCCTCAGGATCCGCAGCAGATTCCAACCTTCTTTGTCTTCACCACCATCGCTGGCCTCACAGGAGTCATCATCACTCTGGCCCTCATCCTCATCATCACCTCCTCCATGGAGGTCATCAGGCGCAGCTACTTCGAGGTCTTCTGGTACACGCACCACCTCTTCATCATCTTCTTCGCTGGGCTCGTCTTTCACGGAGCTGGGTGAGAGGGGGGGAAAAAGTTTTATTTTAAAACAGTTGTTGTTAGTTGTTATTGGAGCCTGGTTTCACACGTGCGTCTCGTCTGCAGACGCATTGTGAGGAGCCAGCAGACAACAGATCCACCACACAACTTCACCTTTTGTAAAGACCGCACTGATGACTGGGGACGGACTCCTGAGTGTCCACTTCCTCAGTTTGCAGGAGGGTTTCCACAGGTTGGTCTTGTGCAACTGCATATAATTTCAACAACTGTCAGTGGAGTTAATACTTCCTTAGTGAAATGTCTTCGTCATAATATTTGCTTTCTTTTTTTTTCAGACCTGGATGTGGGTGATTGGTCCAATGGTCCTGTATCTTTGCGAACGTCTGCTGCGTTTCATTCGTTACATGCAAACAGTCAGCTACAGGAAGGTGCGTTTGATTCACGGGTCACTTTCTGGCTTCAGAGTTCCTCTGCGTGTGGGGCTGAAGTAATTAAATGTTTTTGCTTCGCTTTTCAGATCGTGATGAGACCATCCAAAGTGCTGGAGCTGCAGCTGGTGAAGAGCGGGTTCAAAATGGAGGTGGGCCAGTACGTCTTCCTCAACTGCCCGGCTATTTCACAGCTGGAGTGGCATCCGTTCACGATGACCTCTGCTCCTGAGGAAGACTTCTTCAGCGTCCACATCCGCTCGGCCGGAGACTGGACCGACAAACTCATCGACATCATGCAGAAGCTGCCGGAGGGAGCACAAGGACCAAAGTGAGTACAAAACAATTCTGAAATAAGCCACAGAGGTAGGACATGAAGATTCTCCCTCTGGTTCATCTAAAATCATCATAAATCATATTTAACATGCACAAAGACAAAAGAACTGAGTAAAGCAGTTCTCATCCAATAGATCCAACTCAATAAAAAAAAAAGTTGCCCTTTTAAATGTCCACTGTATAACATTTAGGAAGCTTAAATGTACTCTGCATAAGTACAGTATGTTTGTGTAAGTATATAATCCCTTTGAAATATTAGAACAAAACTTTTATATGTGCTTTAGGCAACGGCCTTGGTTAAACAATGAACCTGTCAGAGCTTGTGCTTACTACACATATTCTGAAAAATGACATCCTCCATTGTGTGTAGGCCACCGTAGTTATTTTTAAGGTGCTTGGGAAAGGGAGGGTGAGCAGCGGCGTCAAGTCTGCAGTAGTGTTCACTTGGTCAGATGAGACGGTTTTTTTCCAGACTAGACGATGACGAGACCACACCAACGTCCTAAGATTATGCCGACGTGTATTATTGTTGACAAAGAAAGACGAGAGTGAAATGTTTTGCGTTTATCAAAGTGTACTTTTGAGGTAATTGTGACATTAGTGATGTAATGTTTTTTTTTTGTTTTTAAGAAAAGACTAAGATTTCCGTCTGAAACTTGACTAACATAGTTTCCTTTTGACTGAAACTAAAATGATGAGACTTTTTGTCGCCTAAAACTTGGCTCACAAAAATGGTATGCGAATGACTAAATATGACAGAGAGTAATAAGGACATTTGAAATGAGACAAAATTAAAAAGAAAGGAGAATTAGACAACTCCACCAAGGGACATTAAAGCTGATTTAAATTATTTGTATATTATTTTCATATTTTTATTTATTTACCTCACATAATCCAGGTAGTAAAGAATGGCTGCATATTTATTAACAGGCTCTGGTATATAACATGTGTCTCCTGAAGTCTTCTGAGGCAGAATGTTGCACATTACGCTTCTAAAGTTAAAAATATATAGAAAAATGAACTGCAAAATGGTGCTTCATCTAAAACCGGTGCTACAAATGTTTTGACCATGTTGGGTCAAATGTCATTCAGCAGCAGTGCTTAGCTACAAAACAAATAGATGAGATGGAAAATCCTCCCGTGGAGCTTTCACCGCATCAGTCTCGGCAGATAGCAGTTGTTATCCAACAGTAGATTCCTTAGTGACTCATTGTATTTTCTGTGTTGGCTTATAAAGTTGAGAAGGAAGAAAAGAAGAATTCTTTCTTTAGATGACAGAGTGTTTGCCTGTGTTTTACAGTACGTAGCTAATGTTGAACGAGGTCGGTCTATGACATGTTGTACTTTCTGGCTTTAGTCTGAAAGCCTGTTTTAGTAAAATTAACATTAAATAAATGGATGTTTTTCAAGGTTCGCCCTGAACATTGAGCCTCAGAATAAACAAACACAAGGACTTGGAGATAAATGGCATGTGCCAGTAAGAGTGTTAAATACAAAATGAATTATTGCAACACCCCTTTGGTGTAATGGTCATGATCATATACATATAGATCAACAGGCCACTTTATTAGGTACACCTGGTGTGGTTTCCTGTTCATGTGCTTCAAGGTTCAGTCTGTTTTTGCTTTCAGTGATGGTCTTCTTCTATATACCATGGTTGAAACAACGAGTTGTTTGAATTACTGTTGCTTTTCTATCATCTCAAACCTGGCTGACAATTCTCCTCTGACCCCCGGTCTCAACAAGGCATTTTCACAGCGTGAACGGTCACTCACTGGACTTTTGTCTTTTTCAGACCATTTTCTACAAACATTTGAGATGGTTGTGCATAAAAATCCCAGTAGAGTCTTGCACCAAAAACCAGTTACTTTAAAACTCCAGTGTGTAAGAATTAGAAAATCTTATGGTCAGACAACAGATTGCAACAAACAGAGGACTCTTCCACTAACCTCTCCCTTTTCTAAGTCCCCCAGGAAACTACAGTGGCCTTCGCATAACATAAAGAATGATATTTGCGTAGTAAGCTCCCATTTGGGCTACTGTACAAGGTGGCATAAAAGTGTAAATATACTTGTTTTCATCAATGTCACCACTACTGACCATAGAATAAAATAAAAAGACGTTAGAGAAATGAGTTTTCTTTACCGTAAACACTGGGAGATTTGACTGTTTGACAGTATATGTGTTGTTTATGGTCCTTCCTCAGAATGGGAGTGGACGGACCCTTTGGCACAGCCAGTGAGGACGTCTTTGACTATGAGGTCAGCATGCTAGTTGGTGCCGGGATCGGGGTCACTCCCTTTGCCTCCATCCTCAAATCCATCTGGTACAAGTTCAAGGACTCCAACCCTAAACTGCAAACTAGAAAGGTAAGAACCTCGGACAGCATCATCGTTATCATCATCATCATCATCATCGTCCATTCCACGACGACACAAAGCTCATGATTAATTAACAAGAGATGGGATCTGTTTTTTGTTTTTGAAATACAAAGTACTGTGTGTGCTCACAATACAGTATTGGAGCCTGAGTCACCAGCAGAGAAGAGGACCATTGTTTTTATAATTCTGTATTTGCTTCCTGGTTCCAGATTTACTTTTACTGGCTCTGTCGGGAAACGCACGCCTTCGAGTGGTTTGCTGACCTCCTGCAGGTGCTTGAGAAAGAGATGGAGGAGCGAGGAATGGGCCACTTCCTCACCTACAAACTCTATCTGACTGGATGGGATCAAAGCACCGTGAGTGCTCACTTCACTTGAATCAGAGACCAAAGTCCACATTAATTGTGATATCAGTTCTGCTTTAACACTTTTCTCCCTCCCCTCTGTACCTTTTAATGACAGGCGAATCACGTGAAGGTCTGGGTTGATGACGACACAGACGTGGTCACTGGGCTCAAACAGAAGACTCACTACGGCAGACCCGTCTGGGACAAGGAGTTCGAACAAGTTCGCAAAGAGAATCCAACGTAAGACTAAACAAAACTTGGGAAAAATGGAAAATATTTTGAATTCCCTTTGGGGGATAATTGCCTGAAATAATCAGATAAAGAGTGTAGTTACTTATATCAAAAGTACTTATGGAGAATATCAGAAAAATAATCATTTGTCTTATTAAAATGATAATGATAATTGGTGTGTGGTGAGCTTTATATGCAGTCATGAAAGAGACTTTAGTTGTACTTGTACTCCACTTCATACTCCCATTTTCGACATGTTTGCCATCTTAAAGACTTAACTATAATTTAAGTTTACAAGTCATGAATTGTTAAGAGAGGATGCATTGTTCAGTGCACAACATTATGGTTGGACACTGAGGTTTTATTTGTTAATGTTACTTTTATCTAAAACTATTATACTTCACAGTCACTTTAGACATTTATTTTTAGAACATATTCAAAAGTTTAATTAAAGGTTTAAACAAATCTCTACTGCAATTTTTCCTAGTTTGCTATAATAAAAAAAATGGCATCAAAGGGTCTTTTTCTGATTGGGAAGCCAACTGCCATAAAATAATTTAGAATGCAGGACTTTTCCTACTAGTTTGGTATATTGAGCATAGTGGAGTAAAAGTATGAAGTGGCAGAAAATAAACATACACAGTATGTTACATGTTTCCTGATGAAGACTTTCATATCAAAACATGTTGGTTATTATTGAGATGTGTTAATTACTACAAGATTTTTACTTTATTTTGGTCTGCCACTTCAACTTTTTGGACTTCATTGAAATAAGAGAATTCTGAAGAGACTACTCCATTTCACATCTTGTGAAATGTATCACTCCTTTGTTTTTCCACTATACTTTACAGTTTGAACATGTTCCTCATGTTCAATGAATACTCGTGATGCTGTGTAACTGCTCTAAAGTCTTTCTCTCGTTCTGCTGATGTTGTCAGGTCTGTGGTGGGAACCTTCCTGTGTGGCCCTGAAGTTCTAGGAAAAGTCTTGGAGAAGAAATGTGCCAAATACTCGGATGTGGATCCTCGGAAGACCAAATTTTACTTCAACAAGGAGAACTTCTGAGCAGAGGGGAAGAAAAAGGAGAGCAGCAGTTGGAAATATTTGGAAGTTTTTCTATTCGGCGTTGCCCAAAATTAAGACACATTCCAATGACAAAGCAGCCTGAAAACCTTTAACAGGGTGTGGTTTGTCGCTGATGAAAAGGTGCAGCTTAAGTCTGAAGCTGTCATGGAACTCACGTCTCTCAGTCACATGTTGAACCATAATGAAATCCTGAATCATGACTGCACAATTGAATTTGTATCTCTTACAGTCAACCGCACCTGAAAATTCATTGTTTCATTAACCTTTCAGTACTTCCTGGTGAAGTTGAAACCTGACGTTTCCTTAACGAATTGATTCATGTAAATAAGAAGGAATGACTGTGGTCAGTCTTCATGATGTGCAAAGTAACATAACTGTCATGATCTTTTTAGGCCTTTGTTGGAGACAGGGTAAGCTACTTGTGAATAAATGTATGAAAGAAATGTTTGTTTGGTTTTTTGTTTGTTTTATTGACAAAACACTATTCAGATACTTTCCAGAGCAAATGAACACAGTTGGCTTTGGAGGAACATAACGACACCAACCTCACACTTCAGCTCTGTTCAACATCATTATTCTTTGCTTATTCTAGGAATCCAAAATGACCAACTTTACTCTTTCATACAGAAGAACAGACAATTTCATTAAAAAAAAAAACTATACAAAGTCTCAGACTAAGAGGATCCATCTTCAGACACGTTGGAGGTGAGAGTGGTGTGGTCAGGGTGGTAAAACCAAATGCTGAGAATGACAGACTTGTTCTATGATGTAGTTGTTTCACAAAATCAGAATTTCTTAATAAAAGTGGTAACTTGAGTCAAGAGATTGGGAGGGGAAAAAAACCTTCTCTCCTGTCGTCTGAGGGTTCTTTCTCAGTCGGATGGTCATGGCGCCCCTCCTGCCGTCTTCTGAATCTGCTCTTTGAGGATGAGGATGCTCTGCCGCTGCTCTGGAGGCAACATGGCAATCTGTTCTGGGGTCAGCTGTAGGACTTGCATGATCAGGGCAGCCTGGAGGGAGGAAGGAAGGAAGGACAATTGTCAAACAGGAAACTGGATATAGTGAAAATCTGTTTCTACTTGCAGTTTCGATAATATAGCGTATCATCAGTTATGCTATGGCTCCAGTGTGTCATCAAGCTATATTTATAGACATGCCTGCAGAAGACTAGAGAGAACTTTCTAACAGAGAATGTGTGAAGAAGAGAAATTCTTCATTTGCTTTGCAGGCATGTTAATCATGAAACGAAAATTTTTCTGTGTTTCTGTGCAGCCAGACAGGAATTTCCTGCTTCAAGGTATGTTCGTTTTATTTGACTACAGCACTTAAAGTGGTGGGTGACACAGGGTTTTCTATATGTATCTGCAGGTTAACATAGTTTCATTTCATTTGTACTATCACAATTATATTTCCTTTGTCAAACAATATAAAAAAAAATGGGTGTCCATCTTTGTTGCTTTTGTGGTACAGGCTTTTTATAACAAATTTCAATAACTAAGGCATTAATCTCATCAGCGTCAGTGAGCAGAAGCACTGGCCTGAACGTGTGTGTATGTCAGAGTGTGTGCTGTATTTTGAGAAGCTCATGCTTGTTACATTGATAAGATCAAAAGTGACAACACATATAATGAAAAGTGCACAAAATAAATGAGGCCAGAAAGTTGCTCCTCTTTCAATTGCAAAAAAAATGACAGAGCCAGCTAAAATGGAAAGAATCTTACTGCAATATGTAATTATTTGTTGAAAAAATATTAAATGTGTTTTGTTAAGGAATCATTATCAAACTCCAGATATCAACAACATATTGAAAATTATGAATTAATATCCAAGTTCAGCAGCGAGTACTGGACAAAGTGACACTCACCTTCTCCTGGTCCTGTGTGGAGACCTGGCTCTGCCCAGGACTGAAGCCACCTCCTGACGGGGGAACACCAGCCATACCAGGACCCTGCAGGACACACATGCGCACAAACACACCGTCAACATCAACACATGTATTTTATCACTGTCCCAAAACTGCAAATGTATGTACTTTTTTGGGATTAAAAAATAAACAAAATCAATATTGGCTAGTTTTAGAGACAATCGACAGTTTCTTTTGCCTCCGACTACAACATTAAATAAAAAAAAGACAACGAGAGACAACAGGTGCAACTGTTACCGGTCTCGCAGGTGGAGGAGCGTTTGGACCCATGCCATGAGGAACGGGGCCTTGCATTGTTGGCGCCATGGGAACCCTCTGCGCCGCCACTGGCCCACGAGCATCCATCGCCCTCGGGTCACGTCCTGCACAATGAAACAAAACCATATCTTACTGAGAGTCAGTGAATATGAAGTACTGATTTATTTACCCGCTTCTAAAAACATTACAATGCAGAAACTAGGGACTTTCCCAGGAATTATGCTTCCATGTACGCTTCCACTGCATGGTCTAGAAATTGAAATGGTTGTGCTGTGATGTTTATTTTAACTGATCAATCTGTGCTCTCCGTTTCAGTCGGTGCAACTGACTGAACCTTGGGTTAAAGGTTTCATTAAGTTCTTTGCCTACAGTGCAAATGTAGGCAAGTAATCAAATTTTTTAATTATAGATCACTACACCATGGTTTTAAATACAAATTGTGATGGATTGTTGTTTCATAATGTAATCGTTTCCCTCCGATTACTCATAATCAAGTCATTTTGTGAGGTACCCAAAAATTCCCACCACTAATTAAAGCAGTCACCTCTCGTTTCCATTGGAGGTCCCCGTGGCTCCATCATCGGGGGCCCTCTTGGGTCACCTATCATGTTTCGTGTTTCAACCATGGGTGGGCCTCTCATGTCCATGGGGGGTCCTCTCATGTCCAGTGGTGGTCCACCTGCCATTGGTGGGGCCATGTGTACAGGTGGAGTTTGGTGTTGTGGTGGAGCTGCGATGTATCCTCGGCTAAGTGTTCAGACAGGTGTCATGTAAGTGTTGGATAAAGTTACAATTCTTAACATTATTTTCATTAGTTTCAAGGAAACAAACCACATTTTCGTGGTTGACATCTTTTCAGAAAATGCCTTTGAGAACTTGAGCATTTCCTTCTGCTGCTGCCAGAAAATACAGGCGGAACGCATCCAATATAGAGCGTTTCCAAGAAAGATAACGAGCTCTTCTTTGAGACTTTGCATCAAATCTTTTGCAAACTTGCAGGTGCAGACAGGTGCATAGGAGAAACATGCCTTAAACACCAGATGGAGAAAAAAATAGAAAATACACACTTTGTCCATACTCTTCCACTGACATTTTTGTCAGCTCATCCACTAAATAAAAATGCACTGGCAAGTTAAATATAAACTTGGCAGAACAAACTGAGCAAATATGACATGGTTATAAAAATGTATTTGATATTTCTGTACTTTCATTTTCTTTCCATTTACTGGCTAAACTAATTCCTAAAAGGTAAAAATTGTGGGATCTTGGATTAATCCCATTATGAGAGCATTTAAGTAATGTGATTGGACTATTATGTCTTACTTGGGGTCTATGACCTCTCCGGTGACAGACAGAAGAGTTCCTCCTCTAGGGTCATTAGGACCATCACCCAGCAGGCCTCTGGGGGGGATACCACCTGGTCCTGAGAGAGAAAACCACATTTTCAAACACACAAATGCACTACAGGGAAAAGACGCATAGTTTATTTTTTTACTGACCAGGAAATACTTCATGACTAATCCAACAGCATGAACCAGGAAGTCACACATAATAATAAAGATTTAATTGTTTGGTAGAGAAGATACAGGGCGATGTCACAACACACAAACTCAGGAATAAACTAAGTGAAAAACCTAGTCTCACATTAAATTTTGACAGTTTAACAAACCATGCCTTTTGTAAAACACGAACCTAACATTTGCTCCTTGTATCTATGAGAACACCACGACAGGAAGAATCCACTGAGAAAATGCAACACACCGAGTATGCCAGGGTTCCATGTTTTAGGTTCAATGTGCAGTAACCTGACTGCCTCAAGTGACAGACGGACAAAACGTCATCTGCCTACAGCTCATGTAATTGAGAAGGCTTACAGTAAGTCTGGACACAACACTGACTGGAATCTTTATTTCCTCAAATCTCACATCACATTAGGACAGAGGTATTCATTGTTGTATCACACATCAGCACTACACCTCCACAGCTGATTTCTTGGACCTCTTATCAGGATAACATGGGTGTGGCCAAACATTTCTTTATACTGTAATTAGCTGGTTTGGTGGTGAGACAGCTGTCGGACATTGACATATACATGCTATGCAAATAAATGACAAATGATCCAAGGCAATCTTTCCATCTCTGAAAGGCTCAGGCTTTTTAATTTTGTTTTTAATTTACTGCTTTTGTTGTCTCTTTAAACCTCCTTTTTTTAAGTCACATTCTGAAACAGGCTGTTGCTACCAAAACTAGAATAGTGACCTGAAAAAGAATAAACCAGCCAGGTCTGTTGAGTGTGCTGAGATGATGAGGCCCTGTGGTGCAATTTCAGTTTCCCCTACAGAATACATGGGTGCAACACAAGTATCTAGTGAGCTCTTTTGAGCTAATGGCCAAAAGGCTGTACAATGCAGTCCAACTAGTTAAGAGTTTCTTTAGGGCTGAAAACCAGGTCCCTCTTTGCATTTCACTCATTTCATACATGTGCAGGATATACAGGATAACTAAGCTGTGTCACAGGGTTTTATAGAAGCTTCGTCCCCAACCCAGCTGTATATTTGTGCCACATACTGTAGTATAAAGACTCACTGGTCACTTTATAAGCCAGACCTATTAACCTGCTTGTTAGCGCACATATCTCAACTAGTCATATGGCAGAATCTCAATGCATGGTCCAAAAAAGAGAAAATATGCAGTGATCAGCAGCTGTCTGAGGCAAAAATGCCACATTCTTTTCTCACAAAAGATCAAGCGATTAATTTAAATTTACAATGAACTAAAGGTTGTATGAATTTAGAGCAGTGCTTTTTAAATAAAACTAAATTCACTATGTATGTGACATTAATTTAAAAACAAATGCCTGGCTCCATTTACAAATATTAATCATGCAATAGCACCACACCCGTGCCTGTTGGCATGCATAATTACTATATATAATGTCCGATTGGGCAGCAGCTATGCTCCATTACATAACCTTCGCATTAACGGGCTTGACAACAGCTCAATGTGTCTTGACAATGGTTCATTAAAGAGAGCATGCACTGTCATGCAGGCTAAAAATAAATACTGTACAAAGCTTGTGCTAAATTTCAGCTCTGCATATATACTGTATATGCCTTTGCAGAACAGTCAAACGTCCTGACTGCTGAACTGAGGGAATACAATGATACCTTGAGGCCGCTCGATGGCAGCTTGGCCAGAAGATCCTGTGGGAGAATTCTGAAGGTTTCCTGAGCCAGCATTAAAGTGAAAAGAACAGGAGACACAAAACTCAAGAGGGCAAGGCATCATATGGAAGTTTGGACTGTGCTCATGTAATTAAACATGCACACAAACACAGACAAGTGAAGAGGGGAACTATTAATCGATATTATACGTGTTTATGGGGGAATAACAACTTTAATATTCCTACATAGATTCCTCAAGAGTCTCGCTGAAAGAACCTCTACTAATGGCAAACCTCTAGTGACACCTAGTGATGTCAGTAAGACATGACGTGCAATGAGACTAATAATACTAAGCAATATGTTTTTCAGTTGTTAGTTTGGCACTATGTGGCCTGCATCTCTGTCTGTGGTTGAAAATGATTTGATTTTATTTCTCTCACTCACTCATTTTCTACCGCTTTATCCACTAGGGGTCGCGGGGACGCTGGTGCCTATCTCCAGCTAACGTAGGGCGAGAGGTAGGGTACACCCTGGACAGGTCGCCAGTCCATCACAGGGCCACATAGAGACGGACAACCATTCACTCTCACATTCATACCTACGGGCAATTTTGAATGTCCAATTAACCTAACCCCCAAATCTGCATGTTTTTGGATTGTGGGAGGAAGCCGGAGTGCCCGGTGAGAACCCACACACCACGGGGGCATGCAAACTCCTTGCAGAAGGCCCCTTGTTCCAACCGGGTTGTGAACCCGGGACCTCTTGCTGCAAAGGCAAGAGTAATTTTATGAATTTAACGGGCTGAAATAGATAGCTGAAAGGAAGAATAAATCTTTGTATTTTTGACTAGAATAAACAAAATTGTAAAAAAAAAAGATAAATATAGTGTCCTTTAGAAAACTTGCAGTTTTTCATCGTCACTCTATTATCAAACATTTCTAACCCTTTAACAAACTATGTAATGTCTGCCATTTGAAAGGCCAAGTTGGCCAAAATCTGACTATGCTTTTCTATCAGTAGCAAAATTTGCAGAGTTTGTCAAACAAGACATAATCCTTAAACCTATCTAAATGGTGCATCTATCAGTGAGACTTTATTCCTATACAGAGAGGATTAGAGCAGACTTATGAGCTAGAGCATGACAGCTGTGTGGCTTCAACCTAGGAGGTATGATGAATATAATATATATTTATATATAAAGATCAGCTGGAGTACACAATGAATTACAGTTAGAAGAGTTTGGCTACAGACACTTCTTTTAAAAAGTGATTTTTTTTTTTGGGATGATTTTTCCAGGGATCACTTTGTGGTCAAGTTGGACACAGGCGATTAAACACTGCACATATTAACCATGATATTTGGAACATATGATATTCAGATATGACGATGTGAACACAATTCAATCAGTTGGTGATGGAGTCTGATGGTTACCTGGAGGTCCAACTGGTCCTGGTCCCGGTACTGGTCCAGGTCCAGGCATTGGTCCTGGGACGACACCCATATTGGGGGGTTGCATCATTTGAGGGGCTCCATTGACATGTAGTCCAGGCTGATCATATTTCAAATAAAAATAAATAACAAAAAGGAGCATTATAATAATATTAAATGTTAGAGCCATGTTCACAGAAACAATCCCATATATTGTGAAGAAAATGTATTAAAATGATAAGACCCAGGTCCAAGTTCACTTCTTTTTTCTACGTTGGTGTTCTTTTGCAGAAAAGAAGCATAAAAACATGGATCACACTTTCAGCGTGTGACATACATTTTGTCATCCAGTCATTTCTGCATTTGTCCACGTAGGGTCAATGCAGGCAAATGTAGAGCATCCCAACAGTACACTTTCCACACTCTTGTTTTAGTCAAAAGAGACAACGAACAAGACAGTAACCAGGGAAACGTGCATGAGGTTATGTGCAGAGGTTCACCGGTACCCACACATGTGCGACTCAGTGCTCACACATTACAAGGACAGACTAATGAGGACAAACTCCCAGTGACTGGAGTGGAATGCAAGATCAAGAACGCATGCACAGAATGCTAGACTGACTAGGACCATTTCAGTATGAATTAAACTTTGGTCACATACATGCATGCAAAAATGCAAAGCAGCTCTTGGTGGACGAGGAACACAAAGTATGAACCAGGTCTTAGTGACCATTACTTCAAACAGTGAAAAGAGTGTTCTACTCACCACAGGCTGTGGCTGTGACACTGGCACACTGGGCTGTGCAGGAGGTGGATTGACTGGTGGTGGCGCTCCACCCTGTCCACTGGGAACCAGAGGCTGAACTGTAGTTTGACGGTGCAGCATTTTCTGTATATAAAATATTTATAAAAGCACAACTCATATGTATTTTGGTTTATATGTACAGAACATGGATCACATTTATTGACAAATCAAAGGCCAAAGATGTTTGCCTTAAGTGCGTAACATTTGGCAATTTTTGTTGTCATTAATATTATTCTGCCTCTGTTTGGTCTTTGGGGACATAAATGATGTAACAACACTTGTATGCTGTGTCCTTCATCTGAAAAAGGACTCTGTCAAGCAACACCATCAAACCTGACTGAAGGAAGCATTTAATGGACTAAAATAGCTAATGGCAAACTTGAATGCAGTAGCTGGGTTTTGACCGGAGAGAAAGGAAGAAGGCATTTTAATTTTCATGATTTATAAAAACATATAATTTATTCCTTTACAGGAAACTGAAGTTTTGGACCTGGCTCAACAAATAACATCACTAGATCCCCACCTACAATGGTTTTTATCTGAAAAAAGTGGTTTAGGGGTTCAGTTACCCCTTATTGAGCATTATTTGAACTCATTTGAGAATGATTTCAATCTAACTTACATTTGTTTATAAGAGTTATGCGCTACAGTTTTAAATAAAAGTAAGATTCATGTAATCTCTTTATTTTCAAACTGCCTACTCTTCCTCTCTTACCAAAGCTATCTCAGGGTCAACGATCCGCATGACCACCTGGGCCTGCAGCAGAGCGTAAGCCAGCTGAGGGTTCTGCAGCAGCATGTTCCGCGCCTCCTGAGGACTGTTCTGCACACACAGCTGGAGAGAGAAATCAAATTTTCATCAAACAGAATCATGAAATATTGCATGAAAAATATCACAACTAAGTCCCCCAAAATGAAGAAAACTTGGCCCTGGGAGTTTTCACTTCTTGACAGGTTAAAGATATCGATTCTCCACTAATGTTTCAGATACACAATTCAAACCAAATAAAGTAGGTAAATTGGTCACCAAAATGGCATGAGCTCCATCAGCACAAAACTTTGAACAAAAGATATGCAACCATACCTGTGGTATCTAGATCAGAGTCCAAACATTCACACTCTGATCAGTGCACTCTGATTTGGTGCAAAAAACACTAATGCAGTTGAGAGAAAAATGTCTGCAGTGTGTTGCTCCTCTAAGCTTAATGAAGCAGACTGCCAGCTGTGCAAAGATAAGGCTGCTTTGGCAGTGTTGAGGGAGACAGGCTATGCAGCACAGCCGGTTGTTAATGAAAGCAAAAGAGCAGCATCTTCATATTTAACGGTGGGGTATTTAAAGGTGATGCTAGCAATTTTAGCGAATAAAAGCATCCCTCCCTTCAGTAATCCATCAGAAGCTCCAACCATTGTGTACACTGTCTTACTGCCACGTGATTGGCTGATTATTTGCATTAATGAGCAGCTGAAAAAAAAAATTGTCTTCTGGGTTTCATGTCACCTCAAATCTGACGACTACATCCATTTTATATACAGTCTAATTGTACCTGTGGGTTCATACTGTTTATGACAGACTGGTATTACAGCTTTCTTTGTTTTCCCAAATATAGAGCCAGAGCTGCATGTATGAAAAAAGTGGACATAAAAAAAAACATTCAGCTAATGGACCACAAGTCAATAATGTCTTAATTTGAAAAAAATGTCCTGAATTAAAACCACTTACCCCACCTTTTAAAACCTCCTGAGGCTGCCTAAGAATTCTGTTGTATTAAATGCTTTGCATAAATTCACCAATGTATTATACAAATACCACTGATGCACCAGTTGTAAAGACTGAGACATGAAACCAGGCACTAGACGTCATAACTGCCTATTACAGTGAACTCAGGAGTTGGCAGTTGTTAAGTGCACCTCTTACCACCCAATTTAGCAAAATAAAGAGTGGAGAGAAAGCTCAATAAAAGTAATTAACTAGTCTCTAGAAATGCAAAGTTAATCAATTTGAATTGTCTACAGGGGAAAGGAAAGGAGTTGAAAATGAAGCAATTCCTGTGAGACCTGTGTTGTGTATAAAAAAAAACTAATAAGAGGAAACTCAGACTATCACTCTTTAAAATCTGAGGCAGTAAACCAGTCTACCTTCATCTGTTTCATAAGTTCATACATCTGCTCTGGCGGCAGACTGGCCACAGCTCTGCTGATGGACTCTGGAGCTTCCTCTGGCTGGATACTATCTCCATAAGGAGACTCAATTATGGGGGCTCCTGTTCCCAAACCTGACAAAAATGGCAGGGAACCATCTCATTACACAGAAGTCATAAATGCATACATAAAAGACAGCATCTCTGGCTAAAATATGCCAAAATAAAATAAAACACCTACTTTTAAGCTCTTCCTTATTTTTTTCGCTGGCTGCGTTGTCCACACGGAGAGCCCGGCCACTAAACTCTCTCCCATTAAGGTTCCGCATGGCACTGAGAGCAGTCTCCTGGTCTTGATATTCACAGAAGCCATATCCCTTTGGCTTTCCTGTCTCCCTGTCATACACTAACCTGAAATCCAGAAGAGAGAGAAATCATGAAGACAAACTCCACTTATTAAATTTTAACACAAACAGGGAAATCTTGTTACAACTATTTACAAAACTACATGGGTGTACAATTGTCTGATTCGAATTCCACTATCTAGACATCATACTAGGGAGCTGCCTAGAGAATCACTGGAGTGACTTTGGCAGGTTATTTGCTTTCTCATATACGGCTCCTCTGTCAGTCCAGTGCATGTCTGAAAGTAGTTTAAAAGTATAATATAGTTACCTCAAGGTTTGATGTGCTGTGCAGTGAGAGATGATCCTCTACATAGCTTTGTTGTAAAAATGTGTTTAATTGAGTTACTGTTGCATTTCTATCATTTGGAACCAGTCTGGGCATTCTTCTCCAACCCCTGGCATCATCAGGGTATTTTCACCCAGACTTTTGCAGGGTTTTTTTTTTTTAATAATAATCTCTGTAAACCCAAAAGACGGTGTATGAAAATCCCAGTAGATCAACATTTTTTAAATATACTCAGACCAGCCTAATTATCTGGCACCAACAACCATGCCATAAACATTTATCATTTATATCAATCTCTTCCCTGTTCTAATGCATAGTTCTTCCCTGTTCTAATGCATAGTTTACACTTCAGTCGGTCATCTTGACCATGGCAAGTTGCCTAAATGCATTGAGTTAGTGCCATGTGATTGGCTAATTAAGTATTTCATGAGACTGTAGCCTAATTTATCTCTCTCTTTCTGACTATGGGAACACGTATACACAATAGGGCTGCAACAATTATTCGGTTAATCGATTACTAAATTAATCGTCAACTATTTTGATCATCGATTAATCAGAGTGTTTTTCCAATAATTAAAACAAGCTTTCTGACTTTTCAGCTTCTAAAATGTTACTATTTTCTAGTTCCTTTGCTCCCTTTAACAAAGAAATCAGTAAAACCGAATAATTTTGGTTTTGCATTCGAGATCATAATTTCCAGGTTTGCTAAATATTGATCAACATTTTTGACATTTTAGGGGCCAAAGTATTCTATTAATCAAGAAACTAGTCGACAGATTAATAGATTATGAAAATAACCATGTGTGTCTCAGATGAAAGAACAAGAGATTGTCAGATGAAGATTTAAATGACTCCATAAGAATGACACTGCAAGGCAAAACAAGCTCACCCACTTGAGCTAAGAGACATAAGTGTCAGTACAAGGCCATTTTCATTTTGTCAAAGTAGCTGTCAGAAGAGAAAAGGCTGGAGACCCCTGATGTAACTGTTAATTAAGATCCTTGGATGAGCTCAGTGTTTGCTTCACGGTTGAACGAACTCTCTCTTACTCACCTGAAGCTGACAACAAGCCCGACTTCAGAGAAGATATCTTTGAGCTGCTCTTCGGTGGCTTCGTACGGAATGTTTCCCACTAACACAAACAGACAGATGAAAATAACATTTTAAAGGCAACAAACCTAAACTTTCATTTTAAAATCTCGATACCTGGGTAGCTACCCCCACTTCCCTCGTTGTGCTAACAGAGCCATCTAAGTTAGCAAGCATTCATTAGTTAGCTGCTAGTTTTCCAATGTACTATTAAATAACGGGTTAAACGACTTGTACAAAAGACAGAAGTGGACGCACACTTACCGAATACGGATCGTAGCGAGCGGTCCACGGCTGGGTCTCTGTTCGCGGCGGCAGCGGCAGCTGCAGCGGCAACGGAGGCAGCAGCTACATTCGCCATTTTGGGGACAGAAAAGAATGTGACACCAGGAAATTGGAAGAAGATAACTTCCGCTATAAAGAACTGTTCCACTGTTGATTATTAATAGTGCGTCCTTTCTTAACAAATTCAGACTGACCAGTGGACACTACAGGCTATTGAATCTTCAATTTAAAATTAACTAGCAACACTGATAGTTGTTTATAAGTCGGCTGCAGTGAAGCACACGGCTAAAGAGATAAGCTGGCGAGAAAATAGAGGGCGCTGTTGTCCCCTGTTCCCGCTGTGACCCACAAGAACGTGAGATGTTGAAGACGTAGGAGCAAATCTAATGTCTCCCGAAGTCCAATTTTCTACATCGGACGCGTTTAATATGATATTTGGTGAGTGACTTTTTGATTTAAACATTATTTTAATCAATCGTCTTGATTTTGCTTATCAACAAATGACCAGTAACTCAAAATGAAGCATTTTGTGAATGTGAGTTGTTGTTGTGTTGTGCCTTTCATTTAAATCACTGAAGTCAGTATGTAATACTTTTATCAAAGTCTAGTCTGACCTACAAATAAGTAAGGGGACAGACACCGTAACACTTGATTATTGAACTGGCTGACCTGCAGTTTTTTGTGCTTTATCTTGAGGTTAATTTTCAGTGTTGAGCAGAATCATCAAGTTGCCATTCAGGCAGTTTTGGCATTTCTTCATGCAGTTGGTCTATGTTTAAGAATATGAAGAGAAGTGGTATAATTAATTAAAAAAAAAAGTGTTGTTGATAGGTGTAGGTGTGCGAGTTCTCCCAACCTTCTTGTTTTTTGGTGATGGTTTGCTGCAAGTGTGACCAGCAGCTTTGGCAGGCAAAAAATTGGGATAATAGAAGGAAAAAAGGTGGAAGAATGTGGTTAAAGGTGTGATCTATGATGTATGTGCTAAGTTGTCCGAGCGGTAAATTAATAATAAGAGTGTAAATGTGTTGGATGTGAGGAAATTCAAGACCAAGGAGGGAGGAAATCCTTTTGCTTTTAACATTTGAGGGAAAATGTTGTTCCCTTTAAGATGTTCATACAAACCGTTACCTTTTTGATTCTTCATTGCTGATAGGGAAACTGATGCCTGAGTCTGCCTCTTCTTCTTCTTCTTCTTTCTTTCTTTCTTTCTTTCTTTCTATCTATCTATCTATAGCAGTTAGCATATGTTATTACATGCCTGCTTCATAGGACGAAAACACAACAAGTGGCTTTATTAAGAGAGGCTGACTGGGACTTGGGACTTACTGGAACACATGCAAACATTTGCTGCATGTCTAATCCCACAGTTGGGAAAACCCCCACAAATCATATATCAGAAGACAAATTTGGACAAGAATGGTGTATTATGTGCAAACTGACCTTTTCTGGCAGTTTTACATGATTTTCTTTTCCGTCGTTACTTGAAAGGATTAGAAAAGATGCAAAGATCACAGGCAGGGGAACCAAAACACATGGATAAAAAAAAGATACATTTAACAGGAGGACTTCATCGGCAACACTGTTTACCAGTCCTGCAACAGATGACATGCCATGAATAAAAACGTGCAGTTTGACCAGAAATGGTGTGCCATGACTTTTCTAAGCCCTTCAAGTACACATGGCATTAGAAATCATTAAGGACTGCAAATAAATTACCCATTAGAATGACATGAGCCAAGAAGCAGGCACAATTCACATGAGAAGTTTTCTATTTAGCTATTTAAGGACAATGCAATAACACTGTTTAACAAAACCTTTACTGTTTGGACCCTTTCAGTTTCCCCCAGTATTAAAAACAAACTTTACCCTTGAACGGTCTGAAACTATCTAAATCTAAAACAGAACGAAAGTATTTAAAAAGTCAGATAAACTAATGGTTCCACTGGGGCTCGAACCCAGGACCTTCTGCGTGTAAAGCAGACGTGATAACCGCTACACTATGGAACCGTGAATGCCGGAAGGACACGGCTATGAATATAAAAGCGATTAACTTAACAGTGAACCACTAAAGGTTTTTGTGTTTTCTTGCCTTTCTTGGGGCGCAGCGATACTTAACACTTCAGCCTCCACTGAGCCGCCTCGCTTGGTTATAAACATGGCGTTACGACGGGGTGCAACAGCGGGTTTGGCTCAGCGTTGACTCGAGTTCCATGTGGGACGTTTTGCCTTTGACCACACGACACGACAGCTGACAGCTACGTCTTCCTCCTGTAAAATAACACAAGCTCCCTACATGACCGCTCTACTGACTGACGAGTCAGCACTAGCAGTTCGGTAGAATTTTACTGTATGGCTTGGCTAATGCATTTAGCATGGACTAAATGTGCAATTTTCAAACTTGTGTTAACAAGAATAACCAGTGGAAACAAGTGGACAAATGCATTTTACCTGCTGGTGATGCTGATGACAGGAGTCAGTGAATTCTGTGATGTTGACTGTGAGACATTAATGTGTTGCTCATTTTTTATACTCTCCAATTGCGATTTCACTAGCAATATATTTTATAAAGCCTGTGTGTAACATTTTGATGAAACATTTTTTTTTTTCATTTGTCCCAACATTTCGTCACCTGATTGTATGAGTGTTCAACTCAACAAAATTTTATTTATAAAGCACATTTAAAAACATTAGAGTTTGACCAAAGTGCTGTACAGAATGACGCCAATAAAAATCTATAAAAGAAACAGAAAGCATAAAAACACAACACATAATACGGAGCATAATAAAAGCACATAAAAACAAACAAACAAACTCAACCCGAGTTAACTGCCATGGACTAAAAGTAGGTTTTTAAAGAAGATTTAAAGGACAGGGTATTCCAAAGCCGAGGAGCTGCCACTGTGAAGGCTCGATCACCTCTGGTCTTTAGCTTTGTTTTTGGGACTTCTAGTTGCAGGTGGTTAGCCGACCTAAGCGCTCTGACTGGATGGTGTAGGTGCAGCAGTTCAGCCAGTTACTGAGGTGCCAACCCATTTATTGATTTACAAACAAATGAGAATTTTAAAGCCAATCCTAAAACGCACTGGTAGCCAGTGGAGTGAAGCCAGTCATGGCATTATATGGTCATGTTTGCGCTTCCCAGTCAGAAGGCGTGCTGCCGTATTCTGCACAAGTTGCAGATGGTGACTGGTCAATGCCAAAAAACGGACACCATTTATATCTATATCAGGAGCTAGGTCATCTTCATGGAGACTGCCACACCATTTTGGGCTGCCATGTTTTTACTAAAGTCCACACTGGATAAACTGAACATCTTTTATTTATTTTTTTGGTGCTAACTGAGGACTGCATAGGTTCTCCAACACTCTTGGAAGGGAAGGATGAGGTTCTTCAAAATGCAACTTTGCCAATTTTACACACTGCTTCTTTAAATAGATTTCAGTTTTCACTGTGTATAAGAAGTAAAACACCATGGACCATTAATATGTAGCACAATGAAAATATGAACCACTCTTATGACAAAGATACGAATTATACTAACATATTGCTTTACAACAGAAGTGCACTACTGTGTGTGCAGTATGTGTTTAGAGTGATTTGTGTTGTTATTGTTAAATATTACATACAGCTTATACAGAACCTCCCTTAAGGTTTACACTTTACACGTGTGTGTGTTCTTGTATGGGTATCTCTGTGTAACTGCTTAAGTGGAACACAATTTATTACACATTGGCTATTGAAATTAAGTTAGAATTTAAAAGATATATACTGCCAATCCTATTGAAATCTCAGAAAATTGCAATATTTTCCTCCAATTGTTCAGCTCTAATGTTCAGTGTTGGTCCTTTCCTATATAGTGGAACATATTTGTTTTCTGACTCACTCCCTTTTATCCAGCAACTTGTCACCTTTGTAAAATTCATATTCATTAGCTCAACTTGGAATAAAGGCAATAAAAATGATCAGGTGCTGTAATTTATCTATTCATACTGTAGAAAGGTATTCTAAACTCTATCATTGACTACAGTTTTTTTGTTCTCAATCCTTGCTTGATA
Source organism: Brachirus orientalis (assembly GCA_016785285.1). Classification (NCBI taxonomy): domain Eukaryota; kingdom Metazoa; phylum Chordata; class Actinopteri; order Pleuronectiformes; family Soleidae; genus Brachirus; species Brachirus orientalis. The sequence continues at coordinate 2,686,898 of JAFBJR010000058.1, forward strand.
TTGCCTGCCTTCAGCATAATGTTTTCCATTTTTAGCCATTTTGACTGTTGCTATGAAGCTTCCTTAGATGCAGTGAGGTAAAGGCCATAAGGCCGTCCGAAAATGTGACGATGACAGCTGCATCTGTTTATCATGTGGGGTACAATAGCACACCTTGAGAGGCGGCCAGAGCTTGTATTCTCACTGGTGCCGGCTCCAACACAGTAGGTCAGAATTAAAAGAAAAGAGAGATTCGTATGTGAGCAGAATAAAAATTTCAGATGTTATAGATTTATTCCACAGGTTTTGATGTTTAACTGACATAGAGCGTGTACATGTGAAAATAAAAAAAGCCATGATAATTGTGTTCGATATCATATTTGGAGTTTAAATTTAAAGAAAATAGGAAATGTGCAAATGGGAATGTTGTTTAGGCATTACTAATTAATTAAAGTTTTTTGTAAAACAGGTTTAAAAACATGTTAAAGAGCTCAATATTCCCACTGCCATCATTAATTAAGAGTCTTTAGTCAGTGGCATGGGTCTCTTTGTTTCAGGAGTCTTCTAATTCTAGGAGTAACTTTGAATAGCCCGCACTTTATCCAATCAGGAGCCAGACCTCTAAAGAGGCAGTCCTCTTGTAAGGTTAAGCTGTTTGTCAGTGAATAAATGTGTCTCCTCACCAAATGATTATCCAGTCCTTGATTAATTTTACAACTCACTGCCAACTGTCCCTCATCGACTCATGACTGACAGCCGCTTAGTGAGAAAGTCGTAGACTTGCGGCAGACCCCAGTCTCCTTTCCAGGATGCTGGAAATTCAATCTGAGCCTTCAACAACTTCAACAAATTCAGACCTGACCCAATACATCAGTGTAAGCCCTGACTCATACCTGTAACATTTAAACATCTATGCAGAAAATTTACATCATGATGAGTCTGAGGTACCTGCCACTTAATGTAAGGCAACATGACATAAAGAACCCTAATCCTAACCACAACGATCTCTTCATAAATCCAGAACAACTACCTGGATCAAAATACGCTGGTTAGGAGGTTTTTAGCCTTTATTTAATTTTTTTATGTTCTAATATTTAATTCATTCACTGCCTGTGGGCATTAAAGTGATAAAAATATTTCTTCTGACTTTGTCATCCCACAGGAAAATGTGTTACTAATCGACTTGCCAATTTTGAATGATTAAAAATAAAGTGTTGAAAATTTAGGTTTCAAATCCTGTAAAATTCAGCAACATTTTTTGCCAAACACACACGCTTATACACACATACTGGCGTACTCGCTTAAGCGGGGACCAAATTGTTTGTGTTTGTACAGAACATTAATGTAAATGCACTCTTATTAAACTTCCTGTTCCACAAACAGGTAGAGAAGTGACGTTCACCTGCAATGGTCACAACCAAAGTGGACACACAAAAGTGTTGGTGTCCCAAAAAGGCCCCAAGAAAGCTTTATGTTGTGTACATCTGTATTACTAATCACTAAGCCCATTTTTTTTCAAAATGTAATGTTACTTTGTAGTTTTGTATCTAGTTTGTCTTGTCTGTCTGTATATGAGTTGGTGACAGCTAGGACAGTTCTGTCCTCTCCTCCTAATGCACTCTGTCTGTCTCTTTGTCCGTCAGTGGCCCCTGCAGCCTCACAGCAGTCGTCTGCCCGTCTTTCTGTTCCTCTTCTGTACTTCATATTCTCATATTTAGATTGATAGATAATCAGAGCTTTTCTGTGTGTTTTTGCATCCAGGTAAAACACATTTTCAAAACAAATTAATCTTCGCTACCTGACAAACCAACAGTTGTGTAGGAGCAGGTGCATTTACTCATGGGTAAACACTGATAAAGTGTTTGAGGTGAAGTTATGGTAACTATGCGTCTTGTGCACATTGTTTTAGACATGCTTAAAATTTCCTGAACAGATCTCTGAAGAGAAACTGTTATCATTCTTTACTCTGTAATTCTTTATTAATATAATCATCCCCCCCCTTCAGTAAACATAAATATAAGACTAAAGACTAACATAAATATAGACTTTCTAAATGATATATGAGCATGTTTGCAAGAACTCAGGGATTCACATGCTGCATTTTGGAGAATGAACAAAACATTTACCTCTTAAAAACATTCCATAGAACTGCTAGTCGATAATTCCACATATTTATTAGCGAGAAATAAATTGGAAGTAGACCCATGCTGGTGATAAACAGAGTGATAGAGGGGTGAAATTAAACTGAGCATTTACCTGAATAATTCGATGTAATTCAGTGTACAGTTTAATTCCACAGAGTATCAGTGGATGACTACCTGCTCTTCTAGCTGCGTCTCTTATAAATAGGTTCAGTAATGTTGAGCAGGCACAGATCACACACCAATTAACTGTTTAAGTAATTCAACTTTGAAGACAAGCTGGAAAAATGCACGACACGTTTTAATTTCCGCCGTATGTACACAAGCCCATATCATTTAGATTTCTGTGGCTCACTTTAAAATTTCTACAGTTTTTCAGTCATTAACTAAGGTACATTATTTTGAATAACCTCAGCTCCAGTGAGGTGAAAGATTTTTTTCTTTCATGTTTCACAAATTAAGGTGCTCATTGTCTGAATTTGTGGGACAAACTGTGCCGTGTGTTTGCAGTTTACTGGGGAGCAACATGTGTTGTTACATGCCTGAGTTTCTCTTCACAAACACACGTGTGATTTCAGTGTTCGTAAAGCACCAAGGCTGGTCTGCAGAACCATCTCTGTCAGGGATCCACCTTCTTTCTGGTCATTTTGCGTTTATTGGATTTAAAGTCCACCGTTGTTTTCAGATGCCTCCCTTGCAAAACGTCTGACCCCACCTCTCTGCAGAGCAGGTGAACACAGTTTAATTTGAAATGCTCAAGTTTGAAAAAATTCATCTGAAAAAATGATTCCAGTCTACTATTGAACTGGTCAAATTATAGACTCCGGTCTTACCCTCTTCTTGATATGTGAAAGCTTAAACACCATTTTAATGCAGGCAATGTCAATAATAGCAGAAGAATCTGATCTGTTTTAAACAGTGCAAGGCACATGAATTACCTTAACTGTGCAGATGATCTTCCAAAGGGTAGTGAGACCATCTCTGCTGAATCATGAACTCTCAGCACTGAGACGTGGCCTTCACTGGCTTTATCTGCTTCCCTCTTGGTATGTTCTCACATCCCAGGCGCTAAGTCTTGACACACAAGTGGGTTTTCTCCTGGCAAGCAGCAGCCCCAACTTTAGCAACAAGTCTCTCTGTAAGATATCTGGGTATAATAGAGAAGTAATTAAAAAAAAATGCTTTGATGATGAAAAGATTAATTTGTGTGGCAATGTTTTTCCAACTGCTAAATTTGTAGTTTGAGATCTATTTCGCCTTGTCTGGTTCGTCTGTCATGTTGCCAAGAGAACAAGCAAGAGCTATTTATTGTTTTTTGTGAGTTCCTGATTAGGACAAAATTGTTTCCCGGTCACAAATATCTGATCTGATCATGAATATCTGAATATACAGCAGCAGACAGCAACGCTTCAATTTTCACACTCTGGCCTTAAGCTTCCTGTCACAGTGTATTCATGGACACCCCCCCCCCCCCCAAACAAAAACAAAACAAAAAAAATATATATATATACATGTATATATATATTAATACAATAAATACTTGATGACTAAAACAGAGTTAGTTGAAATTTAGTGATTATGTAGGTTTACTGTAGCCTTTTGTCATGCAGCTGTGAAAGCTGGCTGACACTCCCCTCTAGAAATGTTGTCATGTAAAACAGACCCTGTGGCTTTGCTCCCTCTGACCTCTTGTGTCTCCGATATTCCTGGCAGGTGTTTTCAGTAACACATCCAATATGGATAGACATACCTGATGCCATTGTTATCTACGTTAAGCTTTGATCAACCAGTTGGGAGTACCTGCCAGCCACTTGCAAAAACACTTTGATTTCAAAACTTTCCATTCTCAAACAAGGAGGTTTTGGTAACAGAGGTGTGGCAACAGGGTGGGCAAAGCAATGCAATTGCTTGGGGCATTAAGCTGGATGGGTGGGCTCCTGAATAACAGCTGATTATTTTAGTCCATAACAGCAACAGTTTTCATGAGAACCTCCTAGTATTCTTTGATCAACCAGCTATGTGCAGGAAACGGCAACAGCACCCAGATCAGACATAGTAAAAAATATATAATTTGGTAAAGTTAGCATCTCCACCACAAGTTTGGACTGGGTATCTGTGTTAGACATAGTACACTTTTAAAATTCTACGTCAGGGTTATGACTGACTCAGAGCACTAACAACACTTAATCATAATTGGCTGTGGTTTTTCCTGTGGCTGCTTACATCACCTTGGAACTTTTACTGGCATTTCATAGTGTAGCCATTTACCGGATGATCTTCTGTAGGTTTATTTTTAACAAAGTGAAATAAACAGACACTTAATTGGCTTCTTCAAATTGAAGGCTTTCAGCCACAGCACGTTTCCTTGTTGGAGGAGGAAAAGGGTGCTAAGGCGCTTTGCATCCACATTCTTGTCTCATTTGTGGCTGATTATCAAAACATTACCTTTCCATTAAAGCCTTTCGCTGCCACATAAAGCTACACAACTACTGACCTGAAAGGCCAAACCGGACGTCGCTCACATAAATAATGGCGGACGTCCACTTACAATTTTCTGCTGAAAATAACATCTACACTGTACGATCGCTTGTGTCAGCTTGCACTAACTGGATATGGGTTTGGAAAATATTGGAAATGTGAATAAATTGCACAGACAAAAATATTTTTATGGCTTTAACGTCCTTCCAAAGCCTCGTAATTCCAGATCACCATCATACAGTGTGAAAATGGTGTGTCCAATGCGTCAGGTTGTCAAAAAGAAAAAAGAAAAGACAAAATTTGTAGGACCCCCACATCTCTTATGTTTGGGGTTCCCAAAGTTGCTTGAAATGCCCGTGACTAGGAATTCAGTCATAATGTGATCTCCTGCTGCTGCAAGGTTGAACGAGTTGAGACCATAATATCTTGACTGTAACAAGTTTGAGTCACTGTTTCCTTTCTATCATTTTGAACCAGTCTGGTCTTTGTCCTCTGAACTCTGGCATCAATGAGGCATTTTCAAAAAATGCTGTCTTGCAGAAGTTACAACAAATATTATGCTGGGTATTATTACACACTTTTAATTGAAATCTGATGCAATGCAATATAATATATCATTTAAAAAAAGAAATGAACTAAAATGTTTTTCAAATGATGCCCTTTACATGCTCATGGGGCAAAGAGACAAGTGCTTGAGTAGGACCTGAAATCTATCTGTGCATGTCTATTCTGATTTGATATTTGTGTAAACTAGCAGTTGAATAGGTGTACCTAATAAAGTGGTAGATGAGTGTAGATTACTTTGTAATCAAACAATTTGTGGTCAAATTATTTCGGGGTAAATAGGTAGAGGTCCTGTTTGGTCTAATATGGGACCCTTGGCTGAGGAAATAAAAATCCCTGCACTAAAGCAGCATATTCAAGACTTTACTGAATCTTTAGAGGTAAAAAAAAAAAAAAAAAAAAAATAGAAAGCCTGCCTTCGAAAAGCTGTTCATCTGTTCATCTGACTCCATGGAAGCGGTCCCTGCAGTGACAGATCCAAGCCCGGCGTCTGTGTTTTTCACCTGTAGGGCTTTAGCCGGCGCTAGGACCCAGGGTGCGCGATTCTCATCTCCAGCTGCTGCAGACCGAAAACTGGCAATAAGGGAAGATCGCGAGGACAAGCCAAAATTGCATACTGTATTCATCCTACTTCAAAATCACACCCTTAGCCCCCGAACTGAAGCCTGCGCGTGGAGACAACAATAGCTTGTTGCGTTGTGTGCAGGCTTTGTGGCTGTAAACAGCTCGGAGCGCAAGGTAAGACGGTGCAATACCATGCGATTACTAATAACAAAGGCGTTACGGGCGGGCAGGGGCATTAAAGGGGGCATTGCACAACGCTATTGGGGGCAGAGTAAAACTCTGACAAACTTTGAACTGGATATTAGCATTTTGTCTTGCTGGAGCCACGCTAGTTGAGGTGATGTCTCGCTGTTTTTTGTTGTTGTTTTTATCCCGCGGCGTTATGTAGGATATAGGCTCGTGTGTCTCACATACATGGAGAACCAAGTTGTGTGTCGAGATGTCACAGCCTCTATACACGAGTCCGTCCGTGTCCACGCGCGCGCGCGTGTGTGTGTGTGTGTGTGTGGATGCAGTCGCTGCTGCTCAGTCGTTGACACAGGAACTGGAGACGAAGTGATGCTTTTTATTTTCGGACATATTGAACATCATGTGGAACCTCGGCACCACCAAACGAGACCATGAGCCTTGACTGTTTCTGTGATCGGCTGCTGCCTCCCTTCCTCCCTTTCGTTTGTTGTAGAATGATCCATTACACTTCCACCAAGATGGGGGGGAAGAATAATACGCTTTATATATTTTTCTAGTTTGATGTTTTTACGTCCACCTTCCCCACCTCGATAGTCAGTATTGGCCAGGTGAACTTAGACGGGACACTCTCTCTCTCTCTCCCCCTGCGAACCATGGCGGCCTAAACAGGGTCGATCATCTCCCAACACTGACGGATGACCATGTTTGTCCACTTTCAAGACGACATACTTCCAAATAAAATAAGCAAACAGGCCCCCGAGATACACAACGTGCCTTCGTCGGCTCAATGAAACACATGCACCCGTGTTCATGCATAATAAGTTTTCTATTGTGACCTCCACTGCTTCAGACGTGAAGCAAACTGGTCTATAAATGGTGAAGCCCAGAGCAGCCGGTCACTACCGGGATATGGCTGATCCTGCGCGGTGGTTGAGGTCTCCGGGTCTCCCCCCGGCTCAGGCTCAGGCTCAGGCTCAGACACAATGCGATGTGTCAGCTGCCGACTTTCTGATAGTGACTCCTGCTTTGTGCGGACACCGCTGGTTCCCTCTTTTCTCGGTAATGGGCGTTTTTGGTTTCCTAATTTCACATTTGGCCATCTGTCAATGATTTGGCTGCTTGCGCGCACGTAGCCATTACTGAGCGAACGGCGAAGGGCACGGTAGAGTCTCTCTCTCGCACACACACACCGATCCACTCCTCCCCGACAGGAAAGCAGCGAAATAGTTTCTCCTCCTGCTGCTGCTGCTGCTGCTGCTGCTGTTGCTGTTGCTGCTGTTGTTCGCGGCGGATGGACTGGGAGATCGTTATTATCCTGCACCGCCCTTAACTGGTGGCCAGAGTCGACACAGATCGCCCTGTAAACAAAACTCGTGTCAGTCACTCCACGACGTTGACAGCCTCGCTGTGCGGGTGAGCGGTTATTTCCTCAGACACCACAAGTGTTGAGAAAAGTAGGAAATTTGTTGGCCCAGAGGAGAGGGGAGCATGTAAACAGCAGCAGGCCTTGTCTGTACACTGCTTTCGGCGTTCAGGTAAGACAAGTGGCCTAATTACAGCAGGGTAACCTCATAACTGAGGGAGATCCACATGCTTACATTCAGGAACCTAACCACCAGCAGTGGAGACCACAGGGCAACCAAAAGGGTTTTAAATAGGGGTATTTCACACTGTCACCTGGTTGGGAATCAAAAGTTACAAGTGAAGTCAGATACCATGGCAGCATAACTGGGTGTCCACAAGAAGAAGTAAATTTTGATTTGAATGAAAAAAGATGGACAATCAAAAAGTGATGTGTACCATCAGAAAAGGCTGATATGCAGATTCTTCTGCTGAGTAAATTGTTGTTTACATTTATAACATGTGCCTCATTGCTCAAAGAATATGAGTTTTTTTATTAGCTAATATTTAACCGTTTTTTTTGTTTTTTGTTGTTTTTTTTAAATTTTTTTTTACCATGCTGGAATCAGGAATCTGAAACAAAAAGAATAATAAGTGAATTCAAATTCTCATTCATTCTCATACTTTCAGAGCAAGTTACTTTGTGTTTCTCACATATAAAGTAAAATCCTTAGTTAAAATGTGATATAGACCAAAACTGTGATCTTACAATAGAAAGTCATATAATCTGTATAAAATATTAAGATCCTAATTGCATGTGCTCAGTTGCAGAGCAACTGGAGAGCAGCAGGTTTATAATCACTCCACAGTAACATGTTGAGTTTAGAGAAACTGAGCATGAGATTCATTTTGTGTTTTGTTGTCCTTTTTATGACAGTAAAATGTCCCCCATGTGTGCTTATTTCTTTTTGTTGGGTGATTAGGAAATTTTAATTTGGCAAACCAGGAAGAGATGGCATTATATTTAGTTTCAAACTGATTTGTAAAATAATCATTAACTTCTGTAATGAAATCAAATGCACTGAAAGATTAAGTGAACTGCTTCAAGAGTCATTTCTTGGTGTGTTATAAAGCCATGAGGGTTTTTGTGCATGACAAAGAATCAATCAATCATATAGTGCTTAACTACAGAGCCACAGTGTGATTATGGAGCAGGAGAGCTCAATATCCTGTGGTTGTTTATCTTTGGGGGAGAACCCTGCAGCACGACTAAGACTGGTTTGATAAAAGCTTGTATCTGTTTGTGCGTGAATGGACGTTGCAGATGTGTTGTCCATGTAACTGTAAAGATGAGCTGAAACTTTCCTCTCACCTCCTTTTTCTTTGTTTCCCATTTAAGTTCCAGTCAGATATCAGCTAAAGAAAAACCATAGCAATTTACTGTGCACAGAAAAAGTTGCAACTTACAACATATGGCAGGATTTGTTCCTTTGTTTATCACATTAACTAGTTCTCTGTGGCTCAAAGGCTACATTCACATTAACCAGGCTGAAGTGACTCATATTCCCTTTTCTTCTATTGATGTGACTCAAATCTGATTACCGGGCTGTGTGGCTGGTTATTTTCTTGGCTAAGATTTGAATTGCGGTTCAGTTAAAGCTAGGGTTAGGCATTAATAGGCATTAATTAATTAATGGTGAAGGTTAGGGATAACCCTTTGTTTTGGCTGCCTAAATGAATGGAAGTCAATGCAGTGTCCTGGAATACATGCAGCTTTATCCTATGCACGTGTTGAGTGTGTCGTCACTGACCTACACGGCACTTCAACAAAGCTTAACAATAGAGGAGAACAGTAAGTCACATTCACGTGAAAGTCAGATGCAATACACCTGTGGTGATGAATGTGAAACATCAAATATGATCTGCATTGAATCAAAGTTGAATCGGTGTTGCTGGTAAAGCAGTTGAGTAAGTGTCAGTGCCGTGGATGTGTGAAAGATGGATCATTTCAACTGAAGGCAGTTGTGTCTCAGTTGATTTTGGGTGGTCGGTTTGACAACCGAGGGCTAAAAATGAAACTCATAATTGTAGTTTTGTTCTGAATTTGTCTGAAAAAACCAGACCTGACCTGATAGTTACAGGAAATCACACACTGCATGATGTGAATGATGCTAAAGTGAAAATAAAATGCAGAGTGAGTAGTACTACTTTGGCAATCACAGCATCAGAACTCTGGTCAGACTGAGGAAATGGTTAAAAATCACATGGTTCATTTGGTATGGAGTCAGATTTTGCAATAGAAATCCAAGGGAGTACAGTTACGAATCTGCCTGAAATGTCTTGGATTAATTGTGTGCTTTATACTTTGTGAAGAAAGTGAGGACAAAGTGTTGATGAGATGATGATGATAATCCTGGCTCTGCATATTCTTCATCTGATGCCTGTTGTCGCCTTGTGAGCAAATGTTTTGTGATGCTGCGGCTGACGGAGGTTAGTGCAGGAGACCCTGTGGCTGAAGATAAACCACATTAGACTTGAGTGATGTTAACACACGACATCTGCACAATTTACTAAAACGTACTTTATGTAACATGGTTGCAGCATTTTGCTGTAGGGTAAAATGCTCCGGCCCCCCCTCCCCTCCCCACCCACCTTTTTCATCCTCCTCCATCTGTGTGCAGCCTTCAGAGGGCAACTGAGAGCCTTCATCACACACCGTCTTTGCTTCCTCTTAATTCCCTGCATCGGACTCAGACTTTCCTAAGCCCGGTCTCCTCTGCCAACAAGGTTCTGTTTTTGACAGTCTGTCCTTCTGTCGGTCTGTCTGAGGAAAGAGAAAATGCCTGTGTTGTCAGAAGGGGGGATTTTTTTGTTTTTGAATTTTTGTACAGTCACAGCAACACGTTATACAGAAATCATTTTTTACTTTGATACACCTGCAAGCCCCACACAGCAGCCGTGCAACACATGGAACACAAACGGAGAAGAAACATAAAGACCAGTTTTGTACAAGGCTAGTGTTATTACAGTGCAGACTTTGGTGACATATCCTGGGGATGTAGGTTGTGGCCCATGGCCAAAATGATTAGATTTTGGTGGTGATCCAAATCTGAATTCAGGTTTATAAATCTTGCAAATTTTCAACATTCTGTATGTTCATAACTCTTCTACAAATTACAATATTACTGTAAAAAAAAATCTTGTTCCTCATCCAGGTGTATGTTGCTGTGCAGTTTGGTTGAAATTTGAATCTTGATCTGTATTGACACTGTGTAATGTTTCCGCTTTCTGAGTCCTTTTTCTATATTTTATATTGCAAATATAAACAGTATAACAAAGGTTACTTTTATATTGATATACCTTATCAGTAAGTCATATGTGACTTTCCATGGTGTAGGATCAAGAAATCTAATCTAACATGTAATGGCAATGCACTTTGAGATATAAAACATTATCACTTTAAATATTTTTCCTCAGATTTGTGAAATGGTATCCTCTTTAGCAAGTGTTTGTCATGTCTGTCATTCAGTAGAAAACATTCTTTAATTAGCTCGCATTTATCATAACAATTAATGACTCTAACTGAATTAAGGGTAACTTTTGCTCAATCCTATATATACCTAGGCCCTGGCACCATAAAAAGACTTAGTCCCAGTAATTTATACTCCATCTGTTTAAGTGTAAAACTGTAGTGTGAAACTTGCAAATATGAACAAATGTCTGCCACATTCAAACCATCAAATTAGTTCACACAGTGGCCATGAAGCCAATAAAATCCACATGACTCTCTTTGTTTCTCAGTGTAACGGTGTTTAGATCTTTTGTCACCCAGTGACATTCCTGTGCTGCACACAGGATGTGGTTATTGGTACATCCAGACAGACAGACAGACAGACAGACAGACAGAGGCAACAGGAACATTGTGCCAGTAAAGCAAAATGGCTACAAACAGGCTGAAGAACAACAGAAAACACAAAATGTTTCAGAAGTGAACCTGGCTCATCCAGCAGTCTGACAGGAGTAAGTCCCCACCTGCCACTGCTCTGCCACTGTATAAATATAAACACTCCCTCAGTCAGGACTGATAGTGTTGCTTGACAGAGCCTATTGTCAGATGGACACATGCAACTAATATTACATTGTTTCTGTTCATCAAACCCAAACAGAGGCAGAATAAAAATATCAACAACAAATATCACCTCAAGTTACACACAATAGCTTTAACGCATCTATAGAAAACTATGGAGAACAAGAGGAGACGGAGAGAGCAGACCTCCAAGGCGTAATCACTTTATTTCCTGCATTTTTGTACATACTGGCACCTAAAATCCACTGGATCCAGAAGACTTTCTGGATCTGAATAGAACTTTTCCTGATTATAGCTATTACAATCTTACATGAGCATGACAGAAATGCATCCTGATCTGTTAAGATGGCATTGAGATGTACACATCTGAACTTGTTAAATCTGACTTTCTATGCCAGATTTAAATCGCTGCTAAATCTGTAATCTAAATCCAATCTGGATAGTACTGTATGATCCCGTAGATCCTGTAGACATATACCAAATACCACATTTTGTGCAGTGAGTTTTGACTGGTATAATTTCTACAGTTTTGCCCTATATAAGAAGTGGGTATTTCTTGATCATTTGATTTTTATTTATTTATTTTTTGTTACTTCATAGGTTACCCATCATTAGTTTTTTTGTTACCCTTGAAACGGTGGTTTAATATTATCTAGCCTTACTGAAGTTCCTCCAAAACCAGTGGATTTTATTTTGTGAATAAAGTTGCCTCTCACATTTTAAAGCCCCCCCCCCCCCCCCCCCCCCCCCCCCCCCCCCCCCGCCCCCCCCGCATCGTGGTGCTCTGCCTGCCGATGTCAGACATGAGCCTGCGGTGAGAGCCGACTCTGTGAAACTGACCCGACTGCCTCCGAAACACAAACACTCCTTCACTGACAATCACGGGCCTCAATGCGATTCACTTTGTCACTTCGTCACCCTGATAACCCCGTTTCAGTTTAGCGCACCGTTACACTCTTTGGTCGCGATCCCCAATTCCCCTTGAGCGGCTGGAGATCGCAGTGCATGCCGGTACCTGTAGTCCTCAGCTCTCCCAGCCTGTCTAGCGTCTAACCCTGGGCGTGGATACGCGAGCACTACATCTCCCATGCTATCGCCGTGCGCACCCTTCTGCCCCTCTCTCCTCTCTCTCACTCTCCCACCAGACTGGAGATACGGAACGGACTGTCTTGGCGACCTCCCCCCCTCCTACCCTCCCCTCCTCCTCCCTCTCTCCCGCCCCCCTCTGGACTTTTAGAACCGAAAACCGTCGAGATCAGTGAAGAGCCACGGACGGCGGACAGGCGAAAGGCTCAGCCGCGGCCGCACCGGAGTCGCGCTTGTGCGTCGTTCACATGCCATCTGGACGAACGGGTTCGTAAGTGTTTGTGTCATGAGACATCTTTTTATCTCGCCGGCCGATTAGCTCGGGAATTATTCAATAAGAGAGAAGGAGGGAGAGAGGAGGGGGAGAGAGGGAGACTTAAGGGGGGACGAAGAGGAGAGGCTTGCTGGGGTGGTTCGGTGAAATGCCTTTCAACACACCGAAGTGGCTCAGTCAGTCCGGTGAAAGGGCCGATATACGGGGGAGCACCTCACGTTATTATGGGATAAATAACAGCAGCCAGCCTCAACATGTTAAAGCACCAGGAGCCAGCGAGGCTCCGCGGAGACTCCGCTGCGCACGGAGCTGGAGGCTGGAAACCCTGAACCCGAGCCGGAGGTGGTGGTCAGCGGCCACTCCGGCTGCACAAGCCTGCGTGAGAAGTTCGCACCCAGCCCGTGCTTTATTTAGTTGTCCGGCCTGCTACTTTTTTCATGTCAGGTTTGTGAGTAAAGTCAATGCAGTCCGATTCTGCTGCTGCTGCTGTGTGTGTCATCACAAATGTGTTTTAATTAAAACTGGAGTAAATGTGGCTTAAAACGATGGCAGGAGAACTGCTACGGTGGTGTAGCACTACCTACCTACCTGAGAAACCTCATGGATTGGTTTATGTGCACGTTGACAGTTTTAGAAAACAGTGTATTATTCAGGCCTTAACTCGCTCTGAGTTTAGCTCTGTCATGTTCTTTTGAGACATTAGCGCTTCTGTTTGTACACAAGTGTCTGGATTCATTTGTCATCTGTAGTTATTTTTAATTCATTGTCTTATATTCTTTTCAGTATGCATTCATATGCTGCCTGTTAATTTTATGTTGTGCTACAGACCTTCCCATGTGTCCTTAAAGTGGATTAAAAGTAAATGTGACTCCGGGTGTTGGAGTGTAGCAGTGACCGGAAAGGAGTTTGTTTGTTTGTTTGTTTGTTTGTTTGTTTGTTTTGCTTTGATGTTGACTCATCTCATCAGGCTAAGATATGACACGCTGTGCTGCAAAACTCTCCACTGCCTCCTGGTTCAATTCCCCTGATAAACATCTGTCTGTCTGTCCACTCGGAACTTAATTCCGTCCTCCACGTTTCTGTTGATGTTATTTCGCCGGGGACTGGTTGAAGACACGATGCCCGGTCAATGTGTATGCAGAGACGGATCACCTGAGAGCTGGGAGCCGCTCTCCTCCATCTGCAGAGAGACACGGAGCTCGCCACAGTTTCTCGGTGTCTGATCAGCGAAACGGAGATTAGCGTGTTGTTTTCTTTCTTTGCGAGTGTCCCGGTGTCTCCACACGCATTGAGCACATGTCCACTTATCCACATTTGACATTGGGACGTGTGTCTTTTGTGTCGTGGGCTAAACAGATCGGGGGGGGGGGGGGGAGAGGATCGCTTGGCGTCTTCGTGGGCTAAACAGATCGGGGGGGGGGGGCGGAGAGGATCGCTTGGCGTCTTCGAGTCCGTTAATATGTCAGGCTGGATTGTTTCTACGTTCATTTGCTTCATTTCACGCATTCGTTGGCCTCCATTAGAGAGAATGAATTCAAACGCGGTGGCGGAGAATAGACCGCGGATGATCGCGGCACAAAGACAAAAGTAGCTGCCGCGAGTAACTGTTGTTGATGAATGCAGCGAGCGATGCGTCTTCGTGGCCGGATCCTCTTCAGCCCAGGCTCGCAGATACAGTATCAGCAGACACCGCTGTGTCACTCATTATCACCGGTGATCTTTTGTTTCACAGACTCCTGCAACGTGAAACGATGTCTATTTCCCTCAAAAGCTTTGACATAGATTTCGCTCCTGGTATATATAGTATAGTTCCTATAGTTGCAGATGCGCTCACGTCCACCCACACAACAACAACAGACAGCTGTTCTGTGTCTGTGTGTGTGTGTGTGTGTGTGCACGAGGGTGATGCAAATGTTTGTTTTCAGGTTCCATTAAACTTATTCCAGCATTATAATATTAGGGCTGTCAATCGATTTATCTTATTAACTGGGGAGTTTGCTGTTACTGGACTCGATTAATTGCATCTTTTCGTGTCATTTCTAAAGTTTCACGTTTTGTAAACTATGGAACTTGTATGCATTTAGGCTTAAATGTGTACGTGTGTGCATTTGTCACCTCAACACTGACCCCTGTCAAGACCACGAGTCCCTATGGTGACCAAAACCTGGTCCTAATGAGACAGAACCTCATTTTTGAGGAATCGATTACATTTAGGTCTAAGATTTGAGTTGCAGTTAGGTTAGGGTTAGGGGTAGCGCTTGGTTTAGTATGTCCAAATGAATGGATGAATGAATTGTTTAGAAAGGCTGTCATTTCCTGATCTGAATCACCAGCCAAATCTAAATATTTAACCTATATCACCAGAACATGTCATCAAAATCTGTCCTTTACTTTTATACTGCTCACAAACAAACAAATGGGGCCAAAAACATAAACTCCTTGGCGGATGTAAAAACAGTATTGTATGTGTTGTACTACCGTAGTATATTATTATGATGTGACAGTTCCCAGTCTCAAACAGTTGAGTACTTGAGGAAACCCAAGTAATTGTCATTACTCACAGGAATTACTTGTCTCCTGTAAGAATGATGACCTGTGCTCGCTCAGCAGTTTACTGTATTAATCTTTTATTTACATAATGTGTGTATTTGTGACACAAGAGCTCCTTTTGAGGGTAAAGTGTCTCCCGGTGTCATTTGAAAGATTTCTCTTAAGTCAGTCATCCTCTATGGTTCTAATTTGGCAAACGTTTTTTGGTAATCTAGTTAGCCAAAGGGCCACGGTTAGTACTAGTAGTAATTAACTACATGTTTTGTTATTCGCTCACGAATAAGACACACCTGTATTATAGACTGTGTCCATTTGAACACCTTTTAAAGTGAGATTATTGTTCCCAATGATTTGTGAAGTTCAGGTGCCACAGGATGTTTAATTGTGTAAATTGTCAATATTTGAAATTAATTAATAAACAATTAACATGTTAATTTTCACGTAGCTAGTATAAATATGTACTGTGTCAGGCAGTTAGGCAGTTCATGTTGCTGTGAGTGTTTGGCTTGAGTTTTCAATGGAGAAGTAGTAGGTGGAATGTCCCATCTAATTTGAGATAACAACGATGAGCATTTATCACATGATCCCCAGCTTTAAGGTGGGCAACATGCAGTTAATTACTAGTACTAACCGTGACCCTTTGGCTAACTAGATTACTAAAAACGGTTGCCAAATTAGAACCATAGAGGATGACTGACTTAGAGAAATCATTCAAATGACACACTGCATTTAATGAAAATGGCTGTGATCATAAATAAATTATTTTACCATCCACTGATAGATAATCCTTAATTATATAAGCAAGTCACAAAACCTTTGCTCGCATTCATTCATCTGCTTTTCACTAGTGTGCATGGCTTCATCAGCACTGAACACACAGAGGCTGCCACTCACTCTGTTAAGATCATTTGAGCAGTTACAGCAGATTGTCTCATGGATGGATTAATGAATGAATGAACCAATCAGAAAAGACCTATGGGCCCAACGGAACATATGTATAAACCAGTATATGCATAATGGTTTGACGTCTGTTGTAAACATTGGGTCAAAAGTAGGGATGTCCCAGTTATGTAGTTTTCATCCCAACCCTGCAACACTGAGAATCTGCTGATACAGAGTCTCATGTAGTATTAATTTACTGTCTTTTTTTTGCCATATACGGATGCACAGGGTCTGCTTCAGCTACAATAAAGAACTACATTAAACTTAGTACAGCAATTTTAAGTCCCCATCCAGTCAGAAATGTGTTTTTCTTATGGTGACTTCAGTGTCTGGCCTTCGCTGTGCAGAATGATGTATGTGCAGAGTTTGGCGAGAAGGTTGGTTTCACATTGATCTGCTGAAGGGTAAATTTTGGTTTTCACCTTAAGTCTCAGTGTTAGTCATGCACGCACCAGAATTATAGTTTGGAGTTTACTATGGCCTAATTATCAGGTGTGATATGTGATCATGAAGACTCCATTGTTCATAAACTGAGAATGTGATGCGACATCTCATGTCAAATAGTTACGTCTTAAAATGTATAATATTTGCAGGGACAAGGATATGGTAGGAATTCTTAACTAATTAAGTGAAGTTTTTAATAATACAAGATACAAATAATTATTCAAAGCAAAGTTTGTCTATAATAATATCTTGTATTACATGCTGTATGATGTGATGAGTGACACCATAGATCTGTCGTGGCATGGATGTTTGACGATGATTCAAACTGTTTTGATCTCCAGTATGAAAGAAATTGATTCAACCAATACCAGAACTTGAAAGTACAGGTTAATTGGAAAAATATCACAGACATATGATGAGAATCAGCTGTGGACAAAAGGAAAGGTCTGATGCAAGGGTATTTTGGGGAATTGTGGCTTTTCTATGTGTTTCTGCCAGGAACCTGTGGGCTCAGAATCCTTCCATGTCACCAGTGATACATTAGGTCTAATTTCACCCTCTGAATATCCCGTTTTTAGTAAAGAATATTCCCTTCCCAGATCAATGAACACTGACAAATTGTTAGTATTCACTGTGAAGCTAAATAAAACTAAAGGGAACAACAGAATAAATGTGTTCCTCAGACGACCTCACTTCATTCTGTTAACTTAATTTACCCTCGCCAAGGAAATCCTAACATCATTCACCTCATTTTCAGTGTTACTCTAAATCAAATACTATTTCGTATAATAAGTCTTAGCCGTTCATAAAGGATTAAATAAAGGCATTTTAAATTGAAACAACTGCACTATCAGTAATTACATTACCTTTTTTTCTTGTGTCTTGCAGCATATCATTGACACCAAATTTCAAGGAAACCTCTCACCTGACTGACTCAGCTACTCCCTAAGGCATGTTGTGTTAAAGAAACACCTATGCAGGTAATTTTAGTATTATTATTGTTACAGTTAGTTACTAGATTGGATATTTTTTTGTTTTAACTATTAACACTGGGATAATTAACTCCTCATCACTCAGGTGGATCCTACACTAATGAATGTAGGGGATGGAGGCACGGTGAGCAGAGAGATCAGTGCTCCAAATAAAGCATCCTCTACTATGGTGGGGAATCCGTCCCAGACGCTACCCCCTGAGTTTAGAGGAGATGTTTCCCTCAGTCAACAAAACAAGACCACTCCAACAACAGACTGTAAGACAGCCAAAGCCTGCCTGGACACGAACAGTTACAATCACAGCCCTGAGCTTTCTTCACCTCACCAGCCCAATAATGTACCAATGTCAGGCTCAGCCCTCACTAGCTCAGACAAGAGAGCAGACAAAAGGGAAGAGGCCACTAAACTCAAGGATGATGGTGTTGGCGTGTTTCCCACGCCACAGTGGTCAAGTGGTGTGAAAGTCAACCGGGAGGACTCACTCAACCCCTGTCACAGCAATTTGACATCCAGTAAGAAATCACACCTGCAAACACAGTCGGTGCAAAGTGTTCCTCCTGGGTTCCAGTGCTCCGCCATGTATAAACCAGCCCAGCCTGTTGCCTTCCTTCCTCCCACTAACTTTTCCTCTCCACTTTGTAAAATCACTCTACCACCAGCATTGGGTCAGATTGCAGCGCTGAGAGAAGCCACAGCCAATCAGTTTCAGAAGGAAATTCAGCCTCAAAGTTCAGGTCTCATGAGGACCTTTCCCTATCAGTTCTCAATGGGCCGGACCCCGGCTGGAGAGAAAAAAGCAGGCACATCCACCTCAAAACTTAAATCTAATCATTCATTGAGCAAGAATGCCAAAACTATAGGAGAGCATAAGTCCTTAGCCTCAGTGGTAGCCTCACCAGCTATTGCCCTGCCATTGCAACACCCATCATTAACTTCTGCAGCTCCCACCCACTACACTATTTCTCCCACCGCTGCCATTTGCTGTGGCTCTGCACTGTCCAGCATCACCTCACAAAGCAGACTGCTAAACCATATGGACAAAGGCAGCAACGTAGACAAAGCAGCCATTGGCTCTCTTAAAACATCTCTTCCCTCTGCCTCAGAGGACCAAACAGCCTGTTTAATTGAACCAAGAGATGTACCTCTTGATTTGTCTGCTAAATCAAAACGTCCAAAATGCATGACTGACCCCCCAGTTGCTCTGATTGACCCTCTTAATGCTGAGTCAAATCAGAGAGAGTTTCTGAACTCAAAAAGGACTCATGCAACATATAGCTCTGTGGTGCAATACCCTGTATTACCCAATACCCACAGAAATGGGTCTCATCAAAAGCAAGTACAGAATCACCAGATCCCAGAGTCAAAACCAACCTGGGGCAAGGGATCTTCACAAGATTCCCTAAAGAACATCCCTGGAACATATGTAGGTGTGGCGAGTCCTATACTGGCTTCTACTCTGCGGGGCAAAGATGGAAAAGGGACGTTTGCAGATGAATTTCAGAGTTTTGCAAAGCAGGAGTTTATATCTATAATTGACCAAGGAGAACATCTGGCCTCAGGAGGAAAGAAGCCATCCTGTCTGATGAAGGGCAACCAGCATGCTCACAGTGTCAAGCATGTTAAAAACACCAGCACAACCATAACTAAGAACTGTCCATCTAAAGGAGCCCTATCGGCTGCCCTGTCGAGCTCTGCTAAAACCCAGATTCATCAGAAATCTGGACCTGGCAAAACAGCAGTCCCATTCTCCACCACTGTTGTCAGTCCAGCTTGGCAGCAGCAGTCTCATCTTCCTCATCAAGTCTCCTCTGTGCAGAGGAAAGTCACACATGGATCCCCAAAGAACAAGGGGACCTCAGTTCCAGAAGGATCCAAGTTTCAGGGTACTCATCACAGCCCGTCCCATCCTGAGGATGATAAGTGGGAGAGGCTGAAGTCTCCCTTGTCTAACCTTACATCTGTTGCAAAGCAACAAGCCCTAGAAACAACAGCACTGACCACGGAGGGTAATAATCAGTCTCCGCCTGTTGTATCTAGAAAAGCTGATGTTTTGAACACTGGGAGCCATGAAACACAATCTAAACATTCTGCTTTTGAATACACTCCATACTGGTCCGTGGATAAATGGCGTGGTGTGGTATCTCAAGGGGATTTTACTTCGAAGAGACATGAGAAAACGAACACCACTGAGCCTTTGGAGAATAATACTGAGTTACACACGAGTCAGGGGGAACACCTGGGACTACAAACCAAGCAAGGCTCTTCAAAGCCTGCTAGCCAGTCTCATCTGTTTGGGAGCAATGCATCAATAAATGAGAAAAGGATGGAGAGCAAACTAGCCCAGGTGTTAGAGGGGGAGATATTGAAGAAAGAAAGTGGGGCGTTAGACAGTTCCCCTAGTGAAAAATTAGAGGGCATGGTTGCCTCTATTCTTAAAGGCCAGTGTGGAGCAGGGGGTGACAAGGTCGAGAAAAAAACAAATGGAACCAAAGAGGAGTCGCCAGCCAAAGCAAAAGCTGCACCCATCAAACAAAAGAAAACCAGTCCTAAGAAGCCAGAAAAGGAAAAGTCACCTACGGACCTGACAAAGAAGGCTTCAGGCAAGAAAAAACAAGATGCAGAAAACACACCAACCAAAGTGTCCTGCATAAAGAAGGTGAGTTAAGTGTGGTTTAAAGGCCGTTTTAGATCTTCAGATATCTTGCATATATATCAAACATTTTGCATGATTTCCCTTTGGTTGAATTTTAGAATATTTAATTCAGCAATCACTTTGTAAAAGTTTAGCTACTGAATAAACAATACAGTGTTCCCTTTCATTAGATTCATCTATGCCTAATAATTTAAATTCCAAGGGCTTATTTTGAGCCTGTCAGATGCTCTCCATCTAATGAAAGCTGTATGATCAATAACATCAAATACGGCACTCTCACTCAGTCCCCTGTGTATTTCAGCAGAAGAAAAAATGTGCACCTGTGCCGGAGCAGAATCTACCTGCGAGAAAACTTAACCCTCAGAGTAAAGAGCTGGCTCTGAAGGACAAGATCAGTCCCAACAAGGTTGAGCAATCAACCCAGAAGCAACCAGGTATCGTCTCTTATTTTCTTTTGTTTGTTTTGGATGTGCGTGTGTGTGAGAGAGTATTTAAATCTGTGACATTTAATGCCCTTAAATCTCACAGCATGTACAAATCTCTGCTATTCATCAGAGTTTTACTGATGCATTATGTCAAACATATAGCCAGTGTTGGATTACTGTAGCATATCAGTGTTTTAAGATAAAAATCCTGCAATCAGGCAGGGGATTCTTGTAGATGCTCCGTATTAGGCAGTCAGAGAATGTCTAGTAGTGCCTGAATGGCATTTTTAATGTTTCAGTCTTACTTGCATGCATAAATTCCTGTTTGTTTGTGTGTGTATTTAACACACATCTATTGTGATTTAATCAGTTACAGAAAGTAGCAGCAGTCCTGCAAGTGTAGAGATCCCAGGCTCTCTCAACAACTCTGTCATATCCAGTAATGACACAGAGAGCTCCTTCCCAAGACTGAGGAGAGGACGACGGCGAGTCGATGAGGCTCGACTTGACCTCTGGGGCTTCGCAACACCTTCCCCTCCACCCCCACCAATGCCCCCTCCTCCTCCCCCTCCTCCTCCACTTCCTCCTTCAACGTCACCCCCTCTTATTCCCAAGCCACCTACCCGTCGTCCACGAGGGAGGCCTCGTTCAAACCCCCTGCCAGAGCAAGAACAACAGGGCAAGAGCAAAAGCAAGGCAAGCGGTGCGGATGGAGACACACCTGCTCATAAGAAACGCCGGCGATGTCGGAGTAAAAAGTATCAGACTGGGGACTACGTCACTGGGAAGGACAAGCTGGAGGATGGCGTTCACCTTGAAGAATCTGACTCACTGAGACAAGATAGTGGAAGTCCAACAGGTACAGAGTTGCTCTTTCAACACAAGCTTTAATCACACATGTGGCTTTTAGTTACCAGTGAAAGTCATTACAAGTTTAGTATTAAACTCAGAATATTAAAATTCAGCATCCCCTTAGAAAAACTTTCTGCATGTGGCGATCTTATGTCGGCCGCAACGAAAAGTTCAGTGAGCAAGTGATTGACATTAACTGAAAATTTAGATTAGAGTGCCAGAGATAAACTGACTAAAGGAGATGAAGCCAAGCCGACATTAACTCTTTCTTTGCTTCTAATTTATCTCTAATTTGCTTCTCTAAACGTAGGCATGCTAACTACTTAGTTTCTGTCCAGACATCACAACCTTTCACTCGGTCTGCTCTGGCCAAGAAGTGCTGCTTAATATAACATCTTTTCCTGTAAAAGCAATGATAGCTGAAGATTTACAAAGGACAGTCATTAATGAGAAACCACATTTTGAATTAGATGTAGTTACTTCTGCACACACACCAATTAGAGATAGTGAATTTGACCTCTGCATTTAACCCATTCTTTTTTCAAACACACACACGGTAGTGAACTCACACAGTGGCCAGCACTTATCTGCACCCGGGGAGCAATGGGGAATGGATGTCTTGCTCAGGGGCACCCAAGGATTTGAACCTTCAGTTTCTTTCCTCTTAGCCATGGGCTTCCCAATTTACAATTCATTCCAAATATAAAGTGATTAATTGCGTTAGTAAACTGGTAACAAAACATCTTAAACATTCTCTAATCCCTGTTTTTAAGTGTGGGGGTTTTCTATAATTGTAAAGTAAATAACTTTGAATTTTGGACAGCTGCTCTGAAAGAAGAGCAAGTAAAAATGTCAAGTTGTTCTCTCATAAATGATGATGGACATTTTTTCTGTCACAAATAAGTCTGATTTGCTCTTTTTTATTATTATTATGCATTCATCCTTGTTTTGGCTGCTGGCCAGAATAACAGACAAAACATTGTGTGCTGTTGGTTTGTGATGGGAGTTATTACTTCTGATGTTTCTTAGACCAAAGCCATTATTCATTCTTTTAAAAATATTTGATGAGTAAATTTGTACAAATAGCTGTTCATGTTTGTGGTATAACATTTATCTTCATTTGAAATGCACAAAACGGAAGCTACTTGATCTTTGGTTTCAGTGTCTTGGCTGGAAATATCACTCGGACTAATTTACCATGTTTTTTGTAGATTTTTCATCATTACATCAAAGTCAGATGCTCCCAGTTAAGCGGGAGGATTTTTACTGGTCTTTTTTCTCTCTGCGAACAGTTTGAATTTTAAATTAAAATCAATATTTTACCTAATTACATTATTCCTATTAGCCTCTGAACTATGTACATGGATAAAGGTGTTGACATTAGATATTTTCTGTGCGTTTGATCAAATATACGACTTCGACTATCAATTACTACCATTGACATATAATTTAAATCTGAATTAAAAGAATGTAGTTGGGGGCTTACATTCGAGATAACACAGAAAAGGCAGGTGTAAAGCCAAGGTTTGCCTGTCTGTCTCAGAACATTCACAGTTACGGCGCAAACTGCTGGTGTAATGACGAGTTCTGCCTGCTGAGGGCAGTAAAAATTATATGGATGTTTTCACAGCTCACCGGTGTGACAGGATAACTGCTGGTGCTGCTGATGACCGCTCTGGATATGGGAGACAGGTCAAAGTGTCTGTGTGTGAGAGAGAGAGAGGAGGACAGAGACAAAATGTGAGAGATCGCTCCACGGCGGGCTTCCACAGTTCATGTAGTTAACGGAAAGTTAAGTTAGTGTGTGACACGTATCATAAGGTGTGTAAGCAGAGAAATTGTTGCACATTCACCAGTTTCACAGCACAGGAGCTTACAGACAGTATCAAGCATCAAGAGTGTCTGATGTTGGGAGAAAGAAAATATATATATATATTTGTATAATAAAAATATGTATTCCAAGCTCAGTGTGAAGATTAGCTGGTGAGAAAAAGGACACATCAGTACATGAAGGTGGTACAAGAGGGTCAGTGTGTGTGTGGACAATGAGACAACAATTCAATAAAAATATACTGTATATCATAATGTAATTTTTCTTCAGTTTCATAAAAAAGGTTCATTATATCAGTATAATGTTCACTCACTGCACAAACATACGTTGACTCATAATATATACTTATTTTGAATGTTTTACCTGTTTTTTTTTGTTTTTAGTCCATAAAACACATTTAAACCCACAACTAACTGTTTTCAATTAATATTCATCAATCTTTTATTTGACATTTATCACAGTCATTCTCAGTAAAAACAGGTATTTTACCTTGATTAACGTTTTGGCCATATTCTTCCGCCCTAAACTCAACACAGATTCCAATCCTCTTTGTCATTACAGGTCCGCAGACAGATCCATGTCCAAGTCCCGTCACCTCCAGCCCAGAGCCGCCTCCACTCAGACCCTCGCTCACTCGCTCAGGATCAGTCCGCTACCAGGAGAGTGAGGCATCGCCAGAGTGCAACGATAAACCTTCAGGGAAGAGGAAGTTCAAAAGCAAGCACCTGTGTGACAGTGATGAGCAGAAGGTAGGTTGCTTACTTGTTGTGTGAAAGTCATACAGAACTGATGAGCAGAAGGTCCAATGTACCATCGGTATCTTAGCTTATAGTGCCCCCCTGTGGCAGGTAAATGCCAAGGTTGTTGCATGTTTTATGGCAGCTACTTTTCTACAGCACAATTCTTAATGATTGGAATATTTTACCATTTATTTACCTCAATTAATAAATCTGTATTTTAGACAAAGACCAAACGCAGCAGCTTGGGTAAGCGAGGTGCCTCACTGGCGCTGGATGATGGTACTGATGTAAAAAGGACAGACAGCCCGCCACCTGCCCCAAAAAGTTTGCCATCCTCTCCATCCAAGAGAGGCTCGTCAGGAAGAAGCAGCGGTTCAGAGTCTCCGCCTAAAAGACCCGTTCCTCCAGAGGTTCGTCGGCTTATTGTCAATAAAAACGCTGGGGAGACGTTGCTGCAACGCGCTGCACGTTTGGGTTATCAGGTAAAATCCCACTGCTTTACTTATGTCGTATTGCTGACATGAAGCAGCACACCTTTTTGTGACACAGTGTTGTCTGTCTTACCTGTGTATGCAGGATGTAGTTCAGTACTGTCTTGAGAAGGACATCAGGGAGGTCAATCGGCGCGACAATGCTGGTTACACAGCTCTGCATGAGGCTTCTTCCAGGGGCTGGACTCAAATTGTCCAGATACTGCTGAAACATGGAGCAGATGTCAACTGCAGCGCTCAGGATGGGACACGGTAAGGCTTCAAGGCGTACGACTGACAGTTCTGAATGTAGAAAAGCTGTTATGGAAGCATGGTTATTGATTGTTTGCGAACAGTATATAATTATTAAAATTTAAAGGTCAGTTACTAGTGCTTTGGAGCAGCCAGTTGCATTCCACCAGTCTTCAATGAGACAATGGTCATATTGTAGTTGTGGACATATAAACTTTTGTTTTGACTGGAAAATTACAAATCTTGTGGTTTTTAAAAAGTAACAAACATTTTAAATTGTTCAAGCAGGAAAAGCATATTTGTCAGTGATCACATTAATGATTCCTCTGCTCACATCATTCCTACATTACAGTGACACTCTGTAATTTAGCACTATTTATTTGTCATATTTACTGTCATGTTTATATTTCATTATAAATTTTATATATATTTTATCTGTTGCTAATATTGTGTTATTTTAATTCTGAAGGAAACACGGAGCAGATGTCAACTGCAGTAACTGTGTAGAGAAATTAAAATCTTCAAAAAAATATTTAAAGAAAGTGAATAAACACTGGATATAAATGATAATGTAACACAATGCAGGTAAAATGAATACAAATGTGTAAGAAAAAAAAGAACGACATATATGAAACTGAAGAAACTAAATGGAACTGGAAATGGAAATTGTTTATTTACACATGCTTTTCCTTCTATAACCTCCCGATGCAGCTGCTTTAAAAAAATCCCCACTGTCTTGTGGTTTATTGTAAAGTTGACTGTCTTATCATTATCATTACATCGTCAACTCGAAATGAGCATAGTGACATATTCTTATGATGAATTGAAGATTAAATTCTGGCTGCCTATCTTCATCAGATGTGTGATTTTTGCTTTTTACATTTGTTAATTTTTTTAAGTGACGGCAGAATTTTTAGAAGTGATACTTCCTGTTTACGTCTCTTTAAGAATCCAGTTGAAGATGTAAAATATTTCAAGTCCTTGAAACATTCGCTGAAAGTTGTTTTGTGTTGTGTTTTTCTAGACCCCTTCATGATGCAGTAGCAAGTGATAATCTACCAATCGTCTGGTTGCTTCTAAACCACGGTGCAGACCCAACTCTGGCCACCTACTCTGGACACACACCGATCAAACTGGCACAAAGCCTGAGCATGAAGACCTTCCTCACAGGTTGGTTTTTCGTTTCACCTGTCCTTTTATTATGGGCTGTCTGAGCGCTGGTAGCTTCAACATATTTACACATAATGATGACTCATCTTGTACTCGATGGTGTACACCGATTCCCATCCATTCAAGCGCTGTGCTGCCCCAACCCGACATTCCACTCGTGCATCAACTCCATCACAAAGATGAGCCTGCATTTCTCCGGTCTCTCCTTCCTCAGCAGCTCCAGTAATGCATATCATTTCAAACACATACGGCCTCACACTTGAAATTACATCATCATATTTCTCCTTCTCGGAGTCATATAAATATGCAACTACGCGGAAGGCCGAGTTACATGTCACATGGCCTTCATACGTCAAACACGGCAACCTACAACAAAACCTCCTGAAATCACACTTGAAAACAAATAATCAATCTTCCGGGGAAAAGTCTTCAATTTCAATAGTTAGCATCTAAGCAGTGCCAAAATATTACTCACATTCAGCACAGCAGTGGAGCGTAAGCCAAAAAATCTTTTTATCGCATTAAACTTTGCATTAAATATTTGTGACACTCTGTGCTAGTCATGTGACCATTTGTGGTCTTGAAGGTGACTTTGTCCTGAACTGTTGCTGATCTGACGTCTGTTGTGTAATATTAAGTGACGTCTACTGGTTAGACAGCAGATTGCAACAAATGAGGGGACGTCAGGGAACTACGGTGGCCTCCACATACCTAAAAATGCTATTAATTCTTTCTTTTTCCTTGCTTTATGCATCAGATTCATGTGGATAGAACTGTTTGCACACCAAGCTCCTTACTTTACGAGGTGAAACGCAGCCTCTGTGAAGCAAGGCTCTTGACTAAAGCACATTAAAAAGGCTTATTCTTAGAAAACCAAACTATTTTAAAGTGATTATATACTCATACAACAAATACTTATGGGTAGTATATTCAATATCTGAATCCAGTAGGTGATGGAGACACACATAAATGTGCATTTTCTTGTGTTTGAATGTTAGATTTTTATGAATTTTAATGAAAATAAGGTTATTATTGATGACCACGTTTGATGGTATAAACAAATATGAGGGACGTTTCACGAGGACATGACAGGAGAACACGAGGGAGCAATAGTCAACAACACTCTCCCGGTGTTTCTTTAACTTGGCTGCGATTCACTTCAGATGATTAGTGTAATGTGCTAAAGAACCTCAGCTTCTCTATAAGTTTGGAGAACACAGACAGCTACACAACAGACCCCATCACAAAGTCAAGGTGAAACTTCAGTTAAGTATTTATTATGTTTTTCTGACTTTGACAACTACAGGAGCTTTTCCACTTATCTCCATGAAATTTTTATTGGCCCAGGCATTTATATCTTGTCTTGTCTTGTCTCCTTATTATCATAAATCAGGGTCAAAACATCATTGAAGACACTGTTTATTTTCTTTGCAGAATATTTCACTGACCTGGAAGGCAGAAATGAACAAGACTCCAGTTTACCCTGGGATTTCTACAGCAGCTCCCTGTTCGGTAAGAAAGCTTCTGTCATGCTGTTTATCTTACTTAACCAAAGGTTCTGTCTGTAAATGTGCTGATTAAAGAGGTGGTTGTAAGCTCATTCCTCCACTCTTGGTGATGGAGTGGAGTCGAGGCTTGTTGAAGCAACAAACAGGTTTCTGCAGGGAAATGATGCGAGTTTGTTGGCTGGACACAGGCTTGGCCACTGGGTTGCAGAAAGCTGTTAGCCGTGTGCATCCGCCACAGGGAACCGGTTATGTAGTAGAGGGAAAAAAACAGGATTAGATTTGAATGAAAGAATTAAAAGAGAGAAAGAGGAAAAAAAAAAAAACATGAAGAAATCTGTAGAAAAATGTAAATTCTATCCGTTTATCACCATTTTGCAAATCATACGCCTTGGCTGCACATGTTGGTGAATGTATAAGAACATAAATTAATAATTGAATTGAAGTTTCTTAAATTAGTTGTTGACTAAAACAAACTTTGATCAGCCTGTTGAGGAAAAATACAAACAATCTACATGTTGGCTTATTATTCTAACTTTATTTTTTTCCAACTTTGTTTATTGGATTTGCATATAGTGAGGGTAATTATTGGTCAGGGTCATGAAATAAAAAAATAAAATTCTCCAGCTGAACCAAACCCAACCATCTCCACCCTCACTCTTCCCCACATACCACATATGTTCTTCGGCTCCAATAAAATAAAATAAAATCAATAGGGTGAAGTTCGCATAATGTAGTGTATGTAATGATTCATCCTCTGCTTTAGGATCAGTCTCTGTTGTTTTGTGTTAATGTATGCAATAAACTGTTTGAAAACATGATTTAATGATGATCATTCAGTCTTCTCCCTGTTATTGCAGGTGTTACCTTCACTTAAAGTGTTTTGTTATTTATCATGTTCAATTTGAGAAACGGCATCACAAACCTAAAGCTTATAATTAAGAAACAGCATTAAATTTTTAAGTTGATATAGTTTTATTTCGAAGTTTTCCTGTCAGTTGAATTTTCCTTGTTTAAAACCGTAATTAGTCCTTTGTTTTCCGTTGTCAACATGATTCTAATATACATTTGTCTTCAACTCCCATCATTTTGTAGTAATTTAACCGATACACATCAACTCCATCAGAGAGGTGCTTTAGTTGGATGAATTTATCATCCACTAGAGGGAGCCCTAACCACATGTACTAGTGTGTCCACTGCTTTTCTTCTGAACTCGTTGAACTTGTCTCCATAGAGACTGACCAGGAGCCGTGCTGGGATTTCCTCCTGTCTGAGCAGAACCAGGAGCTGGAGGAGAATCCGACAGGGAAGACCGAACACGACTCGGACAAAGACTGTCTAATGTTCGAGTTTTCCTCGGAACCTTTCCTACCCTGCTTTCACGTTCAGGTGTCATTAACACAAGGGTGAGTTCACGAACATCGGTCATTTGTCCAAATTTAAACCAAACCCTCAATGTGTTGATTTACACCATAAAATTAGTTTTCAATAAACAGTAAGTAAAAGAGTAAAACGTTTGGGAACCACTGCCTTAAACAAAAACAACGAGGGTTTAGTATTTATTTAAGATGTTGTTACCTTTTTTTCTCACCCTGCAACCTGTGGCTAATGCAAGTTCCTCTCTTTGCAGCTTCTGCAACTGGTTTCTTCTGACAGACGTCCTGAAGCGTCTCAAGATGTCAGCACGGATCTTCCGGGCACGTTACCCGCACTTGGAGGTGGTGAGTTTGTCGCGTTCTGAGCTCTGGAGGCAGGTGTCGGTCAGCCAGGTGAGCTCCGCTTTAGCTCCACCCTACAAAGGCAAAAACAAGGAGGAGGAAGATGAGGAGGGGGAGGAGGAAGATGAGGAGGAGGAAGAGGGACTTGTGGATTTGGTTCGTTGCGTACCAGAACTCCAGAGACTTCTGGGCTCGTCCATTCACGTCCTGCAAGACAACGATGAGGACGAGCAGCGGGAGGTAGAGGAGCAAAAGACGTTGAGAAAAACAGGGAAGCCTCGAGGCCGATAGCCTCTCTTACAAAACACTCCTCCGAGTTCAAGTGTCTGAATTGTCCCCAGTTTTTGTGCAAACATCAGCTCTCCGTCCAGTGTAACGAAGGCTCATGGGATTTAATTCTAGCTACGACGACAAATGACTTGACACTCCACCGATAACTTTTGACCTCAGACAGAAAGTGATTAAAGGATCACAAGGACCTCCTCAGTGCAGGAAAGCAGCTTTCAGGTTCCTATATAAAGGTATATTTGAATATAAGAGAACTATTGAGCAAACCTTTTCTATTGATTATGTATGTACATGGTAGTGTATATGTATATCTTGCCATCAGGGGTACCAAATTTGGTTATATATATATATGGATTCTCATGGCAAGGAATGGATTTTGTTTAACTTTTTTGTTTGACTTTGTTCCCGAGGGAAAGTGATAAAAAAAATTTTTTTTTTTGATGGGAGATAATCCAAGACTTTTATCTTGGTGAACTCTTGTGTGAAGTCACGGAGGCCGTCGGCTCAGATGGTCGACCCGTGAGGCGGGGAGACCATGGCACATAATATCATCAACATTTTTCCATTATTCTTTCTCTCCTTCACTTGCCACTTCATGGCTAGATTGACCTAATAGCTTAGGTTGTTTCTTCGTTCACATAGAATCTGTGCGGCACTGAGCTGTCCTGGTCCCTGCTCTCAGTTGGGCATCATGTTTTTTTTATGAACTAGAGATTGAGTTAGCTTTCAGAACCGGACAGATACATTAGTCGTAGTGTTTTCATTCCTCCCGAACTGATACAGAATCCTGTGGATCTCTCTCAGAGGAGAAGTTGGAGCAGCTCCTGTGTCGCCCTCTTAACTGCAGCCACGACCGTCTCCCACGTCCCGATGTGGTGTTTCCAGATCCCAGAGTGCTTTGTGTTGCAGTATTTTATTTACACTGTTTGTTGTGCTTAATTTAATAGTCATTAATATATTTGACCTCTTGTGTATCTGACAAGCCTATCTATGAAAACATTGCTTTGTATGTTTGGTGCTTCATTTTGAAATGTACTTATTAGGATCCCTTTATTCTGAGAT
Organism: Brachirus orientalis; assembly: GCA_016785285.1. Taxonomy (NCBI): domain Eukaryota; kingdom Metazoa; phylum Chordata; class Actinopteri; order Pleuronectiformes; family Soleidae; genus Brachirus; species Brachirus orientalis. Next base: position 2,717,495 of record JAFBJR010000058.1, read on the forward strand.
TTTCCTCCTCTTTCAGAAAAACAGTATTTCAAAACAGCTAAAGTACAGTTTTATTGTACTGGTGCTAAGATAGATTTTGTGTTGACAATCAATGACATTTTGGTTTTGAAGTCACAAACTAATAAAAGATATTTAAGATGAAGAGACTTAAGGTGTAAAGAAAAAGTATAGTTTAGTTAAAGACAACGGGATACAGTGAGACTAAACAGGCTGAGCAGCGCGCGAGATCTCGAACGAGCCTTTTATTTGATTCTTTTATAAGAAATCAACAAGAATAAAGCATGATTGTGAATCATAGTTTTATCTTTTCTGTGTTTTCTGTGCTACCACATGTCCTGGTCTGGTGATTTCACTTTTAACCACTAGAGGGAACCAGAGACAGAGACTGGGCTAACGCTTCCTGTTGTGTTTTAATCTAGTTTAGTGAGCATAAATGAGCAAATGTTGACCTCACTGGCTCTAAGATCCCATGTCACATTTGATATTTGTTTTGCTACATTTAAAAAAGACTAAAAAACTACTCAGGGCACATTAGACTCGAGTTAGTTACTCGAGAAATCACAATGCAGGTTCAATTACTTATGAAAAAGGTAACATTTAATGTGAAGAAAGTTGGGAAACCCAGACAATCTAAAGTATTTTCACTGCGGCTGCTCTGCTCTGACACTGTTGTGTGAGACGGTGTGAAGCCTCATGACATGCAGGAATGTAACTGCGCCAAATACCAGCAGGCAGCAGCAGCAGCAGCATCATGTGAGACATGTTGTGGCTTCTGTTTTGTCTGCAGGGCAGCTGTTGATGTTGGGAAAGTTTGCCCGCGATGAGTAAACACTCAAATATACACGATATCTGCAATAAATATATGCATAATTTCTCTAGATGCAGCCTATTTACCTTTTTATGTTGATAGAATATGTATTTAAACTTCTTTTCAGTAAACTTTTCTTTTGTGGCGTCCAAAGTAGCAGCTTAAAGAAAAGTGTCATTATGTTAAGCTTAAAATGTGATGAGGTTCAATAACTTGGACTCGATTGTAACCAGTGGTTAATTGGGTTAGTTGAGTTTTGGCTGACTATTCTCCTCTGACCTCTGGCATCACCAAGCCTTTTTTCACCCAGAGAACTGCCACCCACTAGAACCATGCCACATTCAAAGTCTTCATGTGTAAATTCATTGAGGTGCTATACTTTGATTTTAACGGTGCTATTACTCTGACTAACTGGCTGACTGGATTAGAGTTGAGCATGTAAACTTAATAAAGTGGCAAAGTGAATTTATTTAATTTGAAGATGTGGAAATAACAGCTGATCTGAGCCGCTGTCGTTTTTAAAATAAGTTGTCTCGTGGAGCATATGGTCTCCGCTTGGTGCCTCAGTGTGACTCAGATGTTTTATTGTCCTGTGACGTGACGGACCAGTTGCTGTCCCTCACAAGGCCTCATCGTGCAGATGGTTCCAGCCACAGTGTAAACCTGTGTAGGGCCCATGAGGTTAACTGCAGCCGCTCTCTGCTGTGTCTGGGCCTTGACTGTCGCAGCAGTGGGAGAACATGTGGTTGTTGTAGGTTCAAACCTTCATCTCCTGGAGTTTTATCTACAAAACAGTGTTGGAGTTTGATGTTGAAGCTCTAGAAGTTCGGTGCTTTAATGCTTTTATCCTGACAAATTCAAGCTGTTACAATGTAGGAGTGACCACGCTTTTTGGCATTTTGGGAGTGTTGGGAAATTTTGACTATAAAAACCCTTATTACACCATTGAAGCTGTTAAGCCCGCCCTCCTCTCCAAGCCCCTGTCGCACCCCCCACTTCTAATTGGACGCCTATTGTGGGCCGCACGAGTCTGATTGGTTTAAAATGAGGGCAAGTCTGCGCAAGACCTACTGAGAAACTGACATGGAAAGAGGAAGGACAAACCAGCTAGGAAGTGTTTTATGCTGTTCATATACGGTGACATAAAAAAAGAAGTGGGGGAAATATACATTTGTCACAAAAGTGCGTGATATACATAAGTCTACAAAGTGACCTGTGTAGATAAAACTAAATCCAGTCTAAGTAAGATGTGGCTGAATGTGCCTTTCAAAGGGCTTTTCATTCAGGTTTTTTGAGGCTTTGTCCGTCTTTATTTGTTCATATTCACTCCTCTTTCATTGCTATGGGTTCACCGGGGACGTCTGTTGTTAACGGTGTTTGGCTCAGGTTATGTAACTGTCTTCTTCAAATAAAAAAAAAAAAAAGATGGGGGAAGTCCAACTCGCTTAGCTACAGCTCCATGCAGGGACTTCCTTTTTCTTCCAGCTCACACTGAAAGCAACTTGTTGCTCTGTCGGCTGCTGATCAGAATCTTAAATATACAAGAACAAATGATGGAACCGGTGTGAATGGTGCTTTGGATGGTTGGTGAATTGTTAAGTATCTGAGTGAGGCTCCACAGATCTTGTCTGTTACAATCAGCGTTTAGATGTTCATTTCAGAAACCGTGTATGTCTGTGGGAAAGGTTCTATACTAAAAGACCCCGATAAAACACACAACCTCCTGTAACCCTTTGAAATAACACTGTGTATGCGAGTGTTCAATGACCTTTGTTGGTGTAAATATGGCTCTAATGAGCTTTAACCTGCTGCTATCTTTGACAGGATGGATTCCCCCGGACTGCTCTAAAAATAAAACCACTAGGGAAAAAAAATATATATATCTCATCACCTTGCACTATGTTGCAAGGCTGCTGACCTTAGCCTCTGTATGTAGCAACATCTGCACTTGCCAACATGTGCCCGGGAAGCCCAGTCACCCAGACAGACTCGTGAAATCCCATTTAAAATTTAGAAACCTTGTATTTCGAGCTGCATAAAGGTCAAGCAAACTGGAGGAGGTCGCTACTGAGAATGGCCTGCTCTGGTTTGTGTAAAATACAGAAATACAGTGAATGTGAAATAAGTTGCAGTCGAAGCCAAAAGGTCACTTAGGTGTGACATCTGAGGTCTATGAGCAGCAGATTGTGCACAAGGCCAGGTAATGAGATCGAGTACTTATGTCCAAAGCACAAGACTGACAGAATCTCTCCTTTTAGTAGGAATGGCACTGATGCCATTTACATGCAAAGCAACTCTGTAAAAACGGAACACAAAAAAAGTATTTTGGTGCATGTTTGACAGTGGGTGGGCCGGACACTGCACTATATGGAGAAAAGTATTTGGCTACACCTGTTAATTATTAAATTCTGGTGTCACAATTAGTTTTGTGGCCACAGATGTATAAAATCACGCACCGAGCCATGTAGTCTCCATTTACAAATATTTGTGATATAAAATGGGTCGACCAGAAGAGCTAAGTGACTTCAAGCATGGTACTGTGACAGGATTCCTCCTTTGCAATAAGACAGTTTGTGAGATTTCATCCCCGCTGCATATTCCACGGTCAACTGTAAGTATTAGATAGTAGAAGTGTTTGGGGAGCAACGGCAACTCAGCAATGAAGTGGAAGACCATGTAAAATCACAGAGAGAGGCCAGCGACTGCGAAGGCACGTGGTGCGTTAAAGTTTCCAACACTGACTCTGCACGCAAGCCTTACATCACCAAGTCCGAGCTTAAAGCAAACCGATACTGTGGAAAGTGGAAAATGTGGAGTGACAAATGACGACACTCGGATGGGCAAGTCTGGGTTTGGTGGATGCCAGGAGAACGTTACCAACGGGAGAACGTTAAACACAGGAGAACCTTACCTATGTCAGAATGTATGGGGCTGTTTTTCAGGCTTTGGGCTCGGCTCTCATCTCCAATGAAGGACAATCGTAATGCTTCAGCATACCAAGACTTTTTTAGACAATGCTGTGCTTCCAACTTTGTGAAAACAGTTTGAGGAAGGCCCTTTTCTGTTCCAAAATGACTGTGCCCCACTGCAAACTCGACTGGCCTGCACAGAGCCCGGCCCTGAACCCCACCGAAGCAGAGAGCGCGAGCCAGGCCTTGTCGTCCAACATCAGCTCAGTGTCTGACCTCATAAATGCACTAAAGAATGAATGGGCACAAATTCCCATAGAAACATTTCAAATCTTGTTGAAATTCTTCCAAGTAGAGTGAAAGCTGTTATAGCTGCAAAAGGTGGACCAACGGCCGACTAATGTTCTGTATATATGTATTTGAATACGTCATTACCGTCCCTGTTGTTATATGCACATTATAATATATGCATCAAATACTTTGATGCATATAATGTGGCAAGATTCACTGCTGTTGTGATGGTGTTGTCGGCAATGGAAAGAACAACCTCGTCTGAGAGCTCTGTTTGCACTAAAGGCATAAAACTGATTTGAATGGCTAGCGCCTGTGATAATATATATTTATATAACATGATTTAAATGTCAACACTGGAGATGACACTTGGAAAGTTAAACTTTATTCAGCTATTGACACTTTTTTTTTTTTTAATCATGAGCAAAGCGTAGGCCCACAATGCAGTTTAGTGACACCTGATGCTGCTCTATTCAAAATGAATGAGAAAAGTCCTTAGGCCTTAGGCAATTCATACTTAGGGTTGAGTCCACTATGGTAAATTCTTAATTCTAAGTATGTAATATATTGCTTTGCAAAGTTTACAAAGTTATTGGGGTTAAAGCTCTGAAAAGAGGCGTAAATCTAAGGAGACTTGAATGAAACTGTCCCCCATTTTAAAGTTTCCTAAAAAAAAAACCTTAAAAAAAATATATCCATGTTAAGGACACGTGTCTTCACCCGCGTCAATGAAAATGTATTGTCAGAACAAGTAAGTGCAAAGCAGCCCTCAAGTTTCCTATTCAATTCAATTTGCATTTATGAGCAAGTTGCAAAGTCAAACAGTAATCAATAGGGGAACTTTCCACCTTCAGATTAATATGAAAACTGTCTTCTAGCGTTAAACTCTGCAGACAAATTGATCTTCATAGTGATGTTACTGTGGCCCTAACATGTATTAACGTGGAGAATTTGGTAAACAAACAGCCTGAGGCAAATCTCCATGGGTCACATGAAACTCTTGCTTTTCCGCCAGTGAACAAAAACACTTGATAACCACAAAAACCCCCTGGTAAAAGATAAAAGTGGAGTTATGCTCTGCAGACTCACATGGGAAACGTGATCCGTGTGTTTTCTGAGACCCGCCTGTGTTGTCAGTAGCAACAATGACAATGGAGACCTTCATGTTTGAGAGCACACACCAACTCAAAGCCGCTGCATTGTTTCACCCTCGTTCTGCAGAGCGACGGACGCAGACACTGACCTGCGGAGAACTGGGATCTTTTATCTGACTGTGGTTCCTTCTGAGAGCAGATGACTTCAGATGACCCCGATGACCCCATTGACCTAAATAATTAGAGTAAATAAAGAACACATATGTGCAATAAGAGATGGAAAGCAATTTACTTTCAGTAGAATATGCGCATCTATTAGATTTTCCATGTCTTATTTGATTTTAAACTAAACTTAACATGAGATAATGTATGGGCCACACCATATGCAAAACAAACAGTCTACACAGTATAAATTATCGTGTAGTTTTATCACTTAAACTAGACATAAAACAAAAGCACAGCTTCATGTTCATCATCTAAAACATAAATTCTGCTGTTATGCATTGCAGTGTATTGCAGTTTCTCTTTCCTAACACTGCTGCAAAAGGCTCATATACGCTGTGCAAACATAATATACAATGAGATACGATGCACATGCATGCATGTGTACACTGCGTGCAGTCTTGCTGAGCTGCAGCACAAGCAGCCACAGGCTTTAGAAGCGTGCATGCGTGCAGAGCAGAGCAGAGCAGAGCAGGCGGAGCTCAGAGGATTGTTTGCTCTCAGAGACTCTTGGTGACAGGCTGTAAGCTGCTCCAGCTGGACTCCACACCCACTCGCCTCTTACATAACCTTAAACGTTCTTCCCCTATACGATCTGTACAGAGCTGGCACATACCAGCCCGGGGTCCTCGGGTTCACGAGCAGAGTAATGCTCATTTTACCATTTTACTCTGTTAAAAGTAACAGAAAAGGCTTTGCTGTTTGCTCTTAAATGAATTTGGTGTTGGTGTTGCATGTAACCAAAACAACCCAGAGATACCAGTCTGGAGCAAGCCATCATCAAGGGGTGGGGGTGGAGTAGTTGGTTCTGAGGTTTTGGGGTTCAAGCCTCGTCTGCTGAAAAAGAGAACATAGTGTTCCGGGTTTCACAGCTGTGTCCCCATGCTGATGAGACAGAAGACCTGAGACTGATATGAGGCTGAGAGACAGCACAGCACAGCACAGCCCAGCATGTATTATCTGCACCTTAACCAAAGGTGCAATCAGAGGCCTTGTTCAAAAGTCTAAATAGTAACCTATTGACAACATCACCATCACCGTGTTGGTCTGCATTATCAGAGGTGGAAGAAGCGTTTAAATCCTTAATTCAAGTTAAAGTAATGATACTCTATTAACGGAAAGTATACACTCACCGGTCACTTTATCAGGTACATCTTTTCAACTGCATGGTAACAAAAATATCTAACCAGCCCATCAGAATGGAGAATAAAGATGATATAGGCGACTATGAATTTTGTTGTTGTTACCACTGGGATTTTCACACTCAACCACCTCAGAGTGTTTACAGAGTATGGTCCGAAAAAGAGGAAATATCCAGTGAGCAGGAGTTCTCTGCTGTAAGTACCTTGTTAATGCCAGAGATAATGTGAGAGAATAATAACCAGACTGGTTTGAAATGAATGCCAAGACAAGCAAGAGTAACTTAAATATCCGCTTGTTATGAACAAGGTATGCAGGAGAACATCTCTGAACCAACAACACTTGAAATCATGTATAAGATGAGCTACAGCTAAACAGAAAGTGATTTAAAAAAAAGAACTAGAAGACTCTGGTGTCTGATTTTACGTCCACCTGGTGCCATGAAGTCATATAATGGACACATGCTTCATACCTAATCAATACAGTGCTGCTACTGATCGAAGCAAAAGCCCATTCAGATACAAGGTATCACATAGTAGCCTAATTCCATGGTTCTCAAACTGTGGGGTGTGCGCCACCAGTGGTACACAAGCTTCCTCTGGTGATACTTGGAGGAAAATCAGAAATACTGTTCCCCTGCATAAACCAGGGTATGTCATCGTAGTGGAGCTGAGGGATTTTGACCAGAGTGCGTAGAAAATGAAACCAAATAAAATAAATAATAATAATAATAAACTAAACAATAATAATTCACTTTAGAATTATTATTAATATAGAATTATTATCAATAAGTCACTTTATCTTTCGCTCCATCTTAATCTAATTTTGCCAGTGTCTGGAGTACATGTGAGGAAGAGGAGGATGATGGGAGCGCAAATTATTTTATTAGGAATAAATCTGCTTCCTGTGAAAAGTCTGTAGCTGACTTTGCTCGGCCCGTTTACACCGCAGTATTTTACCATTGGTGATAATGGAGTTACTTCAAGAGCCCAATATTTTCTCAGTTGGTACTTGGTATAACCGCAATTGACATGTTGACGTGGTCCAGTGTGCGGGAATTAGTGACACCTAATGGTGAGTCTGCTTCTGAACCCATGCCCAAAGTAGATATGAATGGCTTTTTCTAATGCAATAAAAATGTATTTTTAATTTTAAAGCAATTATACGCTTATGCAAATTTATAACTAGCTGTATAATACACTTCTGCTAATAAAGTCTACTAAATGGCTCACACTAGACCTTTAATTTTCTTATTTGACATTATTCAGGTCCAAAGGAATCACTCTGATTTATAGATATAATTCTGCTGCCGCTGCTGCTCTTGTGCCGTTTGCTAATGCCATAGAACACACAGGAATGTTAATAACGTGCTGGTTCTCGTTTCGCCTGCAGCACAAGGCGACACATTGTCAGTCTGAGTCGTGGGCTCCACCGTCTTTCGCCACCCAACTCTATGCCATGGCATCGCCCAGCAACATCCTCACTGAAGGCGGCGACACATATCACATTACACAACATGTGTAACTGGTTTTAATCACAACACCGCATCAGTGACCTTGCAACCTTGTACAACCGACACAAATTAAAGGGCCTGTTCAAGCAAGTTGGCGCTGCTTTCTGATAAGGGTTTAAAAAAACACTGAACTCACCGGAAGTACTACTAGGCAACAAAAAAATTCTAATGATTATAGATCAGTTGTAAGACACTGAGGACAACTTTTGTGTTGCCAGACTGGGACACAGAGATAGTTGATTGATCTGACCTCTGGTCTGGAAATGGGCTGCGACACCTGAGCTAAAAACCATTCATAAACAGCCTTTTGAAAGGACTTGATGGGTTACATAAACTTTTAGGAATTATGTATTTACATAAATATTAATGTCTGCAATCACTCACTGAAAATTACAAAAATTCAAGAGTGTTTATTAAAGGTCCAATTCATTGTCTTTCGTCTGTCACTTGACAGGTTTCAAAGTGCACAAATGGTTTTGGCAGTGTTTGGATAAGATAGGTAAGAGATCTCTTTACAAATACAACAGATGTACAACTAAAAGAGCCTTTCACTCACACACACAATTCAAATTTCTGCTAAAAAACCTTACATTTCATTGTAATTAATGACTTATTAGAATACAGAACCCTCAGTACAACTTACCCTGAATGTACAACTTTATTGTTACCGTGTAAAAACAGTAGACGCATACAGCCACTAATCAGACACAAAAAAAAAAAACAACTTTCAAGTTCTTATACTAAATACTAAATGTATCATTAGGCTACAGTTGCATATCAAAAAAATCATAAAACCTTTCCACCACTTCGATAGGTTAAACGCCTGCAGGAGGCCTGTGTAAATGTTTTTTCTACTTCACTCACGGGTTCGCTTCTCTTTCTGTTGATTGATTCAACTCATGTTTGAAGAAACTTTAAACACGCATATGAAGACAAGCAAAGGTTTCTGTTTACTCAAGGTGCAGCACTGTCATCATGGAAAACTGCAGAATGAGGGTGACCAAGTTATTAGAGCGCACAGGGCGTAGGTGTTGGCCCTTCAGACATCAGTTACCTGCAGCACATGTATCAGGTTGACTTGCCCTCGGCCTCATAAAGCGATAAATGTGAGGGCAGGGCGGCGCTGCGAGGTGTGTGACAGCATGTAGGCACCGCTTACTCTGCCAAGTCTGTTATCACGCAGCCTCGCGTTGGCAAAGTGGACAGGGCAAAGAGCTGCCAACCTCACGGAGACCCAAGAGACCTTTCAACGCCAAATGTCTTCCTAGATTTGTCCACATCACATTACAATGAAACCCCAAACCCCTTGCAACACACCACTTTTACTTAAGCCTAAGAAAAAAAAACATTTTAAAAAGTTTAAATCAACATCCTAAAGTATCTAAATTAGCAGATAAACTGCTTTAGTGCTTCACACAGATTTTTCGAAATGTCTGCTGGCAGATGACGAAAGCGAAGCATCTGACTCACAAGTCTGAAGCCATTTCGAAACTGCAACGCACACGACTGGACGCGACGGTTGCAACCATTCGCTCTCAGGTTTCTCAAGATACGAATGTGACCGGGGAGCAGCGTCAGTCAGAGCTGTGTATCAGAGTATCTCTGCCACGGGTCAAGCCCTTTGAAATGATGCAATGCAAAATACAAATTTAAAGCTCAGGAAACTATAAATCAGAGGTGTCAAACTCGTTTTAGTTCGGGGGACACATGCAGCACAATTTGATCTCCAGTGGGCCACACCAGTACAATAATAGCATAATAACCTCTGAACAACAAGAGGTAGAAGAAGAAGTATCTGCTTACAAAACATGCTGTGAACAACCTGAAATTTCTTGAGGAAAAAAAAAAGGTGCAATTTCAACAATATTATACCTAAGTTTACATTTAAATGTGCATTACAACGTACAAATGTACAAATCACATTATGGTCATGATGTGAAATTTTCACAAAATTCTTCCTGCGGGCCGGATTGGACCATCAGGTGGACTGTTCTGGCCCGTGGGCCGTATGTTTGACACCCCTGCCATAAATATTACTTAAAAATAAACGGTGTTAATTTTGTTGTATACCCCACACATCTGTGGTACATTTGACGTTTGACTTATTAAATTTAGACTAATTTCTTAGCTCAACAAAAAGAATACGTCTATCATTTTTTGTGTGTCTCTTAAACAGGAAGTGACAGCCAGGATTTATTTAGCTAACCTTTCCCTAGCATTAAGACTGAAAAAAACAGGTAAAGCTACAGTTAACCAGGTTTAGACAACATTAACCCAGTCTAAGCTCCACTGAGTGGTACGGTTCAGTACATTTTTGTACCAATTAGTGACGTGCGATAACACCGATTTGCTTTACGATCCGATACCAAGTAAAATTCAGGCTGCTACCGGCGATATCGATCCAATACTCTGTACGGAAACGTAATGTGTTTGGAAAATCAAAAATAACTGAACTGATGTTCAATTATGAATAGAATTCTCATACAATTAAACAAAAAACATAAAAGGTGGATATTGAAATGCTTGCCTAAACATTTATTTGTTAAGGCCGACTCCCCTGAAAATATTTCAGCCTTACCTTAAATGTTCCCTCATTCATAACTGCCTAAAATTTCCGATACATTTTCTTTCTTTTTTTTTTACTAATGATGATAATAGGATCAGAATTCATGTTATCGTGTTTTTTAAATGTCATTTGATAACGGATTAAATCAGTAAATACGCAGAAACCCCAGTTTCTGGACTCGTTGGCCTTCTGGCCAGCTGACACCAGTTAGGTTGACCCACTTTATCTGAGCGGGCTGAGGCACGCTGGCCAGCACAGCCATTTTGATTTGCAGCCATTTGTGTGGGCCATTGTGAGTGGAAACAGAAGATGACTGTACCCCTCTCACCACAGGACACATGCAGCACTTTCTATGCAAACTCTTTGCCCTCAGCGTCCTCGCTGCTGCTGCTGCTGCTGATCGGGGAGAGACAGCCAGTTTGTTTGGCCATGTCTGCTTCCTGCTTCAGTCTCTTAATCACTACTGGGCCTTTGAGTGACAGAAAGGGAGGGAGGCGTTGCAAACGGATTGGCTGCTCTTGATGGTACTGTTGCTAGGGGAAGGGTTTCACTCAGTTATGGACAGATGTGGCAAATGATGGTGGAGCAACATGCGCATTCATGCGATATTTCATTTATGCCCCAGTCACTTCTTTCAACGTTATAAACCTACAGTGATCTGTGACCGACGTTATCTACATCTTCGCCACAGGTATAAACAAATAAAGTTTATATATCACCAGGGTGCTTTTTTTTATTATTTTAACACACTTGTCTCAACACATTCAAGTCTTATCTCTTTTGATTAGTCAGTGCACTTCATGGTACAGCAGAATGCCAAGTGTTGTGATTGCAATGTCAGAGACCATACATTTTAGTCATTAAAAGTGTGCAGAAAATCCCATGCAATTCAAACTTTGCATTTTAAGAAAGTAAAATTGCAAATGCTCCTGTAGAATATTAAAGTGCAATTATGTTTACTGGACACTAAAGGCCAAACCGCAGTTCATTGTGTAAAATGCTGTAGTAAAATGACTGCTGACTTTGCCTTGGTGGGAACCATTTGCATAAAACATGCAATATATCTGGAGTGTTTGAGGAGAGCTGTGACCTCTTTTGCAACACTGCTTACATACTGTACATCTCCTTTAGGTAAATCCTCAGCAAATCCTTAACTACCAACTTGCCCCATATAGTGAAAAGGGAAACAAAGTGTTTCTATATGATGATTCAAATACAAAACGTACTATTGAGACAAGCATTTATAAATAAGACGCCACAGGAAAATGGTTTTAGCACCTCTAAACATCCTTCCTGTGACAATGAACAAAAAAAGAATCAGAGCCAGAAAATGGGTTTGCAATTATTTATTTAAATTTTACTGCCTTTTTGCATCAATATAAAATGTTTTGAAATATCCAAGGACAATTAAATGAGCCATTTCATCATAAAACACCTTGATGAGCCATTCAAGCAGACAGGCCAATGGGGAGTTCACTGAACAGGGCATGAGGGAATACAAAAGTCAAGGCACACCGTGTTACACTTACACCGTGTGAAAAGATTTAAAACCTGCTAGTATGAGCACTTCAGCTCAGCATTAGAATCATGGCGGTCATTAAAAAAAAAAAAAGGAGGAAGGGACGAACAACCAGCATTCAACATCTCTGACAGTGAAGCCTTTTATTAACATTTAGACACGACAACATGGTGATAGTGTTCAAATATGAAATGAAGACAAAGGGAGTGCAAGTTTCTGCAGAAAACTAGTGCTGTGATTCACCTGGACTTGGAATAAGATTAGTTAAAACCTCCACCGAGCACTTATGTCAACCTCTGCGATAATAACCGGCTCAGGCAGACATGTGCAGGCATCACTGGTTTCACATACGTTTGGCGTTAGGGAAGAAAAAGAGGACGTTGGGAGTGTCACGACACAGGTCTGCACGGTCAAAGTTTTTGCCCTGGTCAGTTCACTGTCCATTGAGAACTATTAAGAAACGGAGCCTTTGAACAAATCCAAATGTTTTCCAAGTCAAGCATTCAGGGTAAAGTGAGAAGGGTGGGTGTAAAAGGGGAAAAAGAAAAAAAAAAAAAGGTTAAAGGAGAGTCTTCTATCTGATGAAGTTTCCTCCTCCGATTTCCCTCTTGTACCGGTTGGTCAGGTTGTCTGCTTGCGTTGTGAGCTTGGACAGAACTCCAAAGAGTCCTCTGAGGTGATAATGAAACTGATGCTCCAGGTCAGAGTTCTCATCCGGGAGCAGATCTCCGGTGACCTGCTGCTGCTGCTCCTCCTGCTTCACCGCCATCTCCAGGAAGCTGGCACCACTGCTCATCTCCCTCTTCAGAAGACCCCACTCCATGTCGTTCTTTATGGACTTGAGGAGCAGGTAGTGCTCGTACATGTCCCTCTGCTTGTTGGGACACTGCGGCTCATTGTTATTGTTGGCCTCCTTCTCGCTGGTCGCCTGCTCCTCCAGTGGCATGTCTCGCAGCAGGCTGGGCACCATGATGGTCTCGTCCATGTTGTTGGCAGCTGCTATGAAGCGGTGCATGACGTTGATGAGGGAGTGCTTGTTGCTGGCGGAGTCGCTGGTGATCTGCATCATTTTGAAGGCTTTGGGTCGGCGTGGTTACAGAGAAGAACTGGCGGGTGGGGTTGTAGTTAAGGCAGAGTTGCTCGGTGTTTAAAGAGGTGGCTGATCTGTAAGAGGACAAGAGAAAACATGAGCAGGCAGGAAAATGTGCTTGGAAAAAATGCTGCTAACAAACTCTAGCCTATAAACCAGTTTGAGATACAGGTTTGCACAGTCAGCATCAAAGAAAAAAAAACGAAAGGAGCCACACATAGATCACTTTTCATGAACACCTAGACTTAGCTACATTTCCTAATAAATGTACCATTACTGAAACAACCCCTACGCCCATGCCTCAACCAGGAACCTGGTTTTATTCACATTTAGTCAAGTTCTCTTCAATGCACTGACATTTATTGTGAAATTCGTCTTTGAAAGTAGCTTTTTAGAACATACCCTTCTGTGGCGCCCTTACCCCAACACCTTTCTTTCCTAAACACCAAAACAAAGTATAAAACATCTAAAAGATCTTTACATGTCTGGAAATTTTGCCCTCAGACTCTAACACACACACACACACACACAGCTCGCAGGATGATGAAACACAGGCAGCTCGTTTCACATCTCATCATCCAAGTATAACGTAAAACCTAAGCAATCTAGAAATACAAAACCTCACTCGCCACACCTCGACCTCAACATGCACCATCGCATTTTGCCGCATTGTTCTGCTCCAGCCACATTAATTCTCAATATGACCTTGGGGTTTTGCCTTTGAAATGACAGTTGAGTGTCTGTGAATAAAAGGATGAACACTGACCTGAACCACGAGGTAACCTGAGGTTCAACGTTGTCTTGGCTTGCTGGTTAAATAAACCAAGTCCACTCAGGGCCTGCCGTTCGCCACCCGCCGGGAAGAAACACAAATTTCCTCGACTCAATGTCGACTCAAACCGGTATTTATACACGACAAGCCGGGATGAAGTAAAAGGAGGAAACGCCGCTCCCTCTGTGTCATTTTAAAGCCGCTCCCGTTGGACAGCGCGAAGGATGTGGGCGGAGTCAAACAGCATCTGATCCAAATCTGACCAATCAGACACGCAGCACGGATGTCACTCAAAACTGCTTTGTCTGCATCTGATTGACTCGCAGTAGCTATTCCGGGACTGTTAATATCTTCAAGGCTTTACCCCCGAGAACCGAGCGTGTGCATTCGCTGCTTCCTTACAGGTGTTTTTTTTTTTTTGATTGTTTCATAATTATGTGTCAGTAAAAGTCGAAATTACGTTTTAAGCTTGTGTTTTTCCGTTTGTCTCTCCGTGTCATCTGAATTTACGACTGCTCCACTGTTATTGATTGGCGGACAGTGCCACCTGCTGGATGGAGTTCAGATTTTTTTTTTTTGAGCTTTCTTGGCTTTGAAAACCATCATCATGTTAATTATTTTTAATATTAATCTTACTGGAGTCTGAATCAGCTGTGAAGTCACTGCGGTGTCAGCCCCCCAGGTTTCAGCAACAGTAGGTTTCCATGTGTGGCAGCAGAGGCAGCTCAGGTGTTTTTAATAAAGTTAATTAGTGTTCAGGGGAGGCAGCAGTGCTGCAGCATCATTAGGGCTATTTATTAATACACCTGCTGTTTTTCTTCTGTCAAACTAGAAACAGACAGTGTCCTTCAATTTACAGAAAAGAGGCACCGATCTACATTTGTCCACATACACATAATATACAAGAGATACAGCCTATGTTATTTTCTGTTACTCACAATTTTCTCATCTGAGAAAAGCCCTCCAACTGAAAAGTTGACGTGCAGGCACATTCAAGCTTTGTTCAGAAACATGTCTAGTTATAATTACAGTTCTACAATTAAAAACTAAATTTCTACTGTGTTCGTTAAAATGAACACACACAAATCACAGGTGTTTTGCTTTCGGACAATGATTATGGACCGAACGAACCGTTATGCTGGTCAAGAGGTTTACGCCTCCACCAACATTTAAGGTCCATACTTAAAGATTCAATAATAAAATGATAAAATAATAAAATGATTTTGCATATGTGTGCTTTAAACAAACAAACACCAAATAAACAAAAATCTTCCTGCTGGAGTATAGAAAGTGATGGACCCAGCTACTACTAAGAATGCATTTAATTTATAATTTTTGTCTCCAATTTACTTTTGGGGTATAGAGTATGTGTGTATATGTTGATTGACATTAACAGTTTATATTCTTTTGCTTATTTGCCAGTGTATCTGCACTGTTATATTGTTGAAAATGGATAACAATAAACAGATGTTTAAAAGAAATGTTATTATAATCAAAAACCTCCACACTACCCCAACTCATTCAGGTTCGGTCATAAAAAAAAATGGGTTTCAGTGACTCGTTAAGATTGTCCATGTGTGCATGCATGCCGGAGGGCCACAGTAGTACTCATATGTATAATACTCGTGCGTAAATATTGGGTCGTTAGTATGTGTTTGGTAGATGACTATCTTAATATCCTCAGTTAAGAATGTACTTTTATACAGAACTGTGTTAAATCTTATCCATGCCTTCAGGATATAATGTGACAGTTGAAGCTCATGTTAAAATGTATTATAGAGCAGATCTAGTGTGAAATATGGTCTGCTCTTTTTAGTATGATCATTAGTTATTCTATTATTTTATTGCTTAATCCTATTTTGCATTTTTATCTTTATTGCTTAGTCTAGTCCTATCTTGTATCTGTCACGTGTCTACCTCTGACCTTCTGATGCTGTAACAAGTGAATTTCAGCAGTGTGAAATTAATAAAATCTACTTTAATAATCTAATCTGTTGTTCTGAGCTGAGCTCTGCTAACAGAAACATCCTATTTGATCGATTTGAAGAAAATTTCTTTACTTTCATATTATTTCATCAAATACACACAATATCACACAAGCCTTATAACAGGGCTGGCCCAATAGATTATGGAGCCCTAAGCTAAATTCGATTTTCCCCCCCCCACACACTATTTGGCGCTTTTTCATAATACAGTTCTTTGTCTGTCAAAATCACAGACCTGAAATACGGCTGAATGGGTGTGATTCGGTTCACAATCACCCGCTTTTGGCAGTGCTGTTGCTAAATACACCAGACCCTTCTCTTAAATATTATTTTATTTTGGTTAGATTCCTGTGTCGGACGTTGTGCTCATTGATACCAATCAGTTTTCCAGCAGTCTGTTGACATCACGTTTTAGTGTCAGCTCAGCTTGTTTGGGACCTTGCCAGAGCAGGTACCAAAAAAGCACATCAGGTACCAGGTACTCTCCCTAATGGAAAAGCAAAAAAAGCAAGTACAGTTGAGCTGAGTAGCGCTAGAACTGTATCATGGAAAAGTACCAATAGTTCCCTTATGACGGCCCAATTCTGCCTTGTAACCTAAATGTATTGATACTAAACATGCCACTAAGACAGTGGAAGCTGAATAGTCGTCCTCAGTTGGGGAACAAACATCCTAAACTACAACCTTTTGTTAAAGATACTGTATCTCATCTTTATTTTACATGCATCCACTAAAGAGTAACTACATAACAGGAATGCTAGTGTTCAACAATACTGGCCTCCATAATCCTTATTAAAGCTTAATTTGCACATGACTCTTGAGTTCTTACTGACGAAAAACTCAATTCAAGGGTGGCGACCTACAGTCCATAATCTGAGGCTTGACTGGTTCACACACACAAATTCACTTAGTGCTGAAAGAAATTTAGCATTTATATTTCATCTACATTTCATTTGCCTAAATAAAGCAACATTAGAGAATAAGGCAGCTGCAGTATACAAAGATACAAGAAACTGGGAGACATAATTAACCCAAATAAAAAGAAACATGTAGATGGATATGGCACAATCAAATCCCTGAAGTAACACAAATATCCAAAAAGTTCAGGTCCCTTTTCTTTTTTGGTCTCATAACACTGCAGGTATAAGTTCCCATAGTGTCATTTCCTTCTGTTTGTCATTGGTGAGACTGCGTACAGGAGGGGGCACAATGTTTTCCCTTGCTAAAATGATAATGCATACATAGACAGACATTAAAATCCTAGGATATTCTTTTAACTCCATTTTCATCAGGAGCCTTCCCCTGCACTGTAAACACAAATGAAAACAGATCATCACAAGTTGCATTTTACATTGGCTCCTCAAATCACTACTATAGCCACAGACTCTGCAGTCTATAATAATGTGTGTAAAACATGATCCGTTCCGCTTGTGGGCGTTCACTTACTCAATATTTGATGACTTTATCAATGAGGTCTTACCTTTAGAGGGTCACTGTTAGACCAACTCATACTGGTTCTTGGATATGTACCGAGCCAAGAAGCAGGCAAGGAATATTCCAATGACCTGAGAGAAAACACATTTATGTTTACGTCAAAACACAGTTCCACACATATTTTGGCCAATTTGCCACCATAAAATAAAATGCTTACTCCCTCGATGAACAGTCCACTAACAGAACATGTCTGAATACATGACAGGTCATATTCTTTTACTCATTCTTAGGGCTGCAACAACCATTTGATCATTACTCCAAGCGACGTTAATCATCAACTATTTTGACAATCAATTAAATAGTCAATAATAAAAACAAGCTGATATTTCAGCTTCTTAAATTTGATTTTTTTTCTTTGCTCCTTACAACAAAGAAATCATTAAAACTGAATAATTTAGGTTTGTGGACCAAACAAGACATTCAAGAACATCAACATTTCCCCATTTTAGAAACAATGATCAACAATTTTCAACATTTTCTGACATTTGGCAGACCAAACTAATACTCCATTCATTGTGAAAATGATCGTTAGTTGCAGTCCTATTCATTCGTTTAGTTTACAAGGGTGGTGCACATTAATAATCACTGGTGTAACTGTGCCAGTATGTCCCGGTACAGACAATATAAAGTCAGCTGAACATGTTTTCTTAAATGTATTCTGTACCTGGAAGAAAGCGATCCCAAAGGAGATCCCTGCGATGATTCCTAGGTTGGCCTCCACTGTTTGGGTCATCAGTGTGAAGCAGCCCTAAACAGTGGAATAATATTTAAAAAGGTTACCATTGTCCACAGAACAGGACAGATTTTGACCTGAGCAGGTGACAACACATCCATACAACAGTGGATAAAATTAGACACATCTAGTATTGGTGTAGGTTGTGAACTCACCTTTGCGTACACCTCAGTTGCGGCCCTGGTCAAGTTTTTCAAGTTATCAGGTAAGCAACTGGCGTCGCTTCTACAACAGCTGTCAGGGATGCCATACGCGTTAAAGTAAGCTGTGCCCTGCCAGTCTGTGTAATTGTGCACTCCACAGCAATGCAACTGGATTTAAAGCCAACAGTAGAGAGAAGTGGAACAAAACGTGTTTAGAAAAAGCAGATTTTTTTTAACATCACCTGTCTTACTGCAGTGACAAATAAAGGGCATTTCTACTTAAAATCAGAGATAGATAAAGACACCATCAATATAAGTGAAATTTCTTACACTCCTCTGGATGGCATCAACTGCAGCGCTGCTGCTGTCAATCTTGTTGTACAACTTCACTGCGTTTTCATAGCCACTCCCCAGTGTGGTTTTGAGCTGGAAAAGTCAAAACACAGAATATGTTTTAGTGGGCAGATTTGTTGAATGAGCCTTTTTGGCTGTCCCCACTGACAGCCACGTTTTTACTGTCCCCAGCAGAGCCTATGAAGCCTAGGAATGGCAAGCTGGCTATGTGTGAAGCATGATTTACTCTATTGTTAGACACTCTTGATTAATGTTGGTTGCCAAAATTAAGGGGTCACCTAACATTTTCAATTTTTGCTCTGGCAAAGGGAACAAAAATGCAGATGAAAGCAACCTTTTAACTTTTTCAGTTGCCAGTTCACTAATAAGTACAATCAGCTTGTCTGTCTTACAATTCTGTGGATGGCCTCTGAGGTGGTTCTGTTGCCAGTTCTTTCGTAGGACCTCACAGCATTTTGATAGGTAAGGCCTAAAACTTCTTTCATCTGGGAAATCCAAAACGGCAGAATGTATTTTTGTGAGCAGACATGTTAAGTGACTAAAATCATTTTTTTCCCCCTGCTGCCCCCACTGGCAGCCACATTTTCATAGGCAGTGCCCATTAGTGTGGCTATTTTCTGGGGAAGACAAAACTCAGCAGAAAGTACTTTACTGAACAGAAATGTGTTTCATTGTGAAATACGTGAAAAGGTTTTGCACCTGTGACTCACCTCATGTCTGAAGATAAACCCCGAGATGCCCGCCACAAGCTCGGCCAGGAAGACCAAGATCAAAAACATGGCATACTGAGGACAAGGAAGAGAAACAGTTGATACACGGTCACATCCGAGGGCAACATTCCACAGAAATCTGCTCCTTCACTTACCAGTTTCAGCATCCATGGACTGCCGCGACATGTCGCAAAGCAGCCAAAGAGGCCAAAAATAACGATGCCGGCTCCGGTCCCAATGAGGACATATGGTGCATTGGTGCTCTCCTTAGAAGCCAGGGAGAAATAGCCTCCTGCCTCCAGGTTCACCTTCCCCCACGCCCCGACTCCTAGCAGGATCAAACCTGTGATCTGGAGGAGACAGCAGGTCTAGTCAGTGAACAAATTAAAGACCACCAGAAAAAGTCAGGAAGGTTTAGGGTTAGGCCTGTACCAACACAAAAGCTGACATTCAAGCCTCTAACCCACTTCTCTAGTTCTCTCCTGCTTCATTTGTTTGTTTGTTTGTTTTTAAATCAAATCACAGTCAAAGCTCCACGTCTACCTGATGGTGCAAGATTTGAACCACATCCTCAGTACATTGGGATCATCTAACAACTATTTTGACTGGCATAACACGAAATTATTGCTTTCATGGATTGGATAATTTCGTCAACTAACGCTAAATTGTCTGCACGTCAAAAATATGTTGGTCACATCGTTGACATGCAATTCTCTCCCCGTTGACACTTCAAAGTTAGTAGCCGATTTAAAACTGACATCAAACTTTTCTGTAACTTTTAGCAAATATTAATTAAAAAAAATGGATTAATCAATCAATAAAGGCGGATTAATCAACAAAAACAGAATCGAATCAGTCACTGAAAACAACGCCTGGTCATCGATGACTGCGTTAACGTCAAGTTAGGTGGAGTGAAAATCACTGACAGCACAGCTTTGACGGGCCGTGTTTAGGACACGTCGTTGACCCTTTTCTCGTCCGTGTGGCTCCACAAAAACAAAACATCTGCTTCGGCGACTCGACTCGCTGCTCTTCTTCTCATTTATAGCACGTTTCAACACAGACTTTAACTTTTGACTAACGTGGCTACTACGAGTGTGTGTTTGTGTGTCGTGATTAGGGGGAAACGATTATAGTTAGCATTGTTGGCCCGTTGTTGTCGCTCCTCCTTTTTTTTAGCTTCTTTTTCTTCAGTTTATATCTTATACTCACCCAGAATATGAGGCTGTACGAGACGAGGAAAGTCTTAACGCACGTAACCATTGGCTTCGTCTGGAGACGTCGAGACGACGACATGTTGATGGGTTGTGGGTTATTTTTTTTTTCTGCTTACAACTTACTTGAAGATTTCAAATCTCAGCGTCCTGTGGGGGAGAGGAGAGGAAAAAAATGTGGATAAATCCAAGAGGAGAGGGAGCGGAGGAAGTGTCGTCATTGACCCACATTCACTTTCCTGAGGGGAGTAAACATGTAACTGTGTCCGCACTGGGCTTAAACTACATTAACAGTGAATGTGTGAACACAAGTGCCCAAGTCCTTTCAAAATATATTTTAACTTCAACTAAATGAAGGTGAAATGTGCAGTAAATAGTGACATCTAATGGCGAGACTGCAGACTGCAACAAACAAAGGTCTCCCCCTCCCCCTCCTCTCATCCCAGGTGTTGCGTTTGATTTACATCGGAACTCGAAAGTCGGAACTGGGAGTGACGTCACCGCCGAGTTCACTGTGCTCCAGTTGAGAGCTAACTTTTCCCTTAGCAATACCAGGGGATAACAACAACACGCACAAAGAGCATAGCAACATGTCTACGGTTCAAAATTAAACAGCACTATGGCTCCCTTTACAACTGGCATTAAAATGCGGCTCCAGTGTTCACATCAAGATCTGCGACCCAATCATAGTCATCCACTCCTTATGTCACCACCCCCTCTTCTTCTGCAAAGACGTACAGACTATAACAACAACAACGTCAGCCGCACGTGAAGCTGCGCTACTGTATGGACCCCTGCTTTTTGAAGCACGGGGAGAAGTCGTCTTCGAGCAAACGGAAAATCAAAACTGTTATGTTAACTGTGCTCGGGACCACCAACATGTTGCCTTTACACTTCTGTTCAATGTGTTTACAATGCCTTTCGGACCACCTCCCAAAGTGGTTTGGCAGATCAGATAACAATCTGAAGCCATGGTCTCATCAGACTCCTCCCACATCCAAGTTTTTGCCTCAGCCACCACCGAAGCCACATTTCGCTTGGCCTGCCGGTACCTATCAGCTGCCTCCGGAGTCCCACAGGCCAAAAAGGCCTGATAGAACTCCTCCTTCAGCTTGACGTCATCCCTAACCGGCGGAGTCCACCAACGGGTTCAGGGGTTACCACCACAACAGGCACCGACCACCTTACGGCGGCAGCTCCAGTCTGGTGGCTATCCATTGGCAATCAGATCACAGAAAATGCATTTTAATTCCAGGTGTAAAGGGGACCTAAGTGTATGACTGATTTACTGTGAACAATTACAACATAAGTGCTCATAAAGGAAAACACCCTGTAGCCTCAGAAATGCTAAGTTCCAATATACTTCTAAACTTGCATATTAATTATCCGCTTCAAAGCATGAATCACCTGCTGGTTGGTTTGTCTTTTCAGTTTGTTGTGTGCAAGATTGCAGTGCAAGATGGCAACCTTTAAGTGTTTTTTTGTTGGAAATTGAATATATATTACCTACTTATAGGAAGCACTAATCATGAGTGAGAAAAAAATGTTTGTTTTTGTGCCCTTAGAATAAAGTTCTTACGTAAGGGCCTTGCTTAGGGTTCAGTTTAGCCCTTGCTGTACGGAGGCTGCCATCTTGGGCTGCCATATTTTTTTTTGTTTTGTTTTTTTTTAAGTCGAGCTATTGTGACATCATAACATCCTTTCCGCTATGTGAAGGCCATTGCGCTTGGAAGAGGGAGGGGTGAGTGGAGTACATATGTTGCAAACTGCAGTCTCACCAGTAGATGTCACTAATTATCCCACACTAGACCTTTTACATTTGTGTAACATTTAGCACAACACATCGCACAGGGTGGAATGAACCTACCACATGTGAAATGCAATATCATAGCAATTGCAAATGGTCTGTGAATATGCCTGTTATTATAAGTGTATTCAGCAAACATTAAAAAAAATTGAGAACATGAAGTGGAAAACTTGCAGAGCTTAAAATATACATAACATATAATCCCATCTGGGATCTGAGAGATTTACCATTCGAAAGTTGGGATTATCTGCTTTATAGTTTGCTCTGCTTTAGGTCTATAAGTTAGTTTCATATAAAAAGTAAACAACCTACCTGGGAAGATGTAGTTGAAGCTTGAAAGTTCAGTGGATTCTTAGAACACCTTTCTCTCTCGCCACTTACTTCTACTTTCTTACAGTGACATCACTCTTGTGATGTCACTGCGTTGCTTTTATCTTTTACCACCAGCTGTGTTCCTTTATTGTCTGTCAAATGATGTGATTTAAAGTTGGTCCTATGCATTGGCAAACTGTCAGTGAGTTCAGCTCATACAACATGTGCACAGTACGTGATGCTCAAGCGTGTCTTGACAGAGTGAAAATGAAACATATTTTTCCGAAGAATGTGTCATCTTAAACCTGTATATGTTTCCTGTATTTTCTGGATGTGTTGTAACAAACTGACAATGTGAAAAATTATTTTACTGTATTGGTCATTATAGCATTGCTTAAAACGACAAATCTAATGGTGGCCTGTTTTGCACAGTGCTGTATAATGGCAATATGCACCTTAAGCTTCATAGGGTGAAATGGAACTCAGTCAGACTATTTGCACCTGTGCTTTCATCACCTGTCGAAATGAAAGTGGACACTAGGAACAATGTGTGGACTATAGTCTATGTTTTTAATTGTGCAGCACCATTTGTGGTTTTAATTCTCCTTTTTGTAGATACTATGTAATTTAGTGGTACCATCATTACGGCAGAATAAAGTTCCCAATGAGTCCGGCATAAAATCCTAATTCAATAAAACATCATTACGTGGTTCTCGTAACCAGGGGATGTTGTTTTATTATTTTTAAAGGGCTAAGAGGCCTACCTTTAAAAATGGAAAATTTAAAAAGCCAGAATTCAGATTAAAATCAGGGAATCTGACTTTATTCTCAGAAGTTTGACCTTTTTTCCCCCCTCAGGCTGTTTAATTTTATATTTTACATGTGGCCCTCATCGTCTTCCTCACAAGTCCACACTGGTTTCAGTTTAAATCAAGCAATATTCTGCTGATGTGTTTCATTTATTATCTGTATTACTACTGTATTACTTTTACTTATTTTTTTAAAGGGTTGTGATGCGCAGAGGTGGGAGGAAACACGTGTGTGTGAGAACAGCGCCACCAAGTGGTGTGTTTAGGTGATGAAATGGAAGATCCTTTTTTTTTCCTCCCTTTCCTTTTCCCTCTTTTCTTTAAAACATCTGCGGAGACTGTGGTTTGTCGAAGCGCTCGTTGTCTTCAGCAGCGAAGTGAAACGGCGCCCGCTTTCGTTCGTCATCTCTCCCTGGGCCATAACTTTGTCCCGTTTTTTTGTTGTTGGATTCTGGGATTAAAAACGAAAGCAACAAGTTTGTTTCTCCAGGAGCGTCATCTCTGGGTTTCTGACATGCTCCTCAGCCTCGGCTGCTTTGTTGCTGTGTATGTTTTATTCTTCACAGGTGAGTCTTAACCATGAAGAACACATGTAGCTAAAAAAACAATTGGCACCAAACGTCTTGAATTATGAATAATAAATGTTATAACTGTGTGTTATAACTTGACTCTTTGGAGGAAGCTGCCTTGCCTCCATCACACTGACAATGTCACTAAATGTGCAGATAATATAGGGTTTTTGCAACCAACAATTATGGTTTTAATGATCATAACTGATTAAAAAAATATAGTCATAGGTTTGCCAAAATGAATGCAGACAAATCCTAAATCAGTACAGCTCTAATTTGACAGTTGGCTTGTTTGATCTACAATGATTAATCTATAATCTATGAGGATGTATTATATACTATAGGCACTTCATAGTGTAAACGCTTGTAAAAGTAATTAGTAATGACAACAGACAGATAAATGTAGAGCAGAGTATGGAATAGAAATATTTGGAATCCTTCTTTAACTGTGAAGGACTCCACCAAATGTAATGGACCGTGAGGGAAACTGACACTCAGTTCCCCCGAAGCTTCATCCCAGTGGTGCACTAACAGCAGCTGTATTAGATGCAGATGTGCAGGATTTTTGAGGCGAATGCAAATGGGTTTGCAACATCTCCCAACATGCAACTGGCCACGGTTCAGACAAAATGAAGTTCAAACCAAGCTGTAGCTGAGCCAAACTACATCTTCAGGTGCTCACCTCTGCTGCTTTGCTGACCAGGCAGTTTAATTACAGCTCAGCTTCAATCACTGGCAGTTAATTACTGAGGAGACCCCCCACCCCCTCGGGCCAAGTGTGCTCAAGCCTCCATTTAATTCTGCCAGATAATGACGAGACCTGAGCTCCACTCAGAAGCACCACACACACAGGAGGATGAGTGGAGGAGGGAGATGTGGGCCATTATCTGTAGCTTTGTCATTAGAGACAGATGGAACCTCAAAGAGTCGGCGTTGGTTGAGCTGCACACCTTCCTCTGCTTTGGCTCACTCCACACGATGGTGAACAGTGAGGCAAAGCGATGGAGCGCAGTTACAATTCTGATTAGCACTGCCGTCTCACATTCAGATCCCCAGTCTGATGATGGAAACCAGATTAAACCGATACTCCAGTCGACCTGACTCAACATTCCTTCCATCGTCATTCCTTGATGAACGTCAGAAGAACTGCAAAAACATGTTACAGTGGTGTGGTATTCTGTTGCACCCTCCAGCAGTCATGTGGTACTCAGAATACAGTAATCCTTAACCAGGATCAGTATTTGTCTGTTCAGTCATTTTCATTTGATTAGAATTTGATGCTTTTCACCTTAGTGCGCAATAGTAAACTGCATTGTTATTTGTACAAAACATTTTAGCTTCTGTTAGATGGCTGTTAGACGGTCTCATTAAATTGTCATTTAAAGGGGGGGGGGGGGTAATTGTAAAGTGCAACACAGAAACAATGAGCTGCACTTTTGTTTTTCATGCACATACACACTCAGAATCACCCCGCAGTCTGTTTCATTTTCATCAACCCTCATCCTTTTTTGCGTGTCAGCAATAGACGGAGATTGAAAGTGAAAATATGGCAGATTATTAAATGAGAGGAGATGACAAGGTGACACTTAATGGGCTGTAAAGGCGTAAGTGAACTACCTGGTCCAAGTGCAGTTTCTGCCATTCACCCATTCACTCACACGGCTTAACTATGTACAGCACATTCTTTCATAACCATTCACCCATGCACGCTGCTGTCAGGGGCAATGTGGGGTTAAGTGTCTTGCCCAAGGACACGTTGACATACAGACTAGCAGAGCTGGGAATCAAACCCACAACCTTCTACCACCACTACACTGTGTGTCTTTTACGTCTTTTATAGATTTTGGACAAACTGTTGCACCTTATACCATTGCACCTTAAGATCAGATCACTTTGCACTTTATAATCTGCATTTTATGTATATTACTGTTGTATGTGTAAATTGGCTTTTGTTCTTATTTGCTGTTTAATTATTTTTAACTATGTGCTGTAATTTGAATCGTGAGGACTACAGATGGAAATTAGCATTGTGCTAAATCTGGTGCAGCCATCTTTAATGTAACTGCACATTGTCCAATAAATAAATAAACTGAGCTACTGTCATCTGGTAGAACACGAAGAAATATGTAAACATCAAATGAGAAAATTAAATTCAGGTTCCTCTATATCTGAGGTCTCAAACTGGCCACATGCGTCCCCCCTCCTCAATCTATGTAATCTGGTCCGACACTTAATATC
This sequence comes from Brachirus orientalis, assembly GCA_016785285.1. Taxonomy (NCBI): domain Eukaryota; kingdom Metazoa; phylum Chordata; class Actinopteri; order Pleuronectiformes; family Soleidae; genus Brachirus; species Brachirus orientalis. Next base: position 2,743,787 of record JAFBJR010000058.1, read on the forward strand.
AACCTATAGTAAAGTATTTCTGTATGTTTTTTTTTTTATTCGGAGACTAATTTTGCATCATAAATAATTTTGAACTATGTAATTCCATTTCAAAATGAACACTTTTATTTTGAAATTCTGTGAAATATTGTCACACATATTATTGTGATATTATGATAGAATATTGTGATATAATATGCGACTGCTGACCAGACAAGACGTCCAGTATCTCCCAGGTCATTTGAGTTTGAGATTATCATTGATCGGTAATCCATCCATGTTAGACTGGATTTCATCAAATTTGAAGTTAATTCTTAATCTTTATCAATGTAAACGTTTAAATGCAGTGAGGTATAAAGTACAATATTTTCCTGTTAAAATTAAAATTAAAACTTGAATAAAGTGGTCCAGTTAAATACAAGTACGCCACATTTAAAGTCCCCACAGTTCTGTCTGTCTTCTGTCTCTAATACAGACTATCAGATAGATTAGCTGAGTTTGTTAATTTCCTCTGCGGGTAATTCTGTGCAAGGGATTTTTATGGAAATGCTGGTGAGCGGAACACATGGGCTCATCATGAGAAAATTGCTGATGACAGGTTTTAACCCACACGTCACTGGAACAATCTTCCAGTGCAGGGACGTTCACTGAGATTATTTCAACAGGGAAATTTACAAAACAATCTTCAGCAAAGAAGAACCGACTTGAAATTAAAGGTGACAGACTGGAGATTTTTTTTTAATCTCTCAGCCTCAACACGGACTTGTTGTCTGGCATTTTAAAGAAATGACCTGCCTGAACCACAACAGCGGAGAATGGAGGATTGTAGTGACAAGGATTTATTGTCCAAAAAAAACCTGATTCAGGGATTAGGTTAAGAGTGAAGGTCTGAGTATGGTAGTTTCTTTTCACATGGAAGGAAATGAGTAAGAGGGACCGTCGCCAACAGAGTAATAAAAACATGCTGTTTGTCCTAATTTTGGTGAAGTTATTGTTGAGTTAAAAGTTTCATAACACACGCCGAGGCCCAGAGGACAGTGCAGTCTGACATACTTTCTCTCTGCTCTCAACAACAGCACTGAAGATTCTCTTGTTTTCTTTAAACCCGCAGAGTTTCCGTCGCTCTCACCGATTACATATCCAGGTGTGAGTGGACGAGTAATGTTACTGAGGACGTGAAATGTGAGCGGGGAGTGATGGAAATGAGATTATGTGGGGAGAATGGGGAGGATTTACCTGCCTGTGTATGATCTGCTCGATATAAAACGCTCAATTTGTTGAAAGTGATGTTTCATTTTGTTGATTTGCCTATGTTTTGTGTTTCAGCTGGCTCTGCTACCACAGTACATGACGGCCACAGTGACTTCACTGAGGAAGAATATGGTCCTAAACTGGACTACAATGGTGTGTAGTAGGACTACAAAGGAAAATTCCGTCTTTGGGTTGTCTATGTCGTTTGGCCTCATTCTTTGTGAACACATTATCTGAACAACTTTGAGCTCCAGGATAAACTGATTACATTTTAAATTTAAAGTCAGGGTCGCTGTTTCATCGCACACCTCATTTGCCATTGTGAATGTTTATCTTAAGAATGTTTTAAGAGACTGTGAAAATGTGACACAGACGTTCACTCGGACTTAGGTTTGAGTGGCCAAATGTCAAAGATCACAAAACATGTTTTGACCCCCTTACATTTCCAAGGGAAATACAAGTGTGTAATTTACTACCATGGTTGCCATGGTAACCCGTACACAGATTAAATGAAGATGGGGGCGGCCTCTGTCTATTTTCATTGGGAGAGACCAGGATGGACAGGATTAGAAATGTGCATATTGGAGAGACAGCTCGGGTCGAGCAGTTTGGAGACAATGCAAGAGAGTCAAGGTTGAGATGGTTTGGTCACGTGCAGATAGTTATACTGTAGCTATTATATTTGACAAAGGATGTTGAAGATGGAGCTGCCAGGCAGGAGGAAAAGGGCAAGACCACAGAGAAGGTCCATGGACGTTGCGAAGGAGGACATGGGGACAGTTGGTGTAACAGAAGACACAATAGAGAGGGCAAGACTGTGGCGGAACCCTTTTGGTCAAGCTGAACAGAAGAAGAAGAAGAAATGGGGCAAAAGCGACTTGTTTTATCTGTGGCACCTCTTGCATTTCTCATCCAAACAAAAAACGTGTGGGCACTGCACACACTGGTGCCCTAAGTGAATCACCTGCCAACTTTGAAGCCTGTCATGGGATTGTTGGACAGACAGACAGACAGACGTGCCTTGAATTAACAGAGATACCGATCTTGATAATGATATTAATGTCTTTTACATTGACACATTAGAGCTGTCAGCTCCACACGACTCGCTCTGTTTCTCAGTTTAGCTGTGTTTGTCAAAGGCACTACAGCTTTAATATGGATCTGAATAAGAAAATCAAGTAATCCTTCTGGCATCGCTTTTACCTCATACAGGAATTTTCACATTGGCATTTTTTATTGATCTCAGAAAGAGAGCGAGAAGGTTTTGCTATATTTAGTTTAGTATTGCATTAAATTTTACCTGGTTTTGCACTGTAAAATTTTTAAAAGTTAGGCAGCCTCCAGAGTTTGGAAGCGTTTGTGGTAAACTGATGAGTGGCACCAGTTTGACTGGAGCATTTTCACACACCGTTTGCATCCGTGTGCTGATGCAATCAGAGATTTTGTTCTCTGGGTAAACAGACCCTCACTGGTGCCACACTCCTGGTCTGACCAACGGGGAGGTGACCTGCCGCTCTCCTCGAGGAGGAGCCTACACCAGCACACTGGGCACTCGCTGTGAGATGAGCTGTGACCGCGGATACCGACGGATAGGGAGGAGCTCCATTCAGTGCCTCGCCAACCGCCGCTGGTCCGGGACAGCTTACTGCCGCAGTATGTGGAACTTTATAGAGTTTTATTCAAAGGGAGTTCTTTTTGCTATCAGTAGAGTCTTCCTGTTTTGCTTCAACCATGTCCACTTTTTATTTACAGTCTTTGATCTACAGCTCAGGTTTCTAATTATGTTGTGATCTAGTGCTGAAATTTGATTTGGGAAAGTGGGAAATACTGACTCACACAATGTTTTTTGGTTTTAGTCTTTTATGGGATTTTTAGACTAGAATAAAAACACCCACAGCCTTAACCTTTATGATCTGTTCTGATTACCTAAGTGGTTTTTCTTTTTTCAACTCTTCAGAGATGCGGTGCCGTGTGCTGCCCCTCATCCCACGCGGCAGATACACCTGCACTCATGGCTTTGAGGTCGACTCCAGGTGTGACTTTACCTGCGACACTGGCTACCGCATTGAGGGGGAACACTCACGCACGTGTCAGCACGGGGGGAGGTGGAGCGGAGCACAGCCAGAATGTGCAGGTACTTTAACATTGCATTGTTTCTCGGTTAAGTTACCTGATACTCAAAACCCGACAACTGTAGCATCTGTGTTGCTGCGCACGTGTGTTTCTTTCCAGATCTGGGTTGGGGTCCATGCTCTTTTCTATTGTTCTTTCATAAACCCACCTCCCAGTGTCCAGCCGCTCAAAAAACAAGCATATTCCCTGGTTATTTGTTTTTTTTTTTTTGGACTCAGCTCCAAACTGTCATTACACTACGACCAGTTTCCCCTCCTCTCATATCTCCTATCTCATATTATTTTGTTTACTTCAGATACCGATCCTCCAAAAATCAAGTGCCCTCCATCCAGACTCAAGGTCGCAGAGCCAGGAAAACTCACAGCCAGGGTGACCTGGGAACGCCCCACCGCTACAGACACCGCCGATAAATCTCTGGAGTATGTCAGGCCTTTCCTTTGCTTCCCTTCCTGTTCATGTTTGAATGCTGCGTCCTTCATCTGAAAACAGGCTCTGAGAAACAATACTATCAGACCTGACTGTCTGCGTGTATACAGTGGCAGCGCAGTTTCACTTTATCGAGTTAAACTGCTGAAGAACAGGGCTTGTTTGAGCAGTATTGTGCACTTCTAAATCTTCTTGGGGCCGATTCTGTGTTTTCAGCTTTAACCCGTTTGCATGTCACCAGGGAGCGTTAGATGCGAACACCTCTACACTGAGAACCGCAGAAAGAGCTTTATGTGAACTCATTCGACAAGGGTTTAAATCTAACAGACCTTTGTTTATATTTAAAATCACACCTTACAGTTTTGACTTTGATGAACATTTTGGTTCCCTCTTGTGTCTCTCCAGAGTAATTCTAGTGGGCCAGGAGCCAGACACCGACTTTAAAGAAGGTGTACACATTATCCGATACAAAGTGTACGATCAGGCCAGGAACCGAGCCGCCTGCAAGTTTATTGTCCGCGTTGAGGGTAAGACGGCAAACGGTAATGTTCCCGTGCATTCGCTCAAACGTCTTACATCTAATTTTCCGTGGTGCCCTCCTTACAGTTAGACGATGCCCTGAACTGCATCCGCCTCTGCATGGCTACGTCACCTGCTCCTCTGACGGGAATAACTACGGTGCCACATGTGAATACCACTGTGATGGAGGATACGAGCTGCGGGGCGTTTCTAGTCGTGTCTGCCAGTTCGGCCGCAACTGGGGAGGAAATCCTGCTGAGTGTGTTCGTGAGTACTGAGCATCATGAACAGGGTTTTGAATTTTACCCTCAGTGCATGGCACTGTATTATTTATTTACCTGTATCTAAATAGGATAATCCCATTACAAGGGAGACATGGCCAAAGTCAGAACACAGGTCAACAACATTAAAGCACAGACAACCAAAAGCTTTACCAGAGCTTTAAACGTGTTTAGGGTTGTGAGGTTTTAAAGTTGAGGCTCAGACTGTAAAATATTAAGTATCAGGTGGTGCTTCAAACCCAAAAGCTTTCTTTCCCAATTTAGTGTCCAAAGGTCAAAGATTATGACTACCACATCTGCATTTTAAGAGAGAGGATACGTAAGAGGAGAGTTTGCCTTTGATCGTTTTTGTAGATAAACACAAACCAGGGACTGAGGCAACAAAACACACAGTGACAACTCAAATCGAGTACACAGAGGTGAGTAAGAGAACCACAATTTGTAACGCGGTGTTAATCAGAACAGTCAATACAACAATGTATAATGATGATTAATGAGGCAATTAATTAATTGCGTCATACATTTTTATAATTTTCTTTTCCAGTAATGTTGGATTTTTGTTAAATATATCGGAATATTTCACAGCTTTGTAGATAAAACCATGTGATAAGTTTTCACTGGAAATTTATTTTTGGTCTTTATTCTCCAGAACTATTCATAACGAACCAACAAGCCTTTGACAATACTTTGCAATTTTTAAAGTTATAAAATACCATGTTTACTCACTCATCTTCCACTGCTTTATCCTCCACATGAGGGTCACGGGGGGGGGGCGTTGGAGCCAGTCCCAGCTGACATGAGGTGAAAGTCCGGGGCCTACTTTTCTGTTAAATTCCAAAAATAATAACAACATTAGTACTCGAATTTCCTGTAGTGGGCGTCTAAACTGTTCAGCGTTGACTTTTTTTTAAATGGATGAAATAAAATGTAACTAACACTTGAGGAGAGGCTCATGTTTTATTGTTGTATCCACTTCTTCTGTGGAACAAATGTGATAGTACAGTATAAAGCCTTAAAGTGTGAAGCCTTTAGGAGGGTGCACTGGCAAAAACTAAATATATACTACCCATACGTACAAAGACATTTGTAAGAACGTTAGGCAGCCCGAGTGGACATTTACTATATTTACTGCTAGTAATACGCAGTAAGTACAAACGAGTTTATAAACTGTACTGTAAACACAGTATTCACAGTAATTGTGCTTTGGTGAATTTGTAGTGATGGAGATTAAATCAGATGTGAAGACAGCTCCCGCTCTCCTGGACCAGTTCCACGAGAAGAGGAGGCTACTGATCGTGTCTGCGCCCAACATATCGGACCCAGACTACCAACTGCAGAACATCATGATTCAAGTGAGGAAACTGCCTGTTGTTCGAGAACGTTTTAACAAACGACGAGAGCCGTCCACATCTGTTTTCCCCTGTGCTTTTCTGTCAGAAATCGGACTGTGGATTAGACCTGAGACACATGACCGTGATCGAGCTGCTGGGCTCTCCACCTCGAGAGACGGGTCGCATTAAAGAAAGTCTGCTCAACTCTGAAGTCGTCGAGGGTTTGAGGTAATAGTTAATAGCAGTTTTATGGTTCAGTCTCAGGGGGAACCAATGATCAAAAAAGGTCATTCGTGTTGACGTTCTCTAGTATGTTCACAAGTTCAAAAATCCACTTCTCTTTTTTTAATGTCAGGAGCCTCCTCATCTAAAAGGAGTCTCTGTTATTTTGATGTTTAAATGGAAAAAAAAATCCATTGGAAAGATGAACAGTGGTTAAAAATAGCAGCACACAAACTCAAAGGAGCTGCTTTAATGGGGTTTTGAGAGAATAAACACAACAGCAGCAAACATTTGGATCCAGGTCCCATAAAAGCTTCACTTAAAGTTCACCATTTTGCACCAGACATACAGACAGAGACATGCGAGTGTTGATCCTTGATCCGTTTGAGAAGAGGCAAAGACGCAGCTTTTTTTTTTTTTCCACTGACTGTGCAATGTGAGTAAGGGGCACTGCTCACTTTTTCCAGAATGTGGAAAATCTCTGCCGGAGTGAGTCTCTTCCACCACTGACGCACAAACCCCAGAGCTGAGTGAGAGAAGCGTGAGGCACATTCTTTAAGTGCACACTGCGAAATGCAAAAGAGAAACAGTGAACAAGGGCAGAATTTGGACAACAGACAGATGAGAGCAGTAGAGGTTTTAGCCCCAAAGAAAAACAACTCACCTTAAATCAGTGGCACTAAAACCTACAGACCAATCCAAAAATCTTGTGGTTTACAAAAAACAGTGACAAAACAGATCTACTCAATGCAAGGATGTCTGTCCAAACAAGATAAAGTAATGTACTGACTCCAGAATGCTACATTCATGGTCCTGTGAGCACATTACACTGGTTCTTAAATCACTGCCTTACCTTCCTGTGTGTCCAAGGATAAAATGTACGATCCCACTACTACATCATTAAAACAAATTAAACAATCTCAGGTATAAGTGATTTACTCCAGACAGATCGTCTGTTGTGTTCTCAGAAGTAAACACAAACCAGGTGAAGAAGATTTGAGTTGCTAAGCTCCTCATGTGTGGAAACAGCTTCCTGAGAATCTGAGATGAGTCAAAACTGTCATCACAGCTTTAAACATTGTTTGTGCATCTCACCAATAAATTGCATATGTTGTACATGCCCCTTTTAATCTTGAACTATTTCTTTACTTGGCATCTGTAAGGCTGTATAAATAAACTTAGGTGCCAGCTGTCCAATTAAAAGGTGCACTAACAACGGATCAAATGACTGTGCGAAATATACAGTAAGTGGGCTGCTTGTGTTGACAGCTCAGTTTTCCACAGCTCTATGGAGACCACAGCACTTCTCTGCTCTCATGTGCTGTTTCTCGTCACAGAAGGCAGCTTTGTTCGGCACAATGCTGCTGTACACCAGCTGCTCAGCACCAAACCGCTGACTGATGCCAGGATCAGACTACACAAAATTCAGGCTGAATTTCCAAGCAATTTCGTCAACAATAACGTTGCATTAAAACCTGCAATACCTGAAATGTATGATCAGCTTTAATGCTGATATAATGAACAACAAATCTCTACTGCAATTACTAGTTAGTTGAGTTGTGGAGCATATTTCCTGCCACCTCATGAATTGTACTCATTTTGCCCTCTTTTCTGGCTCTTGGCCTGCAAAACATAGTATTTGGCTCTTTTACTGGCTCCTCACCAACCTCTGCTATTTGGTGTTGTTGGGTTCTGTCGGTGTATCAGTGTATTTTTTATTTTTTTAATAAAGATGGCTGAAAGCACTGTCTGAAAACAGTGCTAATGAAGGCCAGGAGAGTGAACCAAAACAGAGAAGTCACGGACTGGAAAAGCTAATACTAATTATAAGCTGCTTCATTATAACCCTATATGAGAGAGTGGACTGCCGCTTTAATCGATCTATTTGCCGTCTCTCCCTGCAGGCAAGCATTCAGAATCTCCAGATCCTACTTTAGCATGGTGCTGCTAGACAAGCTGGGCATGGACCGAGAGCGTTTCATCACTCCCATTGGCTCGGATGAGCTGTTCTCCTACATTGACAGCTTCCTGCTGGATGAAGAGGAGCGAGAGAGGCTCGAGCTCCGCAGAGACTTCTGCGACTAACTTAATAAATCCCTCCGGTTGCCATAGTCATAAACTTATCAGCAATACTATAGCAGCACGAGGATGGAACGTCAGGTTCAGAGGAACATTAGGTGGGAGAACAAGGACAAGAAGGCAGGTCCTCGTGTTCAAATGTGATTATTAGAGAACACTGAAGCAATAGCACTGTTTCTTCTCCATCAAGTCGATTAAGAGAGAACATAGAACACACAAAGATGCCTGTTGGTAACCTGATATTTAAGGCCACGTGTGTACAAATTGAGCTGGATGAACCTGCTAAAAATTGATTAGCCTCATTCCCCACGCCAGTGGTTGGTCAGGCCTCCTTTGTCACTCGTGTGAATTGCGATGTCACAAACACTGTACAGTTCAGTGACAATGTTACGGCCGTTCCTTTCCCCTCTTTTGATCGATCCGTTCAATTGATCTGACTGATGAAATAAAAAATTTTGAGAAATGTTCCAAGTTGTGAAAAGTAAGGCTCGTCACAAACATTCATGGTTATTGGCTATGAGGCTAATGTTAATGTTAACCGCAGTTAACCGCTGTAAAATGACACAGGAATTTGTACTGCTGCCAAAAATGAAGCAGAGGAGACAATTACCATATTTACCCAGGTTATGTTTCCTCAAATGCCAATTGGAGCCAAAAAATATAAAACACAAGCATTGCAGAATCATTTAACTTTGACCAGTGAACATGGGGTATCAGTGACATCTAATGGTCAGACTGTAGATACAATAAGTAATTAAATAATGTAATAAATCCTCCCTAACCCAAGCTGGTAAAGGAAACACACTTGGGTTGGATTGGAAAATCATGCTGGCCTTCACAAACCAGAGAGGATGTTGATCTTCTTCATTTCCATAAGAAAAGCATGATCTGACTGGTTTGGGCTGCTGAAGAAAAATTATGGCACAAGACCCTTAACTTAAGTACATACAAAAAGGCTAATTCTAAGTTTATGGAAACCAAAGAATTTTTATTTTAAAGCACACTTGTATATAAACCTAAATGTTACACACTGGGCCTTTAATGAAAACACCTTATATTATGACCAGCAACCACTGCTGCACAAGACTGAGGATCATATGAGTGGACAGATCATTTAAGAATGAAGCAGGTGTTTAACACAGATGAGACAATTACATCTTAGGTTTAGTCGAGTGAACAGAATAATAATGGCGACTGTGAGGTAAAGACTGAAACTCTCCACTGAAGAAGAAAACGAGAGATTTAAGAATTTAAAATATGGCTTTATTATTTTTATATAAATATAGTTTCAAATCTAAGTATTACTGTACAATAAAGTGGTATAGATCAAACTAAGCACAATTAGTTTGATGCAACAATCTGTATAAAACCATGAAGGTTGACTTGTATGTGATGACATTTTGTGCTAAGTGCTGTGCATGATTTTAACCATAATAACAGGCCTTATATGCAGCCTAAATCTTAAAAACATGAAATGACTGTGTCAGTGCTCTTGAAATAAAGATTTCAGTGTTGTGCGTTTTGACACATGTTCAGCAGTAACACGTTGGTTTGGGGGGGAGGACAGATGTGAGCAGATACCTCGTGTTCAGCAGATCTGTGAACTGTGAGTCTCTGCTTCTGCTTTGATCAGTCTCAAAACAAAAATCAACCCACGATATCACATTCGTCTCAGAGGCCACAGTCTCTCTCCTTTCTGGTATCTTTTCTTCCTGAGGTCTAGCCTGTCCTCATTTGCCCTCATCTTTCCGCATAGTAAACCGTAGTGGAAGAGTGCCCTCTGCCCATGAATCAGGGTACTGCATCATCTTCTCCCACAGACTGACCTCCTCTCCAACTGAGTCCATTTCCACTTCCTCCTTACCTATTTTAACAGTGCCTGCAGGGTGAAAATTACACAGTGAATTCAGAATTAGTGCAGTGTTAGCTGCTGTAATGAATAATTATGAAATTCTTTCACAGTCTTCACAGTGGGGAGGAAATAAAGCTTTGCAGTACTATAGAGGCTTCAGCAGTAGAAGAAAATTAGCACATCTTTTCCATAAAGGCCATTTAAAAAAAATTATAGTATTTTTCTGTCTTTGCAAGATGATAATTTAAATTCACCTTCATTCCAGCACTATGTGTATTTTAAGATTAGAAGCCAGACAAGAGTTGCTCCCTTGCTGTTGTCAAAAACAACAAGCAATTAAAAGGCCAGTTTCAAGATGTTTCTGTCCGTTTAAAAGATGCCCAAATAAACATTTAAACAAGTTTTCCTTACTTTCATTATTGCTCCATCCATTCATTATTTTCTAATATGCAAAAAACCAGTGTCAGAATATACTCACTGGCCACCTTCTTAGTTAATCCTCTTCTACGACTAACTGATGCCATTATCTAATCAGTAAATCACATGGCAGCAAATCAACGTATTTAGGCATATAGACAGGGTCAAGACAACTTTCTGAAGTTCAAGCTGAGCAACAAAATGGGAAATAAAAGGGATTTAAGTGACTTTTAATATGGCATATTTGTTAGTGCAAGGCGGGCTGATCTCAGTATTTTAGAAAGTGCTGGGATTTCTATATACAACCATATCTGAGGGTTTACAGAAAATAGTCAGGAAAAAAAAGGAAATTATCCAGCAAGCGGCAATTCTCTACGAGAAAAAAATTGGCTTAGAGAAAGTATCTATTGATCTGTGTGAACAGCAAGAAAAACCTGTTGTCCTAGTGCTTTTTAAATGGACCAAAGGCAAATTATCCTGTTTAACAAACACCAGCTGATCTGCTAACAGGATCTCACAGAAAGTAAACACACAAAATCATAACAAAAAGGAGAAATATCTCAGAATTCTTACAACGCTCCGGTCACAGAAATAGAAACATTTGTCAGTTTTCTACCTTTTCCAGAGCTGAGACGGACTCCTCCTAGGAATTCGTTGCTCAGCATGGCCTCCTTGTCCCACACAGTCAGCTCCAGGCACATCCCTCTCAGCTCCTCCGCAACCAGGTTCTTGTATACGAATGTGTGGTCATAGTGAGGGTTCAGGTTTTTCCTCACAATCGAAGTCTTCCTCTTTGTGGTCTTTGCTTTAGTTGGGAACAAATATCTGCAAGAGCACACACACCAAATTAGTTTCCAGGCTCATGGAGAGAGCACCAGGGCCATTTTGTTTCCAGTTGAATGAGTATTACTTGGACTTTGAGAAATTAGATAAAAATGCAGTTGGCCTACCAAGTTTACACATATTTTAAAAAGTCTGCTTTACACAATAATCAGATTGTGCTTTTGTAACACATAAATGTACACACTTACCCTTTTACAAAGCTATCCGACATGCCCCCTGACTTCATGGCCATCAAATTCTTTGCCTCTTTAATTAAGACATGCAGTTCCCCCCCGTCCTCAGTCCCTGACTTTTTGCCTAAAGAGGACAAACATTCTCAAAACATCTTGAGGAAAAGTGTCTCAAAAGGCCACAGATAAACCATGTTGTTTTTTTTAAATCAAAGTCTTACCTTTACCAATTTTCCCAGCTGTTTGCTTTTTAGGGGTGACATACTTTAAAGAGATCACAATCTCTCCTCTGTACTGAGCAAAAGGTGAAGTCTGCACAGCAGCAGCAGCCTGTTTCGTTCAAGTAAACGAACATTTAGGTCACACAAGAGTGGACACAACACAAAACACACAAAAGTTAACATGTTATCAGTTCTAACATGCAGCTAACATTTACAAATAACAGACAAATCAGCATGTAATAAAATTATTATTAAAATGCTGATCAATAAATACTTAAAAACAATACGTACTAACATTACATTTGAATGAAGATAAAATTTTCACAAAGAAATTGTAGAGTATTTGAGCAGCTGCCAGCAAACACTTACCAATAGATCTGGGAGAACTAAATCTATAGTGGTCATGCTCTCCTCATTACAGATGATCAATAGCTTCACTTTGTTTTTATTTGCTTTGACCTTTGGACTGATGTCGAATGAATGAGTGGAAATGTAATCATTCTCTTATCGGTAAACAAAACCACTTCATTCCCCATTTTGTTGCAGTTTGCCATAATTTATACAATTGTCTCCCTTAACATCCTCTTAAACATTAGTTTGCACACACACTGTGCAAAGCCTTCTTGCTTTACTTTATGCGGTTACAGACAGAAGGACAAATCACTTAATCCCCCTGCTTTATCAGCTCGAACTTAAATATGTATGCATCATGCCTTGATAATGGATACAAACAGAGTCTATATAAAAAGTGGTCGCAGTCTTCCAGTTGCAAAATGAACTCATTTTGCAAACCCCAGAGAATCACAAATGAATACAATATCAGTTTTTGTAACCCAGAGATTCACAGATCTTAACTTGCTACCTACTGGATAATAACAGCTGTCAGTCACACTGGTGTTCACTCATATGTGCTGAGCTGTATGGTCTATTCTCCTCTAAATGGGAACATGATTTACAAAACTGACATTATGTTCCATTGAAGATGACCAGAAACTAGCAACTGAGACCATTAACAACCAGGGAGATGTTTAATGATGTCATAATCATTAGAGAATTGGGCTCATTTTCCCACAAACATAAAAAAAACAACCTTTTTTTAAACAGCCACCTCCCCGTTGCTCCCTGGTGGCTAACTGCTGCTTCTGTCCTACTTCTTAGGCTTCATTTCTCAAGCCAGAAAGCTAAATTCAATTTTATAAACAGTCTACGGATCTAATATAAACATGTAAACACTTATGTACCTCCACTTGGCAACTTCACATTCATTCAAATAGAATGGTAAAGAAAAAGTTAATTTGCTATAAATAATCTACCTTTGAGCATAGATGCAAAGTTTCCTCATAGGGGGTGTCGAGGTCTCTGCAGTCCAGGGGGATTTCCACTTCTCCCAGGAAGACATTGCGGCTGAGGCGACCATGATGCCACACTGACATCAACACTGAGCGGGTGAAAAGCTGAGTGCGGCTGATAGAGTACTGGAAGAGGAAAAGGAGACTGGGCATATCAGAGGACTGCCTCACAACTGACACTATCATTGTGTCTTGTTCAAATAATCAAATTTAAGAGTTTAATGGAAGTAAAATCCTCTTATCCTGTTCTCAACCTTTAAGAAACAAAAATAAGATTACAGAGGAATAATGTGACAAGTGGATTCAGTGAGTTGTTTGCTACTGTATTTAAACTGACTGTACATCAAGAGTCGGGGGGGGGGGGTATTAGGTATTCTTATCTACATTGTGATCTTCTCTGAAGGTGAGCTCATTATTTGTAGCTGGCATGCATGGCACAATCTGGGAGTGTTAATTCAATAGGATAAGGTCAGCAGTTTGAGAAGAGTCAAATATAAACCATCACCTCCAGTGTTTCTTTGTAGACAGGGTTGATGGTGTTTCTTCTAATGGTGGTTTTCCTTTTGCTCTGGCGAGATTTGTCAGGGAGTAGATAACATTTGACGTAACTGAAACACAGAAATAATACACAGAAATTAGAGTGTGTTTCTCCATGGCTACAGTATTTTGCTGTATTTCCTGATTAAATGCTGTAGGAAAAAAACATCTGTTGACATTCAATTTCCTGTGAAACCAGAGTAATCACCTCTGGGACATGATTATGGCAACTTTGTAAACACAGCAAACTCTTATCTACACTGATCAAAGCTGTGCTAACATCACTGAGCAGTGTGTGTGTGTGTGCAGGAGAAAAAAAAAATATTTCAGAGCTCAAGTTGGCACAGTCTGAAGCAGCCAAAGCTTCAAATTGTGTATTTGGCTTATTGGAGCCTCACATTACAGCTGTGCTTGGAAAAAGTAAACATATTTTAACTTATTTACGGGTTGGACAACTGCCGTGAGGTGTCAGCATAGGCCAGCCCGCGGCACTCCTTAATGAAGACCTCAAGGCTCTGGGTGTGGTTGTCGTAGCTCAAAGAGAAGACGATGTCTCCGCTCACCTCGACGCTGTCAAAGTCTCCTGCGTCACTGTAAATACTCATCAAACTGCCCAGAGCACTCTGCAGAGACATATACACACCTGAGATCAATAAATAACCATTAACAACACGTTTCATTAGTATTACAGTTGCTGCAGCTCAAAACAGAAAAACAAGACATAACACGGAAAACGGAGAGGGGGTTCATAGAAAGTGGTTTCGTGTATCAACACAAACATTATTTCTGTTCTGAGACAACTCCAGGGGAGGAGCAATGTGAAAATAAACAGGATATTTAAATAAGAAAGATGGGAACAAAGTTGGCAATACATGACAAGTTTATTTACATTAATTTAAATCAATAAAGAACTTAAAGCAAACTGCTTCACGGGTAGCTGTTTGGCTGTAGTTAGCTCAGAGCAAAAGCTCACCAGCTCACAAGCATTTGATCCCCACAGTGACTGTGGGAGTGGACACACCTGTGAAGCTGTAGATGCTCGCTGCGATTATTTAACATCAGTTCTGCTCTGACTGACATGACAAGACTTTAGACGACTAATGTAAGCTGTGAGAAATATCAATAATTTACCTTTGAGCTGTGCAAGCTGGAGGAGCTTGAAGCCAATGTCCTTTTATGAAAGCTAACCAAGCGGTCAATATCTTCGTCCTCCTCTTCGTTCTCCTGTAGCATGATAATATAGACAATCAGACGGCAGATCACGTGCTTACACACAGAGGGGAATTGTGGCCATTACAACAAGAGACTCACATTAGTAACACACTCTAATGACTGACTCTGGCATTACAAAAAAAGAAGTCATTTTAAACATTTGAGACATCAAATGAAAAGAAAGAAAAGTAACAAAAGATTTTTTTTTTCCAGTCGCCCACTCACCTGTATGTCTAATCCTGGTACAGAATGACTCCTGTTGCCCATTGAAGCCTCAGATGCATCTTGTCCATCACACAGGACCAGTGATGACCCATGATCTAAAAAACATTTTCAGACAATGATTTTACAACACCGTCTTTGTACACATTTATATTTTACTATATAAAATACTAACCAGGAGGCTTTTGGACTCTTTTGACACTTTTCTTGAAGAGTCTATCAACGTCCAGCTCTGGGCTCACATGTTCTACTTGGTTGGCCTACGGTGGCAACAAAAGAGAGACAGTCAGGAAAGGGAAAAAAGATAATATTATAAGAGACCACGTTCACTTTACAGCATCTTACATTGCTGGTGTCTGAGTTAGCGCTCTCACTCCTGTCGACATTTGCTTTGACTGGAATGGTGAGACTGGACGCACTGGACCCTGTTGTGCTGGAATGAACTGACTGGTTTCCTCTCCTTGTAGGCAATACAAATTAATATTAAATACAACTTTAAACTTTTTACCTGTGAAATACACTAAATACAATGTGCAGATGTTTAACTCTCCCGACCAATTTTACTGAAAGTGGACATCTTGGTGCATTTTTATGCCAAATATAAAAGATTTAGGATATGACTTTAATTAAATAGGTTTTCATTCACATTCCAGACTTTTTAATTGCAATTTCAGTAACAGATTTTATATTGCTAAATTATATCAACTATAAAATCTAAAATGACGTTCAAAAAGCAATGTGATCATTTATCATCTCACAGTGTAAAGAATTATGAGGCACATTACAAAAACTATAATTTTAAAAAATATCAGACCTAGCCTTGGCCTCAGACTAGTCAAGATCTGAAGAAGGCCAGTTGTAAAGGAGGACATAACACCTTGGTAAAATTGCAGTGATTTAGAATAGACATTTGTGAGTTTACCAAGGTTGGTCAGGCGTCGCACGGCTAGACTCGGTCTCGGTTTTACTGCTACTTAAACTGCTGTTTTCTGCAGATTCTGTGTCACTGCGTGCCAGCTTTGACCAAATGTCCTCTTTGGATTCAAATGATTCTTTTGAAAGAATCGATTCCGAATTCTTGACTGCATGACTGAGGGGGGGAAAAAAAAAGGTCAAAAGTCAATACATTCTTAACCACTGCTTCTGAAATAATTGACAAAAAGTGATGTAAAGAAAGAAGACAAACTCTTTGTTCTCTGTTAGATTTTTCTGCCTGGGCTGAGGCACAGGAGGAGTATCTGGGTTAATGTCATTACTTCTCAACAGTATTTCTCCAGTCGTCTCACGTTTATTTACTGCAACACAGAAAAAAAAATATTAACACTTCCACAAACTGTTAAATGAAAATGCATTCATGCTCCTACTCTTTTTTAAAAGACATTTCCCTCCTTGCACTGTTTAACTGGAACCACATTCCTGTGACTGGGCATTTCATGTGGGCCTGCTTCAGAGCTGTTTACATTCCTGGTTGAACAGTTGATAATCACACTTCCTTTTCCTGTACTCACATGGCTGTCTCTTTTTCAGGGACACGCTCACGAGGGTATGTCCAGGCTCTGACGAGAAGCGGTTGACCCGCTGATCATAAAACCAGTCACCTGTTCTTTTCTTTATGTCCCTGTAATCCAAGAACAACACTTGTTAAATGACGCAGCAAATTCATTTCTCTTTTTCAGCCAAGTGCCACACTAGTTAATGGTTACTGTGCCTGCTCTCAGATGTGCGCTGTGTGCTCTGAGCTCAACGTGTTGTACATTAGTCTTATGATTAGTGTAGTGTTTATTTGCAGTTATATTGCTTAAAATAATAGTTTTCATAGACGGTCATTACTGTCAGCACCACATCATACAAATGACAATTAAAAAAGGTTAAATAAATAGACCTATTACCAGCAACAAATTATTTGACTTTCCTTGTCTATAGCCTATAATGTCATACAAAGTGCTGTTCTTGTTACTTAGCCACTCCCTCTTTTTTAAATGTGCTGGACAAGATAATTGAAGCCGAAACATTAAAGTGAAGAAGTCAACTGTTGAAGTGCTGACCACCAAATTAATAGGCAGCTGTTTTGATAATCATTTTATCAGTTTGAAAGGTTCTGCAATAACACTTTAAATTTGATCTTTTCTGGTTTTTGTCATTTTTTTAAATTAGGGAAACAAGTATTAACATTTTGCACCATGATAAACTTAAGATAAAATCAACAGATTAATCAATAATAAATAAAACCGTTGGTTATGAACCCTGGTAAAAACCACTGTTAATTATTGGTTCTGTCTTTATGACCTATCTGCTTTAAAATGGCTTCTAGTTGGTTTCTGATTTCAGTGACAAAAAGTGTAGCTGCCTTAAAAAAAAAATGAATGCATTTATATAATTTTTTATGAGATATTATCTTTTAAGCCAGCAACCTTTATGTCCATATATGTGCATAATGTGTGTGCAAGTTAAACCTGAAAAGGATCTACACAATGAAGCTTCCAGAAACAGCATGAACAGCATCTTACGATTCTTTGGCGCACACACAGCACAGCCAGGATCCGTCGGGGAGGACTGTCCTGCAGTTGCGGCACACATCGTGGTTGCACATTTTACACTGGCTGGAGAAAAAACTCAGTGTACTCAGTGGCTCCAGGCATCGGCCACAGATACGCTGACTGTATTTTCCACTGCCACGTTTGGCCCCTTTCCTCTTTACCTCCAGCAAATCTGTCTTTAACTTCCTGTGACAAAAATAATTGCATAAGTGACAACACACACCGGGTCTGATGAGGCGATTCACTTCAGAGATCATTGATTTAATCAATGATTTGATGCCTCATGATTCAGTCCTCCATGCTACATTTTCATTAGCTAATTCAAGGATATCTTTTTTTTTTTTTTTTTTTTTTTTAAATGCTCCATCCCAACAAACTGCAGCTTCAAGCAAATGGAAAGTCAACAAGCTACAATGTTACGTGGCTACATTTGATGACTATGTGCTGAAAATGCACATGCAGAATTGTCCAGGTTCACATTGCAATGCATCTTAGACATCATTTTTCAACAATGTTAATACAGCTGCACAATATGGTTTTAAAAAAATAACATACTGTATTGTGGTTATTTTGACAGATACTGCAAATTCTTGCATGTCAACCACAATTTTCATAAAGAAATTATCAAATAATTTTTTGATGCCTCTCAAATAAACAAAACATTTTCTTATATAAAGAGTAAGATTGAGGGCCACGGAATTTCTACAGCACATTTGAAGTTTATCACACTGCTGTTTTGTCATTCCACACACCAGCCATCTACAACATATTACATTTCCTTCTAAATAATAATTTCTATTTCTTGAAAATTGGTAAAATCTTATTTCATACTAGAACTCACTTTGCTCTCTCTCCCACTTATTCTGACACAACACACAAAGACAATATATAATGTAAAGTCAGACTGGTTAAAAACATAATTTGAAATGACACACATTTAGTTGTGTAACTGCATCTGTTGTGGGATCCACAATGGTCACAGAGAACATATTCAGGATAAAAGCTGGAAACAAACTTAAATCTGTCCATTTGTCACTGGATTTTTCAGGACAGATGCTTAAACCAGGTCTGATCAAGGTCAATAACTGTGACAATACAACACCTGAACCCTGACATGGTAAACTAAGACCAGAGGACGATCAGTGTCACCAGCACATTTATTAACTCAATTTGCCACATGTCAACAATCCAGGGAGGTGGTGAAATGATGAGGAGAATTTTATAATTCCCTATTTAAATTTCTATTTCATTTTTGGCCACAAATGTCTGTTTCCAACATGGTAATGCACCATGACATGGGAGACATCAGTTAAGTGTTTCAGTAATTCAAATTAACTATTCTGTACAACAACATGAAATGTTGTTTTCTCACCGTACGCGCTGCTCCTCAGCCTGTCTCAGCTCTTCATCCCGTTGTAACACCTCAAGGATCAGCTCCCGCTCAGAATCAGACAGGAAGCTCAGATTGATCATGTCAGCAGCCTGGGGCATTGTGCCTTTAAAAACGACCCCTTAATGCAGATTAACTGACTATGTGAGTAGATTCTGCATTGAAATGGACACCTGCAGACAAACAGAATATCAGGGAAATTGGAAAGGTAAAAATATTGCATAAAAAAATGATTCCATACTACATGGACAACATATTAAAAAGTGGATGTAGACTTCCAGTTTGAAAAATGAGGCTTAGGAGGCATAACAAAAGTAACATTTTGCTACTAGGAAAATTAGCCTAGTTAAAATCTGTCAACTTTTATTCTGAGTAGTTGATAGACTCAATTGCTAGTTAAATTATGCCCCTATTTAGAATAAAACAGAGTACAGCATAAATGAGTAGAGTTCAGTGTGAAATACAGATAGTACAATCTAACAGGTTCCTTGTGGAAGGGAACATCTTTGCTTTTCAGGCATCAAAAACTGACATGGTCCTGGCCAAACTACTGGAAGACTGTCTCCATGGGTCACCATAGTTCAAATGCAGCAGTAGCAAGATGCCAGTAAGAACACGGGTTATTTTCCTCAAAGCCACTGCTGTGTTATTTCTTAATAAGCACCAGGAGTGAAACTAATATTACAATCGATTTATTTCTTGATTACTTTCTCTATTAGTAGTTTGGTCCATGAAATACAGAAAACGGTGGAATATGTTGATTGGTGTCTCCTGAAACCTCAAAATGGTTAACCTGCAGAAACGCTTGATGAACAAGATAGATAACGGGTGAACGTTTTTCTCAAACCTGTTTTTGCAATACAAGTAAAACAAGGAGTGAAGAGACACCAGAGACTGTTGCATATACTTATGTATCTAAGCACTGTCAGACTGGTTGCTACAATTACAGTAATAGTGGTAAACCTAAGGCAAACTTGGTGCTGGCTGGATGCCCTACAGTGATGAAGATACAGACAGGCAGTGAGCTGCATGATACTAATTTAATTACACTGTCTGTTGGAGTAAAAGCCACAGTTGCCAGTGTGCCAATCCTAGCCCTCATGACTATTTAAATCTCACGGCAGAATATGTAAAAACACACAAATGCAAAAAGAAAAACAGTCGGAAATGGTCAACCATGGGAATCAAGATAAAGCCAGAGACTTATCATTTTGTGAAATGTTTTCCATGTCACAAGAGGGCAGGAATTTATCTAAAACCGGGACCAGGTTCTGGCTGAACACAGCATTTCCAAAAATGATATATGACTAAAAAGAAACCAGGACATGAGTGGATTTGAAAATCCCACAGAAAGGCTCTGCCAAAGTGAAAGGTTGTTTTAAATGGGAGGGACAAAAACAACATGAGCTGGTTTCCCACCCTCTAAGGATACAGAGAGATAGGTGGAGTTCAGAAGCTTAACCATTTGATAAAGCCTAGCATTAATCTTATCACTTTCCCTCATCTCAAAATTTATGCTCCATTGGTTATTTAAACTGCCTCAATGGAAATTTAAGTTTGGAAAAAAACTTACATGTGAAAGAAAGCTACAATTTCAAACTGTGTGCAAAACTTGAAACCATGTATTCCTCATTGTTGGAATGCCTGAAGGCAACTAACCCCAGCAGTGTTAAAATACCTGCCAAGTTACTTGTTAATGTGACCCTTCAGGAAATGTTGCATGACCAAAATATACTGCTCTAAATGGAACAATCCTGTTATAATAACAAAGCTGGTTACATTCACAAGGAAGTGCATTTTCTCAAAAACACTGGGCTGCTGACAAAGTGTAGCACAATAGACATGTGAGCTGAAGCAAACTGCAAATGGGATTAAATCTATTTTGCTAATTTGGAAAGCATTAAATTAAGTCTTTGCTGTTATTTCACATACATGGTGTCCCAGCACAGACTCGACTGGACATCTAAATTAAAATTTAGTCTGCTAAATAAAGTAGTAGTAGTTAGTAGGAACACAAAAACTGACAAGTGTATACAGTCTTCAGTTTTAAGATACTACCTCATTTCTTGTACACAGATAAATCTGTAATGCAGTCTTTTTATATACTTTGAAGGGATAATTAAGGAACACATTAAGGTGTGAGAATGCCCTACACTTAGATTTGAGTGTTTTTCTCCATGCATTAATAGATGGACAGTTAAACAGGGTTGCAAATAACAATAATCTTCATAGTCTGCATTGTTCAATTAATAATTTAGGAACTAAATGCTTAAAAAAAGGAACTCTAATGGCAGCGGCTCAAAAGCAAACATGCGTACGTTTTCCATACAAACGTGTAGGATTAGCTTCGCGATGTATATACTTACGTTTTCCATACAAACGTGTAGGATTAGCTTCGCGACGTATACTTACGTTTTTCATACAAACTTGTAGGATTAGCTTCGCGATGTATATACTTACGTTTTCCATACAAACGTGTAGGATTAGCTTCGCGATGTATATACTTACGTTTTCCACACAAATTTGTGTTGGACGCGACTCGAACGTCGACGTAGAATGTTTACGTTTTCCATGCAACTCACTGTAGTACGACGAGCTTCTCAATGGCTGCGTAAGTGAACGTGAAACGCATACGAAAACTACTTAAAACTTTAACGAACGAGTGAATTTGAATTTAACGGACACAAAAATCCAGTGCGACACAAAATACAAAGGGAGGCACGGAACTGCTTGTGACGTTACGTTTCTTTTATCCGCTTGAACCAGTGCCTTATACTTGAAACGTGAACTCAGAATTCCTTCACCGTTTTTTTTAATTACTGAATACAACACACCTGTTGTTAAATGTCGACTACACCCCGCTACGCGCCTCACGTCACTGCGGCAACGGCGTGATATTCTGACGACAAAAGAAAAACGTTTTAAAAAAAAGCAGTAAAGCCAACTTGTAAGATAAAATCGTCTATCCACAAACGAGACTGCTCACCTGCATCAACTGTGACCATAACCGTGGCTTTTGCTCAACTTCGTTTGGTCGTCTCTCGTCTCCGAACTGTTGACTTTAGTGTGTTGGAGTCAAACACCGGAAGATAAGGGAAGTTTGCGGCAGACAGAAGGAGCGCCTCTCCACAGTTTCCATGACAGGTGCTTCTCCTGTGCTCTGTTTACCACAGGAGGGCTGCATGTGGAAAATTTCACTAACTTTCCAGTAATGATCAAATCCTGGTTCTTCTGAGCAGGGAAGGAATGGATTCAACAGGTTTACAGTGCCCGTTTTTTTTGCTATTAAGAGAATCAAACATATAAAAACGCCTCACTGGAGAAAATAAATACAGTCAAGGAGATACTGCTGCTGATACCTTACACAGGGGCGTTTCAATTAACTTTGGAGGCCCAGGCATAATGGACCTGGAGGGGCATAGTGAATCCACAGATTGTACATAAAAATGGACTATTTGAAAAGTGAGGCGCGTAGTTACAGTTAGGCACCAGGGTGTGACTTGGCTAGTGGCAAAAATAACTCGCATTGTTGAAAGGAACATTTATAATGTCATTACACAGTGGTCTCGATCGCTAATTTCAGGTCTTCTCCAATTGCATATGATGTCAATTTCATAAAATGTTAGAATTTAGAGGAAAAAAGACAATAAAGCGCTCATGAATGGATTAATAAGTGTGATTATTAGCTGGTATCATCCAACAGGTGACGTTTTGTAAGGTCTCAGCCTTACTGTGTAAGGTGCCTTGACATCACATACGTATTGATCATATACATATACGGTTGTGAGCCAACCCATTTTTCTGCTGTTCTTTGTTGCCTCCCTTAAGCACACATGCTCTTCCTGGTTCATACGTTGAAAAACTGCCGCTTTTAGTAGCAAACCCATGACATGGGGCCTTGTAGAGTTTTAGAACAAAGGTGTCTTTGCCTATCAACGTTTTGCAAAAACACGGTTATTGGTGACTTTATTTGCATATTTATTATGATAATATTAATATCTACTGAAATCAAAATCTAAATAGTACTTAATGGCTATCGCTGGGGACTATGTAGTTCATGATTGGTACTGCACTTAAAAATAAATACCCAGGTCTGTAAAATATGGATATTTTTGACACATAGTGCTAATACCATTTTTTGCCTTTATCCCCTGGTACCTCTACAGCAGATACAGTACATATGGGCGATAAGGAGAAAAGCAGAATGTTAATCTGCCACAAGTCTACTTAAGGGCCTCTCTGCTCTTTAGTATAGATTATTGATGGAAGGATGAACACTAATTCAACCTGAAGATATTCCCTTATTTGGGTCCAAAATCTGTCAAAGTTCACCACTACATCATATGACTCACATACTCATGAAACTATTTAGCGGTCCCTTTGTATGAAAACATGTTTATTGTTCCAGTTGTATCTGTTAAATTATAAAGCATCCACAGTTCAAAGGATAAAACTGGGTCAATATAATTTAAGTATACTCACAAAATAAATTTGCATTTATGGGCCACAGTCATTTATGTTTTTGGTTTTAATTTTGTTAGGTGTCAGAATGTTACCAAACCTATAAAGCTTTGTTGCACCACTAAAAACCTTCTGGACCAGAGGGGATGAACAAGGAGAAGATGAGGGACTGCAGTGTAGATGAGTTATAAATGAAGAAAGGAAGTTGAGGTTGCCTCTACATCTATGTTCATCCCCTCAGCTCAGAGTGGCCTACACTCCAAATCCAGCACAACATGGTGAACGTGAGGTGCATATGATTTAATGTGCTCTATGTGCTGGATCTTTGTCATCCATGATGCACCACTGACTTCCTTTAAAAGAGAAGTGATGCGTTTGGCTGTGTCATCAGCCCAGGTCTGCCAAACCTCTCTGTCAGCTTTCTTCCCAGAAATCCTCTGAGTGGCATCATCAATTGCTGCAGTGTTCAGTAACGGTGAAGTGACATTCTGGTGAATGTGCAAAACACCACCAGTTGTTCTCTTCAGCAGGCGGCAAGCGACTGGCCATCCTTCCTCAGAACTTGGTATGAGACCCAGATTCACACGGTCGGCAATGTTGCACAGCTGGAGCTGGAAAGAGAAGATGAAGATATTCAGCACTTTTAACTAAACTGTTTTTTTTTTTAAACCAAAAACTTTCATCAATTATTTTTATAATTAAGTTTATCAGAATTTGAGAGCTCCAGTGTTACCTGCTTTTGACGGAATAAACTTAAATATTTAAGCCCTGAAAGAAGTCCTGATGACTTCACTGGTGGAATATGAGATTTACAATAATCAAAACTTGCATTATGACAAAATAAGAAGGAAAAAAACTATCAAGTTCCGAGAAGATATTAAAAAAATAAAAGAATTAGATCTTAAAATGTAAACTTTACAGTTTTAACAACCAAAAGAATGTTGATCAGTCAATATTTGGTTGATTTAGTTCATGTCTCAGGACAACTGAGGCTTTAAAATACAAATCTGAATTATAGAAAGAAGAAGAATACTGTCATTGTAGTTGGTACAATAACTACTTTTGTTTGCAACTCACAGGGTCCAGCAGCAATAAAATAGAATAAAATAAGAATAGTATCATAGTAAAACAGAATATGAATAAGTGGTTATTGCACAAAACTGTATACAATGTAAATTGTAAAAAATGTCCTCGAATGCAAGTGTAAACATTTCAACAGTGAGTGGTAAACATTCTGATGGAAAGTGTAAATAGTGCAGGTAGGAAAGCAGTATACATTCTGACACTGGTGGTTACTAAAGATTCTGACACTGACACATTCTGACATTCAATGTAGATACCGTCTTGAATGTAAAGTGTCCTTTGCATTGTGGTTGAGCATGGAGGGGCTACTCTATTGCGTTCTAATTACTGGGAGTGGATAAAATGATCGAACCAATGTTTTAATCATCATAATTAGTTCAATGTTTAATAAAATAGAACTTCATATTTTATCTTAAATATCATTTATGAATGCACCTGCTGACAACGATTGTGAAAGTGCTTTTAAATTAACTGAATTTTAAAATAAAAGTGATTTGGTTAAATTAAAATAACACAGTGGTGTGTATATAAAGTTCCCAGAGTTCATTGTCCTATATCACAAAATAATTCAATGTGTTTGTAGCTGATTTAATGGCTCACTAGAGATGAGAGTCAAAATTCATTTCAGGTGCTAATCTCAACCACTAGAGAGCGTAAGTCAGCACTTTTGTCCATGTACTGTAGTGTAGTGATCAGCTGTAGGGAGGAAGCCACAACTAATCTTGTTTGTAAACAACACATGTAGCAAAGGGAGTATATGATACTAGAGAACATTACTTGTCTGTTGTCTCCTTGGTGAACTGTGCAGCGGTCAGACACCTTGTTCGCCTCAAGGTTTTTCTTTAAGGCCTCAACAGCAGCAGGGCTCCACTCGCAGGCGTGAACATGGCTGGCCCCCGCATGGACCAAATAGGGAAGAGTGAAGTATCCGATACCTATCAATCATGTCAGAATTCAAATTATGTTATTAAATAAAAATAAAAGTGATTTGGTTAAACAAATAAAGAAAGTCTGTGACTTTATTTCATACCTGCTAATTTCAACCTCAATTAAATTTAATGATATTGTACATGTATTGTTTAAATTTCCTTATTCACAAGGTTTTCAAATTCAAATAATTTATTCGGTAAATTCTGTTTACAAGACCCAGTTTTTCTACCTGCATATAAATCCACCACAGTCTCCCCTGTGCAGTTAAATCCTGCCACCCGGAGCTTCTCTGTTATGTTTCCAGCTGAAAACATACATTTGGTAACATCAAACTCATACCTGAAACAAAGGTAAAGAAGATGTTATGAGTTTCAGACAGACTTTTGCTAATCCTGTGCCAGATGCCTATCCAGTAATAAAAAGGACAGATTATTATTGACACTTACGTGACACCATTATCCAAATGTTTGACCCAAGTGTGCTCCCCTAGCAGCATCGTCACCACAGGTGATCGAAATCCATCCGTGGATATCCGACTCGCCTTTGCCAAACGCTTCGCACCCAGCCCTTTGGCCACTGTACTCCACAGCTGTTGAACTTCTAAACATAGGAACCAAATATCCTGGTCAATTGTATTTTAAAAGCTATGCTCAGCAGCCTCAAAGCTCTGTGGTGTAGATTCCACAAGATGTAAACATTTCTTTGAGATTGGTGATGATGATCATCGCATAGTTTCTGCATAAAATGTAAGGACATTAATCAAATAATGTGCCTCTGATTTTTAGGTTGCCATTGCATCTAGGAGACCTGAGTTAATGACTTGGTCAGAACAAGGGCCTTTCTGCATCGAGTTTGCATGTGTGTGTGTGTTTTCTCCGGGTTCTCCGGTTTCCTCCCACAATCTAAAAACATGCAGATTTGAGGATTAGGCAAATTGGGACCATCTAAATTAAGCATAGATGTGAGAGTCTCTCTATGTGGCCCTGTGATGGACTGGTGACCTGTCCAGAGTGTACACGCTATGTCACCTGGGATTGGCACCAGCGCCCCTGCGACCCTCATGTGGAGGATAAAGCAGTAGATGATGAGTGAGTAAGTGATTTTTAGGTTTGAGGACAGTACCCATAGTCTTCCATAGTGGCAGGGAAAAACAGCTATCTCCCAGCAGAACAAGGTCTCCGTGCTTCTGGAAGCTGCGAGGAAGGTCCCTCCTCAACTCCTCTGTCCATCTCTCACCACGGGACTCCAACAGCTCCTGGAGGATTTTCTCAAGTTTGCAACCCTTCGTCTTTCCCCTCTCTTTCTTTGACTGCAGAGGTGACTGGTAAAAAAAAACAGCGCAGACAAGAGACAAATGTATATATAGTGCAATGCATAACTACCTGTTTGTGAATAGTAATGAATTCTGCTTATATTACCTGACTCCAAACTATTTCACAAACACTGTCTGAAGGCAAAGTGCCTCTGAAAGAATGCAGATCCATCTGTGACAGACAGGATGGTAGAATGGGCAAGAGAACTGTCCCATCTGAGTCTTTCAGTGGGCGCAAACTCAAGTCAAGAGCTCCTCTGGACTGCAGACGTTCCCTGTCGATCACACACATAGTTTTATAATGAATAAAAGTCAGTTAAAAGTGTGGAAATAGTCGAGGCAGTTGCAGAAAACACATTTGACATATTAGTCAAAACAAGGTTCCCATGCTAAGTAGCAGCTACGTTTACTCAAGGGTTTTAATTTTAATGTCGAATTACCTGAAGTGCTGTGTGTGACACTGAGACACGCGAAGGCAAGGAACTCCGTCCATTTACAGGGAAATAAATTAAAAACGGCATAAATAAAGCGGTTTGTTTTAATTTTCACAGAGCTCCATATTAGCAGGTAACGAAGACGCTCTAAAGACACAGCGTGCATGTTTCCAGTCGGACTGTTACATGTGACGGACTTCTTAAAACTTTATTGTCAAGAACAAAATGTTTTGCATAATATTATTTCGGCGTTAATTTAACGCGCAAAAACATAAATTTATCATTAAAGGGTGAAACTCGTGCTGTAATATTTGTTTTTTTGTATGTGCGGGCGCGACAGTCTCTCGCAAATTACGAGAAAACATGCAAGAAAAAAAGTTAGGAGCAGTTTAGGACCATGTCAACAGATGGAGACAAAACCAAGGGAAGTGAGATTATGAGATACTAAATCAAAATTATGAGATACTAAGTCACAATTATGAGAAACTATCTAATTCTTATGAGATACTAAGTAATGTTAATGAGATACATTCTCATAATTCTGACTTATTATCTCATAAGAATTAGATACCTTATAAAAATTATGAGATACTTTCTCTGAATTATGACTTAGTAATATTTTTATTTTTCAAATGGCGGAAATGGGCTTCCATATATGTTGTATCACAAAGTGTCTCTATTGTCAGACACATATCTTTGCGTTAAAGTAGACCTTGCGGTTTTGCAATTTGTCTCTTATGTTTTTCTTATGTAAAGCACCTTGAACGGCTTGTATATTTCATTTATATGAATGGTCAAATATGGCACATCTTTTATTAAATTAAAATAAATTTGTTGATTATTTTCTCGATGAATCAAGTATTTGTTTGGTCCATAAAATGTTGAAATATATTGATCTGCTTTTGTTAGATGTTCTCCAATGTCCATTGTGTCTTTATCCACCAACCCAATTTTGTCAGTTTTAATGATTTCTTTTTCAAATAAAACCAGAAAATATTCACACAGAAAAAGCTGAAAATTAGAGAGCTTGTTATTAAAATAATTATTAAAGAATTATTAAAAGAAATCCAAAACTGAATTATTGATTATCAAACTAGTTGATGATTTATTTTGTCATCCATTAATAATTGATTAATGAATGATTGCAGTCCTATCCAGCTCAATCCCATGGGTCTGATAAAGTGCCTGATAAAGTGAGGTTATAATGGCTATATTCACCTAACGTGAGCCATTATTGACCCTTTACCAAAACACTTTTTTTGCCTTTACCTAAAACTGCGATCATTTAAATCCTTTAGTTAAAATATGTATTAAAATGCTCTATATTCTGACAGCTGTCAGTGGCCCTGATTATGTTCAGGTATGAGGTATTCGTGACTGTAACTGTGTTTGACTCTTGAATCCAATGGGAAAATCAAATACATTGTATCATAATACTTTTTTGCTTTTGGAGTTATGTTGCTCACAAACAGACAAAAGCAGGTAAATGCTGTATATACCTGCTTTTGTTGGTGGTAAATATAGGCACTAAAGTAAAGCTGCTACAGCAATGTTTAATAGTGTAGATTAGAACATGCTAAAATACATTAAAGCTGTATTAGACAACAGACTTATTCCACCAAATTTCAATTTCTAAACTATTCCTTTTTAAATATGAGTTCTGTGTTAACTTTTTCCTTTGCATTCAATGTCTAAATTTATTTTCTGTTAATAGATCCTCACAATTACAATATTTCTATTTGGATATTTGGTGAAATAATGTGAGTCATTTATAGAATAAAGTTAAAAAAAAATCTATGAATTTTGTTCAAACTCACACCAACAATTAGCAAAACCAGAGAAACTGAAAACTTTGCATTTGTCTTATCTTTTTTCCCCACCACCGTGTATACTATACTACTAAAATATATACTGTATAGTATGACATACTGTATATCATGTAATCCCATTTGATAAACACAACTGTTAAGCATTTTGCAATGAGGATTTTGAGAAAATGTGCTATTATTATTGCTATTGTTATTATTATTGTGATTATTACCCAACATAACAAACCTGGAGGGATTAACACCAATTAACTCCATTGGTGCATTTAATCATAGTCCCGTCCCTTGAGTGAAATTGAATTATATTGCATCTAAATGTGACCTGCACAGGACTTTATAATCTGGCTCCTTTGTTCCATTTTGCGTTACCTGTCCTGCCCCTTTAAGATTAGACATTTCAATCTAGGCGTGTTTCCTGCTGCCATTAACTAAAGAACTGGCATTTTGCGGAGGAAAAGCTCTCCCAGCAGCAGCTTTACGCCTGCGTGCGCACAGGATACCTGTCATTATTATCACTGCCATCATTTATTTTTATTCTACGCTGTCCGTGTTCAATAGCTCGGTCATAGTGTAATGTTGGTGAAGGCGGAGGGCAGCTCGTCCACGATCCAGATATGATGATATGAATGTCAGTCGGTCAAGGTCCGCTCCGCCGGTGCCACAGCTGCAGCCGCCGCGGCTGGATTGTTCTCTCTGTCGCCTCTGCTGTTCAGCATCAGCCTCAAGCGTTTGGATCATTCTTGTCGTTATTCCCGACACGGAGACCGAGTGAGTGGACGCCGAAGGACGAGGCGTCGAGATTTTGTTTGTTTGAGCAGCGTGGGAGTCTCGCCGTGGGCATGGCACGCTGCAGCGAAGGCTGAGAGAAACTGGAAATAATATAACATGGATCAGAAAACACCCATGATGCGATAGCGACAAGTTAACGTAGAAAATGCTTCACGGGAAACCTTTAATATCACTGGGTAAGTTGTTTTTTTTGAGGGACACTGACTGAGCAGAATTCTCTTCGCTGTGGTATTTATTTATTTATTTATTTATTTATTTTTACAGTATAACACCTGACGTTAACCCAGAGAAGCACTGATCTAACAGGACACCATGTCGGCGGTGATGATTACGCGCAAGGTGCGAAAATGGGAGAAGCTCCCGGGTAAAAACACGTTCTGCTGCGACGGACGGGTGATGATGGCCCGGCAGAAAGGAGTCTTCTACCTCACCCTCTTCCTCATCATCGGGACCTGCTCGCTCTTCTTCGCTTTCGAGTAAGTGGACTGACTCCCAGTGAGCCATAGACCACAGTCCATAAAAGTGACTGAGGGTGAGGGTGAGGGCGCATGTGCCTCCTCCCAACTGCACCCAAACATGGCAGTGGGGCGATATGACGATATGTCCAACGTTATTGCACTTCACATATGCCTTAAAGGTTCAGTGTGTAAAATTTTGTGACGTTTTGCATGTTGCCCCTCACTGTCCCTCACCCCAACCATCCCTTAAGGGTGTTGAAGAGTCTATGTAGCCCGTCATTTTGGCTTAAAACTGTCAGGCTATTGTAAAAACAAAAAAGTAAGCCTTAACCTCTAAAGACCAATTTATAAATTTCGTTTGTCATTGCATGTTGCAGGTGAGTTTACGATGGCGGACAAAACGGAGCAATACCACTAGAAGCCGTAGGGGGCAGTACAGAGTCAATAGTCCACTCAGTCTGGAAAATGGCCAAGTGAAGTGGAGCCTATTCAAGGTTTTCAAAAATGGCATGAAGTTTTAAAGAGGGGTTTCCGTGAGATGGTGCGGGCTTATATCCATCTATATGATGTCACTCACTGGCGCGCTGTGGGACGCGGCAGGTTTGATTTATGGGGGGCTATACTGGTGAGGCAGGTGGTCAAAAGTCGTAGTGCACATATGGAAATATTGAAAACGCTGCTCATCATCAGTCCATTTTGTCTGTCATCCTAAGCTCACCCGCAATGTGCACAATGACGAACAAAATGAACACAAACTGTGGACGAAAGCTCCGTCCGTCACTGTGTCCATCTTTTGCGTAGAGTATATACAGGTATATACTGTAAATGGGCCTTTAGAGGACAGGGCCAGGACATTCTTTGCATGCCATTTTGGACCAGTGAGTTTTACAATAACGATTCATAAAGTCAACTTTTCAACTCCCCGGAGTGAATGATGCAAAAACACACTTGATGGAAAACACCCACATCTGCGTGTATCTGTGCATTGACTTTGTATGTAAACTCACAGCTGGTAAAATTTGCACTGCGGCTGGTTGGACCACAGTGAAGTACTTGATGGGTGGAGTGCCTGATGCTTGGTGCTCTGGGCAGAATTCAGCAGATTAGTGTCTTTAATTACCAAATTTGTGGCTACTGTTGCTAAATTGTACGGCGCACTCTGTCCGACAATAAAACACCGGCAACAGGGACAACAGTCTTGTCCGAGAATTCCATTTGGACGGGGCGGCGTTAGAGCTTCAACACGTAAACCAGGTTCAGTTATATTCACTGATTATTTCAGTCTTGAAAATACACAATAAAAAGTGATTTCTCCCATTCGTGTACATTTGCCACAATCAGTTTATGTAGGGCTTTTTATTGTGGTAAGATATAATATCAATTTAATTAATCTAAGATATTGCCCTGAAATAGACTTTTTAATTTTTTTTAAGACTAAACCCTTCTTTTCCCTTTTGTATCATAAGGTGAATACAAGGTTTTTCAAGTTGTATTAGATCTTGGAGCTCATACAGACTTCATATCAATAATTTCCATTCTAAAAACATCCCAAATGGACTTTGTATTCATACTTCACTGCTCAGACAGCTCCTGACAGAGAAAAGGTTCATGATTGACCTTATACTGAGTGGAGGTGTTTAATTTTTAATAACCTTAGCTGTCCGGCTTCGCTTTGGGGGTTTAAGAAAAGAAAGCTGCAGTTTCTGTTGTCTCAGCAGTTCACTCCAGTCTGAACTCACTACCCATTCAACCCAGTGGACTCATTAGCCCCGCAAACACTGCAGTCTCATCTCGGATGCAGCATGCAAACCCAAATTCTGTCAGTTGAGGCCGTGTAGTTTTCTAAAATGAAGAACATGTCTGTGAATAATCCTCATAAAACTGTGCTGCTTCTCATTCACTGCACCTAGTTTCTGTCTTTGTCGCTCCACTTTTTAATAGTACGGTAGACATAATGCACTAAAGCACAGTAGCCTCCACTGACTGTGGATGCATATGTGGAGAAGAAGCTGCTTTTACTCGGGGCCCGGCCCTGCTGTCTTTTCCAGCGCAGAGAAAAAGAGACGTTGCTGCTCGTACTGAGCATCCAGAGCCCAGAAGAGGCATCGCAGTGACTAATGGCTGGAGGGTTGTTAGCATACTATGT
The DNA here is from genome assembly GCA_016785285.1 of Brachirus orientalis. Lineage (NCBI taxonomy): Eukaryota > Metazoa > Chordata > Actinopteri > Pleuronectiformes > Soleidae > Brachirus > Brachirus orientalis. The sequence goes on from JAFBJR010000058.1 coordinate 2,776,197, forward strand.
TCATATTACAGTGAAACACAATTATCTCTCATGGGGGGTGGGGGTGGATATTAACGTGGAGATTGGACTCAGACAACGGGGGGGGGGGGATAATTTTCACTTGCACCACTACACTGCATGTTGATACATATCTGATTTAAATCTTTGACAAAGTAATAGCCTTTAGAAGAAAATGCTTCAAGGTTTAAAACTATATTCAAAAACATTTGACTGACGCCACGTCCAGGCATATTAAAATAAAAAGCATTCACAATAAGTTGACCGTGGTAAATTTCCATTATTGGCATAATCGTGAAGGTGAAAAACCGGTAACATTTAAGATGAGTGACTGTAAAAACCAGCATAGAGAGAGTAATTTATTACCTCAGCCAAGGTGGTTATGGTTGTGTTTGTCTGTGTCTGTTTCTTAACGGTTAACAATAAAAGTATAGGACAGGTTTTTTATTAAATTTTCTGGGGATGTAGTTAATGGCCCGAGGATGAAATGATTCTATTTTGGTGGTGATTCCTTTATCACTAACCTGTTATGGTGCAAATTATACACTGGTGAATTATTTTGATAATCGATGGATCCGTTTTGAGTGTTTTTAGTTATTTTTTAGTAATTAAAACAAGGTTTCTCATTTTTAAGCTTTTTTTTTAGGTGTGAATATTTTCTGGTTTCTTATAACAAAGAAATAATTTAAACCAAATATTTGCATTTTTGTAGGCGAAATAAGACATTTGAGAACATCATTTATCCAGGTCTGGGAAAGACCAAAAATAATCAACATTAATTGACCAAAAATAATCAACATTGATTATACTAATAATTATTAGTTGCAGCCCTAATTGATAGTGCATTTTCTCTAGTTTTGGAGTGACATAAAGGGCAGTTTGCATCTTTTAAGTCATAACCTCATTCATAATTACTTATTGAAAATGTTTACCTTAAAATATATGTACCATATTAATGGAACAAAAACATTTGCTTCTCACCAAAATGTAAATGTAAATTGATTTCAGTGCGATTTAGAGGTGAAGCAGATTTTAACACTAGTCACGATAAAACTGAATCACATTTAATTTTATATCATATAATCAGCATAATAATAATCATGATCGCAATAGCAGCTATAATGTATACCTTTTTTTTTTTAAGGTTATTAACAAAAGTGATATTTTGTAACATTAGTATTAATTGGTCATCTGTTTCCCGTGTAGCTCTAAGCTTACATGTACAAACCAATTTTTATTTTTTATTTTGTGAGACTGTCTGGATTCACTTATAATTCCCTCTGTGATGTCATGACCTTTCATCTATCAACATCACTATCCAACACTGCAAAACTATAGTGACTAGAGAAACCAAAATGTTGAGCATTGTTTCACTGATCTAATTAACAGTGCCAAACTAATTTTGTTTTAACTGACTGCAGAGACGTTGATTTGTGCTGTTGTCACAAAGCACAATTTAAATTTCCATAATCCCTCAAATACTAATAGTTTGCAAAAGGCCTGATATTGAAAACTGAACAACAACCCAGTGTACACATGAAAGTTGCGTGGCACTGCATTATTAAAATCTAGTTTTAAGCAGCAAAGCTTTTTGTGAAGGCTAATTATTTTTTACTTTACTGTTGTTCATCAGTCTATAATCTTAAATGCTTCCTTTGTAGTGTTCAGTTCCCTTTTAGTTTGACTTGTTCCTGGCCTTGATGGGAGAACAGAGAGGGCAGTGTCCTGGCGTGGGCTCGCTCATATCCTACACATGCTGAGTAGCCTCCTCACTTTTATCACCACTCATCAGCGTCCGTGCAAGGAAACCACTCTGCGCTTTGATTTACACTAAATTGCGGAAGCGAGCGGCTGAACACACAAATGGAAAGACTCATTAGGAAGAACTAAGCAAATGATTCAGTGAGGTGATGCAGCCACTGCTGCTTCTTTCTTTTTCTTTTTCCAGGCAGAATTAATTTGAGACTGTATACATCTTCGCCCTGTTGGTTTTGTGTTCAGAGTATCCACTCGTCTCTTTTAAAAATAATGAGATTTTACACTCAGTGTATTATGTGTAATGAGAGATTATTCATAAAGGCTTTTGGATGTTAACCACCTCACATGAATGTGTGTGTGATTGTACTTGTATTTGTTGCCTCTTAAGGGACCTATTCTGGAGTAAATCTGACCTTGCTGGGACCAGTAGTCCTCATCAAGACTAAAACCTGGTCCTAATAAGGGAGTATCTCATATCCGAGGAACTGAATTGTGGCTACAGTAGGTCGAGGTTAGTTTTAGGTAATCACTGATTGTGGTTGTCCAAATGAATGGAAGTAATTGCAGGGTCCTTACAAGGAGAGCTGCATGAACCTGTGTGTGTTTTGTGTACGTGCATATGGGGAGCTTGGATGAAGAAACAAGAAACTGGAATGGGGGACAGCGTGTCATCTGTGTGTCCACCCCAGGACACCGAGTATGGCCCTGGATAAGCATATGTCTCTCTCTTGCTTTCTCTTTGTCCATAGTGCAGTCCAATAATCAAAGCGGTCTCTGACCATCTGCAGGCAGAGGAGTTTTTGTATCTTGTTTCACGGCCACTCGGCCTCCCTCAGCATCTTTAGCCCCACCCTGTCTCCCTGCCAGCCAATCAGAAAGCAGCTTCTGGCCCATGCTTAATGAGCACTAACATGATTTATGCTCTATTCGGAGTACATGGCCCGTTTACAGTAACAGTGATGCAGAGGCTTTTGTTCTCAGGAAAGGCTGCTGGCAGGAGGAGAGAGCTGGCTGATTCTTCTTGCCGTACAAAGATGGAAATGTATTTGTTTGGCTGATAGAGATGCTCTCCTTCATGATAGAATAGAGGGCTGTGCTTTTGCTTTGCCAATCACTAATATTGTTTTTTTTTTTATTATGCTTAAATTAATTCACCATTAGTCTTTATTTAACAGCAAATGATGCAACATCTGTAATCCAAGCTTTAATCCAAGGAAAAGGGTCATGACCTCCCCTCCAATGTTACACCTCTCTCTCTCTCATATATGGTATTTAAATGTTGCATAACACACAGGACTGATTGAAGTGCAGCAGATTGTATCCTCTTGAGTGAATTTAACAGAGGTTACACTAAAGCTTCACTCACTGATTTATTCAAAAGAGCTTTGAAGGACATTTCATGTCAGATTTATTTAGTTCAGTGTTGACATCCAGGCTGTTGCTCTTTCTGTGTTACCATTACATTCAAACGACGTAACTAATCATGAAAAGAAATAGGGAAATGAAATGTGGACTGAGAGTTGGTCTTTTATATTCATAAATTATCCAGCTGTCAATGACTTGAGTTCTTACAACATGCATATGTAATGCTCTAGAATAAAAATGCCCTTTTTACAGCAGATATATCTTAAAACACCTTTTTTTAACAGCAGATATTTCTTGACATGAAATAGTAGGACAAACGCAGGTTTTACCAGTAACATAAATTAGGGTTTCACTCCAGTTTTAAGAGCCAGGGTTGTGCTTTAGCACAAGTTTTAGGGAAGGTCACACTAACCCTTTATCCTGTAGAAGCAGTTTCTTTCTGGGAAATGGGTTATTTTTTTAAAGTGCATACATGTTTACCGGTATTTTCTGAATATTTTCCATTAAAGTGATTAAGAAATAATTATACTGCATGGTCATTATAGCATTGCTCAAACAACCAATCAATATGTGGACTTTTACACAGTACTGTATCTTGGTAAGCAAACATTTTTGATGTCTACTTTTCAATTATCTATAATATTTTCTATAAAAGAAAATAACACATTGTTACTTATGCTTTTAAAATAGATCAAGGACTTTGGTTAGTTTTCGGCTACCCACATGGAAAACTACAGTTGGAGCATATGAGACTATCTCATGGTGTGAGATTGTTTTATATACAGATAAAAAAAAATAAATGTTGTTGAACAACCTCCTGGATTTTTCAGGCTCTATCAGGTATTTATTTTGGCTTTGTTACTTCAGTGTACTAGACACTAAAATTGGAAAGGAATGATCCAAGGGCAGAAGTTGTTGAAAAATTCTGCTGCAGTTGGATCCTATGAACCCACCCTCTAATTTGTATAATTACCAAGCTCATTGGTGACTTTTGTCTCCTTCAGCAGTGTCCCAGAAACTGACATCACAGCAGTGCACAGATGTCTGAGGTCCACTGTGCATCTGCTTACGCAGTACAATTTATTTGTAGAACAATTCATAACGTGTTCAACTTTTAATAAAGGGGGGGCTTGAAAAGTTGAACACAGTTTTAATGTCGTGAGTCACTTAAGAATTACGTGGTGATGTATGAATATTGGTTTTACTTTCTGGAAGGTTGAAGTGGTTTTAATTCAACTTCGACTTCATAGGCTTGTCATTTTTGAGATAATAGAGAACATTTTCTAGGCCAGAGTCGGCAGTAGACACACCCTAATGCACCTAACACTGTAAATACTGAATAAGCAGCTGCTTCTCTTTATTTCCTTCTGATCACAGGGGATTTCTTTTTTGTACAGAGGCCACTTATTAAACAATAAACTATCTCCTCACGGTATTCCATTATGTCTGAGCCTAATGTCCACTCATAATGATTTTATGTCAGTTGTAGGGGCCCATTAGTAAAATGTGGCATATGGCAGGAACAATTAACCCACGAGGCAGTAGATTAGTGTGGTGGTTAGCACTCTCCTGTCACAGCAAAGTTCTGGGGTTTGAGCATCCCAAATCCTTTCTGTGTGGCGTTAACCTGTTCCCTGTGTGGGTTCACTATGGTCCGAAGACATGTAGTGGTTAATCAGAATTCCCTTTTTTTTTTTTTTTTTTTTAGATGTGAACGCAAGCGTTAAGTCATTGTTGTTAGGTGGCGATAGACTGACTGTCTTCACCAATGTCAGATAGGACCGTCTCCAGCCCCCGAGGCTGTTGAAGGGTAAACAGTGATGCGTGGATTTCATTTAAAAACAAAGTTTATTAATAAATATATGGGATGGTTGCCTGTTGACAAAAGTAATAACTTTAGGGATATTTTGACAGCACCTGCACACAGACATGGCAGTCAGATTGCCTCACTTTGCTCAAATATTTGCTATAGGTTTGAGAAGCACATGCTTTGTTACTGTGGGATGATAAAACACATTTTGTTTGGTTTGGGGTGGAGTGGGTGGGAGGGTGGAATTAAAGCTTAAGGCAATGGTTCTTTTTACCTTTTTGGTTTTTGTTTTTCAGGCTAAACCACTCCAGAGTCTCCTAAGTAATCTTTTAAATCTTAGTGAGTAAGTGTGTATATATATATATATAACTATTTTAGTGTTACATTAACTATTCCAGAGTGTATAATCGGAGTTTGTGATAAACTGACTCAGAGTTTCACTCTAACACTGCAAAATTTACTGAGTACTCATGTTAACCACCAGTCTGGTACTTAAATGTTCTTTTCATTGCTGGCAGTAGTTTATAATGAGCTACAAATGTAGAGGCACAAAGTTGAGTAAGAAGGACGGGGAGTGTGTAGGAGGCCTGTGAGAGTCGTTTGGCTGTCTGATTGATCATCCGGTTGATGATGAAAGCATTTTCCCCTCATGGACGCCGGCCAGATTAAGTCGTGTTTTTCTGCTGCCTCTGTAGTGACTGATGAACACACACACACACACACACACACACCGCTTCCCTGTTTGCAGCACGACCCTGCGCCCACAGGAAATGGTCACATCCAGGAAGGACGCGGAGGCTCGATGGGAAGTGATGATACAGTGTGCCCCGAATACCTTCCAGTCATCATTACTGGAATTGCACTTCATCGACAGACTGCCTCCCTCAGTCCGAATCCACTGCCTGCTGCCATGTCTGCACTACAAATGGAGGAAAAGTATTTCATGGGCCTGCTCCACTGGAAATTTCTATTGATTTGATCTGTGCTCCTTGTTTCCATTAGTGTGGGGGGGGAGGCACTGCAGAGAAACTGCTCAGACCAGTCCAGTCTGTGTGTATTTGTTGCTTTAGGACCTTTTCAGGCTTAGTGTGGAAGTCAACAGAGTCCTTTAAAAAGGAAGGATGGCCATGTGAACTGGCGTGTGTGTGCTGTTGTGTTGTCAGTGCTCGGGTATGTTGATGAACCGGATTCATCTACATATTGTTGTGCCATTAAACAAGACTGCTCTGCCATGTTTTGCTGACTGCACTTGTTTACTCAGCTGCACCCTTTCCTTTTATACTTCCCTTTGGCTGTGTGTGGCAACACTGGGAGAAACATCACCTGAAGTAAACTTAAATAAAACTGGCTGCCAGTATACTATATAACATCTATTTTGGCCTCAGGACAATGTAAAAGCAAGTAATCGGAAGAAAGTAAACATTAAAATATTTTACTGAATTAGCAATTATCTTTTCATTTCTAATAATAAGATGACAATATTTGGGCAGACACACAGCAATTTGATGTAGGCCTGCAGTTGCTTACTAAATAAATAAAACTGATTTGATAGACAATTCATTGGTTTGAGTGTTTTTCAAAAATTAAAACATGCATGTCTGATTTTTCAGCTTCTTAAATGTGAATATTTTCACTGGTTTCTTTGCACCATACAACAAAGAAATCATTAAAATGGAATCATTTTGATTTGTGGACAAAACAAGACATTCAAGAACATCAGCATTTCCATCTTTGGTAAACACCGATCAACATTTTTTAAAAAAATTCTGACATTTTACAGACCAAACAAGTACTTGGTCTGAGAAAATAATCGACAGATTGATCGATTATGAAAATAATGGTTGGCTGCAGCTCTAATCTGATGAAATATTATGACAAAATGTACGCATTACTGCTGTTGGGTCCAAGTAGCCATCGTCCTCAGAGTGAAGCAGAGTCTCTCAGATGTGTGTTTGATGTTTCATGATGTGTTACAAAAGTTAGTCTTGTACAGGATATGGCAAAATAGCTTGCAGTCCTGTAGTGCAACATTAGTATTGCATTTTAAACATATACTTGAGGCCATGGGAGGGAGATGAACTATTAATAAGTGCATGCAGAATCCTCTCTGCTCCTGTGCTTCTGTTCTGTTGTGTTGCGGCTCACGTCTGCTATCACACTGAGCAGCAGGCCTTTCTGGAGGAGCCCTGTTGGCTCTGATCTCAACGACTGGGCCAGTGGAGTTATGCTAATGTTTCTCTGCTCTTTCATAAGGTGAGGGGAGAGTGGTGTGATGTTATTTATTTATGGCTTTGACTTATGCATGGTCCAGAGAAAAAGCAGCCTTTACAGTTCATGACCTTAGACCCTGAACACCAGTGCAGCATATGCATCGTGCTGTTGTGTCATGTCCCCTCTGCTCTTTTTGAATGGGCTCTTCCATTTCTGTTAAGGTTACAACCATAGACCATATGTTAAAATTGGACGCAGTATTTCGCAGTAAGCCAACCACAAAACAATATACTGATTACAGTCACTAGGCAGCAAATCCATTGTTGCAAAAAGAACTCTGTTTGAACTAAGACATGGAAAAATGAATTTTCTTTTCATTTGATTTATTAAGTGTGCAAACATTTACCTGAGGAGTCAGTATAGTTTGCTAGTTTCATGTCTTCTTCAATAACAGATAGATAGAAAGATACTTTATTGATCCCGAAGGAAATTCAAGATGATGATGTTTTTGTCGATTCTGTTCAAATTCAGAGGGAAATAGATCATAAAGTACGGCACACCAGTGTAACTGACAGGCGATATTGTCCAGCAGATGATGTCACAACCAGGTGCCACTTGGTTACAACGGTAATCATGTGTAGTGGCGACACAAAATATACAACATTTTAAATCACTGTGTTCAGAGTCATAACTAAACATTAATTATTTCATTTATTGTAATTACTTCTTGCATTTATCCCCAAATCCAAGGAGAAAGTTAAACACGTAACTTAACTGAATGTCATTCTCCTACAGAATAATGAAGTTTTTTTTTTTTAATGCCATAAATTGAGTTATCTTTTTTTTTTTCTGTGAACTAAAAACTCCTGGTACTGGTGACAAATAGTGTCATTTTTCAGTTGCCGTGACCCTGCACAATCAGTTTCAACATTCTAAAGACAAGTTTACAACTAGAGTTTCCAGCTTTAAAGTATTCACCAAATTTTCACTGATGCCACATTGAAGCTGCAATGAAACTTTTAATTTCTCTTTTAAACTGGAATAAAGCCAAACAGTCAAACAATGTGGCTTCACAGCTGATCACCGAATGAAAAGCACCTGCACCTCTCTCTGTCCTCAAACGATTTGTCTTCCTTCCACAGATGTCCGTACCTGGCTCTGCATCTGTCTCCTACCATCCCAGTTTTCGCTGTCTTGCTCTTCCTTTTTGTCATTGCCATGTTGCTGAGGACGAGCTTCAGTGACCCCGGGGTGCTGCCCCGCGCTCTCCCAGACGAGGCCTCCTTCATCGAGATGGAAATTGGTGAGTTACAGCGATGGTTGACTGAAAAAAATAAATAAAAAAAAAATAATGTGCACTAAAATATTGCAATAGTTTATGGTGTAAAACTGTAGCGATTCTTTTCAACGACTTTGTCAATGTGGAAATATTCTGGACTGTGGTTTTGTAACTGTGGATTTGTGTTGTATTTAAGCCTCCAACTCTTTACTTGGCAGCAGGTTTTCAGCCATTTCACTTTCTCCTCCTTCCACTCCTCTCACTAGACAAAGAAGACGTTGTTATGCATATGGGAATTTAAGAGATTAAGCTTAAAGAGTGGGGGGAAAAAAAAGCAAATAATATTTGAATTTTGCAGTGTTAGAGTGAAACACAGCTCTAAAAAAATGGCAATTTTTCCATAACTGCAAGATTAAAATAAAAAAAATATTTTATAAAACTTTGAACATGTGTACTCCAGGATTTTTGAGCACTTATGGAAGATTTATGTAAATTTAATGACGTTTTTTTTCGGTGACGTAAGCTAAATAACAAATATTATGTTGCAGGAAATATTGTATATCGACTTGAATTTTTGAAATATTCAGTGATGGAAACATTGGTTGAGTTGGTGACCTGTAACAATGAATCTGCCAAGAAATGGTCAATTTATAGCTGATAACAATAGAAAGAAGAACCACATCACTGTTCATCCCTGCACCTTTCGGTGATAATGCTCTGTTCAGAGATATGCAGCTCTGAAGTAGTGTGTGGTCTGATGTGACGGTCTCTGCACAGCTGTAATTCACAGTCTGTACCTTTAATGCCAGCAGACACAAATCTCTCTGATCTACATCCAGTCAAATGTGAAGTCAACAGCAGAGCAAATGAATTACAGCGTGTGTGCCGATACAATGTCATGTTAGTTTATTTTACAGTATGTCTCTCTGGGACAATAGGACAATGAATGTCATCTTCTGGTTTGAAAACTGAAGCCCAGGATGGAGGCAGGAAGTAGCAGTTTAGCCACAGAGGGCAACACCACTGGTTCCACAAAGAACTCTGCTTTGTGTTTTCAAGTCTATGGTAAAATAATTAAACTTCTCACTTGATTTATAATGTCGAGGATCATTTTCCTGAGGAGTTCATGGTCTCAGTTGTTTCGTGTCAATAGCTCACTGCCAATTTTGTAAATTATGATTTAGTGGAAATTGCACTGAACAGCACACGACTGGACACCGGTGCGATTCACAGCCAGTGTTGTCTGAGAGGAGCCTGGTTGCAGGTGATGTTTGTCAATTTCTGGTTTAAATTCAAATCGGGTATCGTGAGCCTTCACAATGGGAGTTCATTCTGCCGCCTGAAGACTACATCAATTCTTCTGCACAGTCTGTGGTTGAAAGTAGCCGACGTGAAAGTTTTCAGAATTGTAAATAGTTCAGTATATAAGCAGGTTAAAGAGACAAGCTCAGTCCTGTTGGTTTATTCATTAGGTCTCTAATGCTTTATGCTGGTGAAGGGCGGGCATGCTCGTCTGAGTAGATGTCTCATTATACAATACAAACAATTCTAGTGTACACTAATGACAACAAGGGCCTCGTCAACATCTTTTCTGTTTGGTCTCTGTGTTTGAGACTCTCTCTGGATGATAAGTCGTCCTGTAATTTAACTGCGACAGCCCACCCTGCGTCCGCCTCACCCTTCTTCTTCTTCTTCCTCCCACATCCCGCTCTCCCTCCCCGCCTGCCTGCCTGCCTGCTTGGCCGTCCAGTCTTCGCTCTTTGTCTCCGTTAAAGATTTGCGGTGTCCTTCAGCCATCACTCGTGCTCTCTCACTACACAGCAGAGCCGTGTGTGGAGACGTCGGGTCTCTGCTCTTGACAGAGGTGGCCTGTAAAAGCTGTGCTGCCGAGGCTCTTGGTCCTCTGAGAATGGATTATCTGGCAGCCAACGCTTCTCTCATCATGACTGTGACTCATTCTGCTCGCTGGATAACAAAGGCCTGGTGGTTTAACTGGCTTTGTCTGTGATCACACTTGGGGGGGGGGGGGGGGGGGGGGGCAGGGACACCGGGGGCGGGGGGGGGGGTGGACGTACAGCTCCACACCGTACTTCATATGAGGAAGTTATGTGAACGCAGCTGCGACCAATGACTATTTCTGTTATTGATAAATGTTCAATCATCTACCAAAATGCCCAGAAGCCATGGTGACAACCAACATTATAAAACCAATGTATGCTGTCATTATAGTAAATGCAAAGAAAACAGGAAGGCAGGGAAATCAATGCAGAATAAATACAGGCATCTGATGTCATGAAGTGAAGCACAGTGTTTCTATTGACATGGATTCAGGTATTAAGCTCGACAGTTGTCACAATTCACAGAAGAAATTTTATTTTATCCATTTTTAGAGGAAATATTTGAGTTTTAAAATAGACTGTGCAAAAGTCTTAGAGCACCACCAGTTTTATTGCTTTTATGTCTGATAAATTAGTTATTTTAAAACTGTTTACATGTTTCCCATATTTTCTGGATGTGTTCCAATAAAGTGACATAGCATTGCTTTTTAACACACACCTAATTGCTGCCTAAGACTTTTGCACAGTGAAATGTAAAGGCCATGTGTCCTCTGTTAACCTTAAAGCAAATATTTCACCGCATCTGAAACGGTTCCTTTAAATCACTTTAGCCCACATCCTCTTTTCTGCAGACGCAAACAAACAACAGATCTTTAGCATCACATGGTTTCACTGGTAGATCGTGTGTGTGTGTATATATATATATATATATATATATATCTATATATATATATCTATATATATATAGATATATATATATAAAATCAGTCGGATATCCCTTTTTTTTCTGTGATACAAAATCATGACTCATCCATCATTCCAACATGTCATAAGAAGAAAATGCAGTGAATCGGCTCAAAGAAAGCACTTAGTTTGAACTTTATCCCACACTCATTGCATTATTTTTCCCTGCCAACTTTATTGTTTGGTGTACTGTTAAATAAAATTGTAATTTTTTGCTGCTAGGGGTCTAGCAGTCGGAACAATAACAAAAGGCTGAGTTTTTTGACATCTGGGAAACTTTGGATTGTGGGAACTGTTGTCTTGTTTCGTTTGGGTTCCTTGTTCGTTTGTGCTTTATAGGGACGAGCTTTGATGGCAAATGACAGTGAATACTCTCGATCTATTACTGACAAATACACACAATAAACTGAAAAAGTCAACACGCAGTCTGACTGGTAGTATCACATATGTCCTTCCATACTGGGTTTGTTTCCAGAATTTATTGCAGGGCCAGTGAAGCAGGTAACTGTAATAAAAGGGTTAGTAATATGGATTTCTGCAGATTCAAAAAGTGTTATACAACATTAGTTTCATCCTTTTTTGATATTTTAATTTAGAATTATATATATTATATTTCAAATAAATGTAAAAAAAAAAATCATTCAACTTAAGAACCAAAAGATTTTTTTACTCCAACCATTAGAGTTTTTTTTTAATGTTAGTGTGTGGGCATCAGGTTTACATGTTTGCTGTGATCGTGACGCTGCAGGCAGGCAAGTGGATGAGGCTGCCAAGCGCTCTGTTCCCTCAGCCTGTTAGTGACTATAATCCCAGGGGATAAAGCCAATACAGGGAGAGGCATCCTCTCGGAAATTTAATGCCACGACGAGACTGCGCTCCATTACCCGAGGGAGTGGCATTATTCCCTGTGATTGGTGACTCATTCATTTATCACCCACTTTATCCTGAAAGCTTCTAATCCATTCTTCAGATTCCTAATTGGTGAGGTTTTTGTGCGGTCAGATAAACTGCAATTCTGTGTGGACGTGTTTCCATGACTTATGTTTATTAGAGGGCGGTCATTTAGAGCGCTGTACGAATGATATACATGCAATGAAGTTGATGCTAAATTTGGTCCTGTGCTCAAATATTCCCGCAGCCTATGGTAATTACATTTTCTCACCTTTTTTCCCTCACAAGCATGCAGATTTCTCACAGTTTTTCTCTCTGCAGGTTCCAGCCAGCAACCCTGTGGTCATCAGTTAGTCTCACAAACCACTCAGCTCCTGCAGCGACGTAATATAAAAAAAAAAAATTGAGTTGTTGAAATCTTATGATGTTGGTGTAGAAAAGGAGCACATAAAAGATGTGACAAATAAGACTAATCACAATTGTTTCAGATTCTGGTCAATGTTACCTGGATATAAGACTGTAAATATGATGAAGCATCACCACATGACTGCAATAAATATTATCTACTATATTCTAATGAAAAGAACATGTACAGTATGTATTACAGTTTTTTAAAAATTACAAGACCAAGACCAGTAAATTGCTGCTTTTGTGATTTTTTTTTTTTTTCCATTTGAAAACAATGACCTAATTGCCCAGACCTACTGTGAAATACAGTTATTTCAGGGTTGGTGCGATTAGTGGATGCATATAGAGATGAATATTTTTATTACATAAAAATGAACAGCTCAACAGTAATTACTCATAAATCCACTATACTGAGCCTCACCCACATGGTTTTCTCAAGGTTGAGCCGCCAAGATTTATTTTTAAAACCTTTTCTCATCCGTCTCTAAATCTTACATGTATACCTGTCCCTTGGTGTTGGATTCTGATAAAATGAGATATCTTGGAGTCATTTGAGCAAAGAACCTTCGAATCAATGTTGTTGAATGTGTTTCCACAGAGGCCACCAATGGGAACGTCCCCGCGGGCCAACGGCCGCCGCCGCGGATCCGCAACGTTCAAATCAACAACCAGATCGTGAAGCTGAAATACTGCTACACCTGCAAGATCTTCCGGCCGCCACGAGCATCTCACTGCAGCATCTGTGACAACTGTGTCGGTGAGGAAACGCCTCTGATCCACGGCCACTCCATACACATGTTTTCAGTGGGTTTATATCAGTGTTTTTTTTTAGAAATAGATAAGTGACTTTTTTAAATCTCTGTCTGAGATGATGATTATTACTAAATCCTTGACCTTTATTTTCCACCTGCATTCATGTGTCACTGTGACTCTGCAACTATTTCAAAATTATGGTTTTATAAATAAACATTAAGCAGATAGGGTTTTTGTTTTAGAACACATGAAAGACTGAGTAGGCGGTTTGATCTGAGTGTTAGGCGTGTGTGTGCGTGTGTGTGCGTGTGCGTGTGTGTGCGTGTTTTATCTTTCTGTTTGGCTGAAATGCAAAGTCATTTGGCTGCTGATGATTGAGGAATGTGCTTGAAAGCAGCGTAGACATGCAGGCGATATGAGGGTAGACAGTGGAGGCTAAGAGAGGGAATAAGTGCTCAGTCATTGTGAACACTGGTTCATCTGTGTGCACCTGCCACACACACGTGCACACACACACGCGCACACACACACACACACACACACAGCATGCCTCTCTCCCCCTTTTACTGTAGCCATATACGTTATAGTAATCTTTTCTTTAACACTGTAAACCGTTCACCAGTTATATTTTACACAAAAGGGTTTTCTTGGTTAATTTATGATAACACACAGACAAACCTGTGACACCTGAACGGTGACATTTCCAATAATAATTTAAAAAAAAAATGTGAAAAATAAAGAGTCTGAGGATAATGTATTTTTTTTACAGACTTTTCGAAAACCACACACGTCTCTGATGTGGGATTAAAAATAGAAATTGAATTTGAATGTCAGGCAAATAATGGGCTGACGTTAACCTGGAATTTCGGGCCGTGGACGTCCACATTAGACAAATTGGGTTGGAACAGCTTGTATGGCTGCAGTATTTTTCCTAAAAAAGGAGTAAGGAACAGTTCATCCTGAGAGGAGAATGAATCTGTCTTCTCAACCTTCTACTTACTGTTGATGCTGAAGGACAAGTTTCATGTCATTCGGGTTAACCTTTACCTATTTAGGGTTTATCCTCTTAGGACCATGAGTGTTTGTACTAAACTGTATGGCAGTTCATAGTTGTTTAAATATACAGTTAGACCAAAGTGGTGGAGCATTTTACAGCCATACCACTAAAATGAATAAAAAGGGCTATAATACCCATATAATTATATTAAACTATGCAGATTCTAAAGTTCAGTTCTTGCAGCTGATACATTTTTTGCAATTTAATTTCAGACCCAGTGCCCCAGAGGAGGAAAAACAATGATAATGATAATGTGCAAATGCTTGCAGTATTTTTTATTCCCCTCATATTTTTGCCATAGTTGCTGCAGTACATTTGCTGCAATGGCAAGTAAAACACATGAAATCATGATTTTTCTTCCCTTTTAACCGGGCCTTGCTCTCAGCTGGCACACCTCCAATGACAGGAGAGGCAAACAGGAAGTGTGTTCTCTATGTTTAGACCACAGGTTTACAGGAGCGGCTGCACAGAGCTGCCTGTGACCTCATCTGACAATGGTGTATTTGTAACCCCCATTTTGTTACATTTTACCAATGTATATACAGTGACCGTTGTTTCTTTTTCACAGACCGCTTTGATCACCACTGTCCATGGGTTGGCAACTGTGTGGGCAAGAGGAACTACCGCTACTTCTACCTGTTCACCCTGTCCCTCTCCCTGCTCACCATTTACATCTTCACCTTTGACATTGTCCACGTGGTCATGCGTAGGTATCGGTCGCCCTATCAGAAGGAACACACGTGAGAGAAAAGTTGTAAAAATGTGGTAAAGCAGGAAGAACAGCTCGGTCGAGCTTGAAATGACTTGAATAATACACACACGCACGTTCACGAGCAGCATTCTCACTGAGGACACGCTTAATACGTGTTCCCCAGCCCCTTACTCTAATCTTAACCATCACAACTAGTGCCCAACCCTAACCAACAATCTCAGCTCAATTCTAAGCCTAAAACAAGGTCTTAACCAGGTTTTCCTGGTCCTCACAAAGATGCACATTCAAGCAAACACAGTGGATGAGGTGGTGTGGGAGTGTGTTTACTGTCTCTCCAAACCAAAGACGGACTAACCCTAAAGTGAGATATCTCACCACTCTCACCATGAACATGGAAACAGAGCTGTGTTTCAGAGCTGCAGCGTCCGAAACGTCCTGCGTTGTTAAAAACTTCACTTTGACCTGCCTGAGGAAATCCTCCTCCACGACGTCACAGATTTAAAAGTAAACAAAAAATGCAAACATATAATAATTCCATTCATTCTGTAGCTCTCAGACATACACTCAAAACATCACGGGACCAGTGGAATAAAGAGATAAAATCGTCAGTCTCTTAATAATGATATTTAATATTACTCATAACGAAATGAATAATCGAATACTCATGCCATTCCCTAATCAGATTGAAGCTAGTCAATTAGATTTTGCCACTCTCCCTCTTGTCTTATTATTCCAGTTATATTTTTTATAGTTATTTTTATTGTATTGTATTCTTTTTCTTATTTATTGCATTGTTCTGGAGCCACTGAAATTGATTTTTTTTCCCGTTTGTACACTGTATAGTGAACAAATCCTGTATGACAATAAAGTCTAGTCTAACAATCTGATCTAACATGTTAACATATATTTTAAACGTCCGGTTTTAGTCGGACTAAGGCAATAATTTGATTTTTTTTGATATAAATGTACCGGATGCTTTTCCTGTCTAATCTCCCTTCATCTGTCACAGGTTCAGTGGATGATGGCTTCTTGAACACTTTGAAAGAAACACCTGGGAGATATCCTTTGAAACTCCTGCCTCAGGGATTCATTTGTGATGCTTATGCTTATGAAATGACGAGGCACGTACGTGTATGTTTGGCGTCGAAGTGGCCGTGAGAAAATGGTTGCTGGGCAACAGCAACGTGGACTTCAATTCTGTTTAAGAATAATGCTGCATTTTATTTATGGGCCCATTTTCAGTAAATCTACGTTTACCTTGCAGATAAAAGCTGAAAAACCGCTGAATGTAAAGATATGAGTAAAAACTCTGTGCAATATTAGGCTAATTATAATGAAAATTAAGAATATAGGAAAATAGATTATATAATAGACACACATAGTTAGGAATTCTTCAAGGGTGTTAATGAAATCGCCATATTTTACCTTTTCATTCAACATAAAAACGGCCTTTCATAAACTAGCAAACACATCCCATTAGGCAACATCATTACGTTTGCTCAACGACCAATCAAAATAATACTGAAACAAAATAAAAGTGTGTTTTCTTAAGCGGTACTCTTAAGCAATAAATAATTATTAAATTATTTATTGCCAGACACAGCAAGAAATAAATATTGCTGTTTGTAATCGTCCACTAAGATGATGAAACGATTAGGAAAATGATTTATTTGGGACTAAGAGGTTTTTTTTAACAAGGTTTTCATATAAACCTGTAATATATAGCTATTATAGGACAAATATTAGCTCACGTATACAACTGTCATTCATTTTGTCCACAGTTGAATCAGTGACCACGTGTCAGACAGAAAAGATGTTACTCTTCTCTTAACTGGAGTTCACTGTGCTGGAGGTGTTGGTGTGTTTCTTCACCCTGTGGTCAGTGGTGGGACTGACCGGCTTCCACACCTACCTGATCTCTCTCAACCAGACCACCAATGAGGATGTGAGTGCATCTTCCTGCATGTTTGTTTACCTCCGCCTACAAATCCATGTTTCCTCCCACATCTGCCGTGTTGTGTTCTGAGGTCGGACTCATCGTTTGTGACACAGGGCTGAACATTTACATGTAGTTTGTTTAGTTTTCTCTTTATGCACATGAACCATGACGTGGGTTTTTAGGGCACTGTTATCAATGAGGCCTATTCCTACAATGAAAATGCCAAAATATTATATTAATATTTTGGCAATGTCACTGTTATATTTATATGTTATATTTAGGTTGGTGGTACTGTAAACTAAAACCACATGAATATGGTGTTTGCTGTTAGACCTAGTTCTATATAGGCTCATGTTGACCAGTTTTTTGTTCCAACCGGTTCGGGAACGTCAATTTTAGGGTGGAACCTAAAAGCAGAAATACTGTTTATGTTTAGAACGAACCAATAAGAAAAACAATTCTGTTTTTTTCAGCATTATTTTCATCCACCAAAACAATACTAGAGAGGATTATGTTCCACTTTTAAACGGACTTGAAACATTAGATGTAACTGCACCGTATACAAAAAAAGGCATGGGAGAGCAAAACCCAATCCCTGTGATCATTGATCACTCGCAGGAACATAAAACTGAATAAAACCCTCTTTGGTGAAGGTGTTTTTCTGTCCTTCACTTATTAAGAGTTAAGGTACCGTATTAGGCGTGACTTTATGTTGTTTTTAAATAGATTAAAATGACATTAATTGTCAGAGAGAGGTCACTCAAGAATAAAGATACAATAAAGTGTAGTTTAATGTGTTTGTAAATATTATGATCAACCAGCCTGGATTCACGTGGCTGGAAAGATCAACATACATTGCTGCGGTGTAAACACTTAGAGCTCCTACAGACCGCAGAGCTGTTTCCTTGACGACAGCACTGCCTTGTTCAGACCTGAAGGACAGAGGGCTAGTAAAGTGTAGCCTGTTTAACAAGGCCATAATGTTGTGAAGCTACAGGAAAAGTAAGTTTAGTGTAGAAAGTGTTTTAAAGTCAAATACATTGAAAGCAAAGACTGTTTAAAAAAAAAACAAAACAAAACACCTGATACTTACTGAAGATATAAAGTCTACATGTAACGGCTAAAATAAAGAGACATTCTGTTATTTATTTTTTAATCAGACTGAACATGAAGCAGAATGGACCACATGGAAGGTTTTAATCATCCTTAAACTTTCTCCTAATATTTGAAAAATGATTCCACTCTATTTTTATCCAGCTCAGTAACACTGAGACCAAAAATGTCTTTGTAAGGCAAATGGAGCCTGAGCCATAAGACAAACGGGCTGGTAAATGGTTTGAGCACTCGCCACCAGGCCACCATAGTCATCTAAAAATAAGCAGCCGAGTGGCTGCTGCTCTTCACAGAACCAGCGACAGATCTGACCTAAAACAGGAGCGAGTCTGAGCAGCTGCTTTCTCAATCTTTGCGTTCAGCTTTTTCTTACAAACGCTTGTGATGCTAAAATGGAGTATTGATTGATTATAGGCTTTGCCACTTAGTCATTATTTACAAATCACACACACAGATGCACACATCAGGCTGATGTAAAGCAGACGACCAGTGGGCGGTGATGCAGGTGGATGAAGTCTCACAGCTTTCACAGTGTGTGTGTGTGTGTGTGTGTTTATAGTCTGTTGAAGGCTTTGTTTGGCCCAGATCTGACTGCAGAGGCTCTTATGAGAAGCAGAGGGAGCTGAAGCAGAGACAAGTGTAGCAGCGGCAGCAGTGGCGGAGAGGCTGGGAGAAGCTGAAAGCAAGAGAATATACTCATGCTTTGTTGTAATGATTAATTTATAATTCCCCTCTTCTTTCCTGTGGGATGTGTGGCCTCATTTTTCCCCTATTTATTCAGACATGAAGCACTGAAATGCGCATCTGCGGTGGTATGTTGCTCCAGGGGGCAAAACAATGGCTGTCAACCTGGCCATTTCAATATGTGTGATTGGCCTAATAGTAGTTGCATCGATACCTGCAGGGGCTGGGCACACTGCCAGGAACACTGCTGTGGCGGAGCGGGTGAGGGGGGTGAGGGGAGAGAGAGAGAGAGAGAGAGAGAGAGAAGAGGAGAAAGGAGGAGTGCGGAAAGAAACGGTGGAATCAGGGCGAACAAGAGAAGGCACCTTGAGAGTTGTAGCTGCTCTGGTTTCCCATAGGATGACATGACACATGGTCTGTCAGCTGACACACACACACACATATACAGGTTTCCATGACTTCAGAGGACATTGCATTGACTTACATTCATTTCCTGGAGACTTACTTTAACCTTAACCCTAATTACTAGTGCCCTAACCATAACCTAACCCTTACCTCAGGGACTTGGTTTTGTCCCCACGAGGAAGACAAGTCCCCATAATGTGACTGTGTAAACAGATTTAGGTCCCCACAACATAAGGAATACCAGTTGTACACACACACACACACACACACACACTTTTTCTTAGGACAATGCATTGACTTCCATCCATTTGGAAAGTTAAAACAAAGCACTATCCCTAACCTGAACCATAACAACAATTAGAATCTTAGCCCTAAACATAGGACCAGGTGTTGGTCTGCTGGTGCTGATATAGTCGGACTTTATGTCAGAAAAAGTCCTGAAGAGGTGACACACACACACACACAGATATAAGCAGTACTGACCTACATCTACAGCACATTGATTAAAGTCTTTTGTATGACTTGCAGGAAGGTCATTCAGTACAAACTGGAGCTTTGTAAATAAATAGTGATTATTATATCAGTTACATGTGCTCCAAAGTTAGAGCCGAACGGTTTGAGTAAAATATCTGATTGCGATTTTGGTGACAGCTATTGTGATGGATTGTTTTTAGTCAATTCAGTTCAATCTTGACTGTGCACTAGATTTAGGTAACAGCATGACGTGACTCCCTAAAACATTAACTACTCTTTATTTTATTGCAAAGATGAGAACTCTAAGAGATGATTTGGTGCCAGCACATTTAATCTGCAAAGAACATTCAAACCTAAAATCAGTCTGCTTCTGTTTTCCACATAATAGAATATCATTTGATTTAAATTTTAGTTACAGTTGCGCTTAAATTAATTATTGGATGGAGACATTCATCAGCCATAAACAGTTAAAAATGAGGACGCCACGAAATAAAGGTTTTGACAAGAAACTGGTATTGCACTGTATGATTTCTAAGTCCTATATTGACACGACAAAATATCTCAAGAGTGAATGTCCTCTTGTTCTCAAGTTAATTAGATTAAGTCTCTGACAGACCTCCTGTTTGTTTCTGGCCTATAAATGGAGAGTATAAATAAAGCTCAGTGAAGGACTTTCACACTCATCAGCACATACAGGAAGAAAACAGGGATCATTAAAATCCCTTCAAGATGGTTTTAGTAGGTCAAACCCATGCCTGTGGGAATAACATCCAAAAAAAGGGAGCTGTGCTTTTGAATAAGGTATAAGAGTGAGGGTGTGACATAGTCAGGAGTTTTGTGTTTGGCAAATTTAACTAAGTCTGGGTTTTCCAGTGATGGATATTGTGTACAATGTGTTTTTCTCAGATTAAAGGATCCTGGTCTGGAAAGAACAGAGTCCAGAATCCGTACAGCCACAAGAACATCCTCAAAAACTGCTGCGAGGTGCTGTGTGGGCCGACCTACCCGAGGTAAAACACATACAGTCTCTCACAGGGCAGATTCATAGATTTTGTATTAAATGCATTTCAAGTCAGAATGCAGCATCTTGTTTTATGTGTCGTCACACCCATCCTTTAGCTTTGGTGCCACTTTTATCGATGTGTTCTGTATCGATGCCTGTGATAGATTAGCCGTGGGCTCTTACGACTCCTTCGGGTGAATAACAAGCAGGGTGTTGTCGGTGACTGATTGCCCTGTCTCACTTTTTAGTGTGCTGGACAGAAGAGGACTGATGCAGGAGGATTCGCCTGTTTCTGCAACATCCGCTGCACCACCCAGCAGCAGCAGCAGCAGCAACAGCAGCAGCAGCAGCAACAGCAGCAGCACAGTGCCACCAACCACGGTACACACTCCCACAAACACAAAGACACAATATCCTTCAAAGCAGGGGTGTCCAACGTACGGCCCACGGGCCATAACTGGCCCACAAGAGGATCCAATTCGGCCTGTAGAATGAATTTGTGACAAATTCAGATTATGTTTAGAATCTAATCATCGTGCGAAATACTAAATTTGTCGGTTTCAGATACCTGTACTAAATGTTTTGTGCCATTGTAGATCCACTGTGATCTGGAAATTGCTAACGTGCAAATGGTAAAATTTGTTGAAATTGCACTTATTTTCTCAAGAAAATTCAAGTTGTTCATAGTACGTTTTGCAAAAAGATACTTCATGATGTAATTACTGTCTGATTTTACTTTGTGAATTGTAAATATATCTAAATATGCCTCAGGTGTAGTAACAGATCTTAAACATAGGGATGAGCTGACATGATCCTCAGTATTGGTATCAGTCTCTGTGGATTGGATATCAGAAATAGACAATAGCTAAGTCTAATATGATTTGTAATTGCTAAATATCATCCAAATCCTTCACTAAGCACAAGTGAATTGCTTATTGCTGAATAAAGAGAGACGTACACCACCACTATCATCATGGGAGCAGAATGAAGGCGAGGGCTGCAAATGCAAAAGCATTATTATTTTTTTTTAAATGGCTGGTTATAATAAGTTGGTAAACGCGCACAAGCACAAATATGTTTTTCTACAGCTAAATAGATGTAAAAGATGGAAGAGAGTGTATTGGACTGAGATTGGCGCTGTAGAAATTCAAGGTTGGGAAAATGATGACGGTGTCTGACGCTAAAGCGCGTTGCGTTTATTCGTGTAAAGCCGCAGTGCAGTTTGTCACCCGTGTGTCTGCGTCTTTTCAGCATGCTGTCCTCTGCCTACAGAAAACCACAGCTCCACTCATCCCCAACGAGCACACACCTGAAGATGTCAAGCCAAGCATCGCTGCCTCAGCGCAGAGGAGCCCCTCCCCCAAAGAGGAGCGCCCTCCCACCCCCAAACTCCCACCACTGGCTTCACCCGAGACTGATGCAGAGACGTCCATCGCCAAGGACAAGACCCATTAGCTGCATGAGGGGGCGGCCTTGATCTTAGCTGCCCCTCCTCCTCCTCCTCCTCCTCCTCTTCCTCTTCTCCTCCTCTGCAGCACCTTCCCCGATCAGGAACTGGAACATTAATAATCAATGTCTGAATACTGTGCTGGTGACTCAGTTCTTCTCCGGCTCTTGTCCAACATTCAATCCGAGGAGCAGAGTTTGTGTTGCTGCGGCTCGTCCTCCTCCCTCTTTCTCCTCAGCAGGAGCTGCAGGAGTGTGTGACGGACACTAGCTCCCGCAGGAGGAGGAGGAGGAGGAGTGATTTAGTGGAACATCAGCAGCTTCCTCCAGCTCCTGAACACTGCATGGAAAAGACAGGCAGCCTGTGGGAAAACTGCAATGTAAACAGAAAAACAAAAACAAACAAAAAAAAAAAACTCTTAAAGCGCGTGACTTTACTCGTAGTTCACCCCTTGGGTTGTTATGATCATTCGTGAGACTTTTCCTTATTTAACATTGCATAATGACATTTAATGTGAGAAGCCAGTTCAAATATAGAGACAGTAGTACTTCTGGACATGTATCGACCTCCGAACATACAGTCAGTTTTTGTTGTGTGCACATTACATACGTACATTCCCTATGCAAACCATGAGATGGCTGGACAGGCTGTTTCTGTCTGTGTGTGGGGACACGTGTGATGTCCAGGCAGGGGAGGGGGGGTGGACATGCAAATTCTCAGCCGAGAAATCACTCCTTCCAGGCAAATCAAAATCTACCTTTTCTTTCTGATTAATGCTGCATTCAGTACTGTTCTTACCTTTTTTCTAATGTGGTTCGATCCAGACTTGTCCTTCCATTTTTATATAAGAGGGGATGTCGTGTGACGCTGCCGCTGTGAGACGGACGTGAGGGGAAGTGAGAAAAGGCCTGACGTCCGATGACCCGAGACACTCGTAGTGACAGTGCCTTATCGTAACAGCTGCACCAGGAAATGCAACTTAGGTTGTTGAACAGCGACTCTTCGAATCCGCTCTACAGTGTTGAGTAAAAAAAAAAAAAAAAAAAAAAAAAAGCCGTTAACCTGCAAAGAGAAGTGAAAGTTAAATTATAAAACGTCACATGAAGGTTTACGTCGCATGCCTGTGTCATAAGCATGAAGCTACACATGGGACATGGTGAGCTTAACTTTGTACCCGGACTGAAAACAGTGGAGCGATTCGTGGTTTGTACGACTCGCGCTCTTTCTTGACTTCCTGTCATTTCTGCGTTTCAGTATTTACACAAAAAATTAAACAATCTAGACGTACACATTTGTGTTCCATCCCGGAAGGTGATCAGAAATAAATTCTAAGGATCGTACTCTTTGGTTGAACCGTTAGAGAAATGCGGCGAGACGTGTGGCGAGCAGACGTTGCTTTGTTGTAAAGCGGCCGTTGTGGCTTTAGCAAGTGTTGATGTGCTGGAAACACGAGACAGTCGAGCTCAGTTTTCTCTCAAAGCCAGAGTTAATCAGTCTGCCTGTGCGCTTGAGCGCCCTCCTCCTGCACATCACAGCAGAGCCGCCTTCTCGCTCTCTTCCTCCCGTCTTCTGCCTTTTCACATCCAACCACCTCTTCCTCACGTCTGTGCCGCGACAGAGGCGTTTCTTTGATGACCGGAAACAGCGGAGACGTCCCGCGCATCTGTGCGCCTCAGACGGAGCACGGCCTTTGATGCTACTCTGGGATTTCTCTTGTTTTGTTCACAGAGATCGCTGGAGGGCGACCACAAGTCGCTCATGGGGAAGTGAGAGAGAGAGTGAAGCAGATTCTTAGTATTAAAATGACCTTTAGCAAGAGTTTGTCCTAGTGATTGTGTCATATGCAAGACAGAGTTAGTGTTTGTGAAATATACTTGTGTAGGAATTCTAGTGCGTCAACAGCATCGCGTCAGAGGTTAAAATCTGCCCAGGATGATTTATGATGAGAGTCAGAATTCGTCCTTAATCCTCTCAGAAAATTAAGAGTGGAAACATTGAAAATATGCCGGGAGTGTATGATTTTCACTGGAGCAGTTTGATGCTCATGGCTGATCTTAGATACTCATCATATAGTAAAATATAAACACAGGTCTGCAGGAATTACCTGAATTACCTGCATTAATTATTCTGTTGATTCAATCATTAATTATTTCCTCTGATAGTACTGAGAAGTTGACATTTAGCTCATCGAGTCAAGCAAAAACCCCCTTAATATTAGATCTATAATAAGAAATAAAGTTAAAAAAAAAATCACATTTTAAAGCTTGAAGTAATAGCTTTAATGTATTTTTCTTGCCAAACCAATGATTGATTTCTTCTTGATTTATCATCATTTTTTCCCCCCACTTTTCACCATTGTCTCCTGACTCAGGAGACAGGAGAAGGAGGGATAGTGACACGTCTGTTTTGAAGATGCTGTAAAGTGTGTGACAGTATTGTTTTCTGTGAAGTGAAGAAGTGTATTTACTGAATATTTGTTGGAAATGAATCAACTCTGTTCGGCTGTAACGAGAAGTACTTAACCGAGGTTAGTTTTAGTGAAATATCTTTGTGGAAAGTTGCTTGAAGACAGTTTGGTGTATCTGATCACTTCAGTCAAGAATGCATGTGATCGATACATGATAAATGGAGAGACTTTAATGTCAAACAGATTTTTAAAGGGACAGTTGGAAGTTTTGCAGACAGTCGAGTGACCGAACTGAGCTGACGTGTGTGTGATTCCTGTGTTGAATGCTCTGATGAATCTATTACATTGCATTATGTATACATATACAGTACTATACCATTGATGAAAGCTCTTATTTATGTTCACTTTTAGTATCAACACTGTGATTATATGTGTTTAATTTGATTTACTCCACTGCTTTTTACATGATCAATGTGGCAAATAAACACTATTGTCTTATTATTGTTTGTTTTTTGAAAGAGGTTTTCTTGTGAAGCGAGTTAAAGCTCAGAGTCTCAGTCTGGCTCTGTTCACTCTTTATCCATCTCAGTATATTTCTGCTCCTGGAAAAATATAAACCGTCTAAATAAAATTTTCCCCAAAGCACATAATAAATATGGCTTACACATTTTTACAGGCTGTGATATTGTGAGGAAGACACTATATTCCAGAGAAAAACAAATCCACCATTCATCTGTTTGACTGCTAATCGATCTATCAAAATATTTTCAAGTATGATTAAATACCTTAATTAATGAATAATCTCATGAGGAAATATATTAGCACATAGTTGAAATATCAATTGGCATTAATAAAGAAATAAAATGACACTTGGTAAAACCAACAAACAGTTATTTGTGGGACAGTTGATGGTGATCCCTGTCACCCAACCCACGTCTAATCTAGTGTAGACAATCCAGCATGTGTATTAAAAAAAAAACCATTTTGATAATGTGACAATAAACAGTTCATCATGATGTTGACCACTGACTAAACACCGTCAGAGAATCACTGATCACATGATCATGAGCCCATGTCCATCACAAAATGGTAGCAAGAGAAATTAGTTCAGCTGTGGTCATTTAGCTTGGCCCGGTGTTAATATGCATCCCACTCTTTAAAGACATAAAACCTCTGAAAAGATGGTTAAGAGAGAGCATTAACACTTCACTATCTAGGAACTAGTGGCACCTAGTGGTGAAGTTACACATTGCAGTCAAGTGGTTACTCCTCACCCTCGTCTTCCAGTGATGAAGGAGAGCCTGGTGTGGCCTTCAGGATCTGACTGAGCTTCTCCAGACCCATGGCGGTGCAACATGGTGGACTCTGAGGAAGAGATATGATGAAGGTTGACATGAAAATGTCTCTTTCTGTGGTAATGAAAACACCGCGGTCATTTATTTCTTTAAGGGTGTCACTACAAGAGAGGGTTTAGTTACAGAGACCAAGACAGGAGCATAACTGTAGGTACAACAAATGATTTTGGACAACACGGCGTTCCCCTGGCACTGAAGCCTTTCCTGCCAACATGGCAGTGTAAACAAACTGAGTCCAGAGCTCTGTGGGCACCTGGATTTTAAACAGAACTGAACTCTTGGATGTGAGGTCAAATGTCAAATGAAACTCAAACAAGTCCGGTTACCTGTGGCTTTACCTGGTTGACTTGAATCCTTCACACTGGTTCGTCGCAGCAGCAACAGCATCACTTATGAGACAGACAAAAGCCACAGCCACAGAAGATTAAGGCTACACAACCTACAAAATATTTTTATATATGTATTTAAGTCAAATACAAAGCTGAACATTTCTTCTCACCTTTGGAAATAGCTGGCAAAATAATATTTACCGATAAGGTTGTCTCACGAGCTGTTTGCAGATTCTTTTAAACACATTTCACATTCATAGTTCAAAAAGCTCTGCATGCACTTAATGTGTTTAAATACCAACTATTATTAAGTAATTATGTAAATTTATCTCCTTATCGTTTTCAAGAATGTCACTAATAATCAACCACGTATCACAGAATTTTATTCAAATTCTATTTACAGCATTTTTACATTGTCAGATAAATCAGCGTGATGTGACCTTTAAAAACAAGTAAAACCCAAAGTAATAAAAGTAGTTCAAGTGACATGGCAAAACGTGAGAACACACTTTACATTCTTATTTTGATGACACATTACTGTATGAAAACATTGGAGGCAAGAGACAAATGTTTAAATGCGGCACTTGTAGCACTAAAAACAGTTTACATGGGAGAAAAACAAAAAAAACACAAACATTTATCTTCACACGTAACTAGAGAAAGCACTTGGAGAGCAAGGTCAACAAGGTCGATACACTCTCCTGTCATGAAAGGTTACATTTTATTTTTCATTTTTTAAAATTCGGACTCCAGATTTTTATTTGTGTCTGGTGCACCAGAGAAAATATTTAGAAAAATTCTTCTTTGTCTTCTTTGGGCCAAAAAAAAATAACCCGAAACCTGTTCAAAAGCATAACAGAATAACAACGTAGGCATTTAAAACAGAGAACACAGAGACACTGTGCCGTCTTCTCAACAGTAAAACAGAGACTGTCGCTCTCATACAGTATTTCAGCCCTCATACTCGTCTTCTTACCATCAGTCCACTCTCGTACAATGAAGAGCTGTTGGTTAAAGAATCAAATCTCCTTCCAAAGAGTCTCAGGAATAAAAAGGTTTAAGTATTTTTTACATTATTTCAACATCCTTCATCTACAGTCAGCTCCTGCAGCTGCTCTTCAACAGCCTCCATCTGATCTGTGTGGTTCTCCTCTCCTCCTGACTCCTGCTCATGTTTCTCTTCTTCTTCTTCTACTACTTTTTCTTCTACTACTTTTTCTTCTTCTTTGTGCGTCTGCTCTTCAGATGCTTCACCTCCCCCTGTCTTCTGCTCCTCACGTCCATTCTCCAGGTTCTCCGAGCTCTCGAAACAGCCTGAATCCCTCGGCTCTTTGGTGTCTTCCTTCTTTACCTCCTCCTCTGGCTCTGACTCTTCATCGGCTGCATGGAGCAAAGGCAATCACATTTCACTACAATCCTTTCAGTATTCGCAGTCCCGGACTCTCATGAGACCTTTTAATCCTGTTCAGAGAAACTTTATAGTGCCAAATCACAACTTACATCATCTCAAGGCACTGTACAATGAAAGGCAGGAACCTTAACGATATTATAGAGAGAAAGGAAACCCAACAGTTGACACAACGAGCAAACACTAGGCATCAGTGGAGAGAAAAAACTCCCTCTTAACAGGAAGAAATCTCTGACAGAACCAGACTCAAAGATGAGCGGTCATCTGGTTGGGATCTGGATCCTGCAGGCTGCAAGATGAGGAAAGAAAGGCAAAAACTAGGGAGAGAAAGAATAAGGTCAATAACATGAAATAAAGTCCTGTTCATTCCCTGAGTGTGAGAGAGTGAATGTGATGCACCACAGGAAAATCCTTCAGGTTTCCCTGAGAATCTTATGGTTCCTCCGGGAACCACAAGTACAGTAATGTTGGGACTAAAATGATCTATTGGGATGATAAGGTAAACCCAGGTCCTGGAGTGATGTGGTCTCTTTCCAGTTCCTGTCAGAGCTCATGCTGCGGCATTTTGAATTAACTGGAGGGTTTAACAGACTTATTTAAACATCTTGGTCGTTACAGTAATCCAATCCAGATTTAACAAATGCACGAACTGCTTTTTTTCAGCATCCTTTAAGGACAAAATGTTTCTAATTCGCTCCAACTTGTTCAAGAACGGTTGTTTATTTATGCATGATGTATTTAGAGAACAACATTATCTTTCATTGTGAGTCATATGTGACCACCTGATGCATGTCAGCCCATGTTTTGTTCCCTTCTGAGGCATATACTTGATCCACCATGTGTGGTTTGGTGGTGAAAAGTTAATGAGCAATTATTATCTGAAAAGTTTAGATTTTTATTGACAAGAGAAATCCATCATGCCAGATCTTAAAGTCAGTCAACAAACATGTTGGCCTTGATCGTGATCTAAATCCGAACCCATACATTGATTCAGACAAATTAGTGTATCTGAAATTCTGCAGCTTATTGTGGTGTGTGAGCTGCATTCAACTGGTGGCTCTATCTGCATTTGAAACTGTTAAAGTCGTGCTTAATAATTTACCCGGAGGAAAGAGGAGCCGACTGAGCGTAACTGTGAACTTTGAGCGTAATGTTGTGTAGCAGAGCCATAAAATGTCGAATTACGAATAATTACGAAGCTGCGGCAGAGAAATATGAGAGCAGCATAATAATGTTCTCCAGAGAAGCATTTTTACACAAATGCACAGTGACTGAAATCCCTACTTTGACGACCAGAAGCGTCTTAATGATAGGAGAGATTTTTATTACCACCAAGAGGATTATGTTTTTAAGGCTGCCTGTCTGTCTGTTTGCAGGATTATTCAAAACTACTTAACCTGTTTCCAATTTGCTTGACATTTTGTGGAGGATGACCAAAAAAGCCATTACATTTCAGAGCAGATCCAGTTCATTGGGGTGGCCACGGTATTATTGTGAGGTTAGTTACATGCTCTCGCTGCACTTTTCATGTCTCAAGATTTGATTGAACTCATATCAAAAAAAATTTTAACATGTATTTTAATCCAGCAGAGGTGCATCACTATACAGTACTCTGGCCAGTCACTTTAATGGCTACACAGGACAGGTAATAAAGTAACTTGGTACAGTACTTGCTACAGTGCAACCTTTTCACTTGTATTGATTTTTGTTGATTTGTTTTCTAATGGCTGTTATTTTCCCATGTGTTGTTTTGAATGTTTCACTGACGCTTTGAAATGACTGTGAGTTCAAATCAAAAAGTTCCATTCTTCAGTCTACTACCTTTCAAACATTGACTGTTTTTTTTATTTTGTTTATTTAAATAAATATAGAGCGCCATTTCTATTTTATTTGTATGATGCCTGTATATTTTATTTTGATTTTTTCTGTCATGTTATGAGAACATTGTTGGACTAAGCTAGTGGTTTTCTCATTTTCTTCTGCTGCTGAGTTACTGTCTGAACTTCAGGTCGTACTGATCTTGTCTACATGTATAAATGCGTTCAGTTGCTGCCATGCAGTTGGCTGACTGGATATCTTTGTTAACAAGCAGGTGTGGCTAATAAAATGGCTGGTGTTTGTAGTAAACTAAGTGTGAACCTACAGTCTCTGAATAGTTCGGTGGCGTTCAGGATCTTGGAGCGCTGCTCTGGATCTGTGATGTTCAGCTCATTGAGGTGAGACTCCTTCAGTCCTGCAAAGTCCTCCAGGTTCTGGAAACCGTGCATGGACAGCAAGGAGCTCAGCTCCTGAAGTGCAAGAACATTAACACAAATGTTACTTGTATAGACTGAGACACAGGAGCAGTGTTTTAGCTGCTGCAGTGTAGGATTATCTTACTGTCAGACCGATACTGTCCAGCACCTCCTCCAGAGTTTTGGGTTTAGATTTGGCTCGGTTGGCCTTGCTGCTGCTGCGTGACCTCCTGACTGGAGGACTCTCATCAGGCAAGAGGTTGACGTAGATGAACTTAAAGGAACCCACTTTGTTGTTGAGCTTTCCTGTCCAGGTCCCTACTGGAGGCTTCTCAATGATGTGGATGATGTCTCCTTTCTGTAACAGAGAAATGACAAGTATTGCAATGTAGGGTGTAGATCAGGGCCCTCCAAAATCAAATGACCTGGAGGCCACTGAGTTTGTAGTTTGATCAGCAGGGGACCAGTCAAGTGAAAAAAGGTCCAACTTTTTGAGAAAAAGACATCGAAATAACAATATTTATCATGATATTTCACTTAATTCCACAATAAGAGTGTGTTTGTTTTGATATAGACAATATAAACATATTTATGATGCGAAATTAATCTATTAATAAACAAAAACATACAGAAATAAGTTGATATTAAGTGGTGGGTTACATGAAATTAATTTTGGGGGGTGGGGGGGCATGTAACCCACGGGCCAAGAGTTTGAGACTCGATGACCAAAACTAAAATTTCCCTTCCCTTCCAAGTGTGTTGGGAAACCAACATAGCCTTCTTATATTTTGCCTGGTAGAATAAATACAATAAATACAAACAGGAGCCCAGTGCAGGAATTCCCTCCTTACCAGAGTAAGACAATAAAAACATGACTAACCAGTTAAGCTGACAGATGAATAAGAGAAGGAGATGACCTCGCTGAGACTCACCTGGAGTTTCAGTGACTCCACATCATAGGGGCTTGGAGTGAAGTCAGTGTGGACCAGAGCACGACCACAGAACGGTCCATTATATGAGACGCCGTTCTCCTCCAGTCTCATGCTGTCCCTCTGGCAGTATCCACTGTCCAGGCTCTGTCTGTCACTGTCTGAGATGAGGGGCAAGATCAGATAATTAATGTGCGATGTCCACAGATTCAGTGGACAGAGGAGGGTGCCAGCGTCTCTGGTTCACAGGGACTCAGACATGGACTTACTGCCTGACAGCTGGCGGGAGATGGGACTGGGCATGGTGTCCTCTGACCCTGTGGAGCACACTGACGTCCTCTGTCCTGCACTCAGGTCTGGATGCCAGTCAGCAGAGACAGGAGACCTCTCCTCACTGCTGTCCCCCTGAAGAAACAGAGCAGGTCAGCGGTTTTAGCTCATTAATTTCACTTTAGTGGACATTAACAGTACAGATCATTTCGATGCTGGCACCAAAACTGACCTAAATTAAAAAAGACAGTAACAACAGGGTAATAATTTTGTAAAATGTGTGCTGGACATAGGAGAGGATGAGTTTTGGCTTCATAACATGATATCAATTGTGGCCCATGAACATTTTCATGTAAAGGTAATTGTTAGCCTTTAGTAAATCCCACTACCAAGCTATTACCTTTACTTTGTAATAACATGGTATTACCGTCATATTATCTCCTTATTACCACTGTGGCAATCAAACTGGAAATTGCATAAGAAATAAAATATTACAATGTTATGACCTAATTGTTACAAATGTCCTAAATGCGTTGAAATTTTTTTAGATGAATTAAAATATGAAAATCAAGTTAATAACTAAAAAAAGGAAAATTGACTTAAAGATATAACATGAAGCAAATAAGCAACTATAAGAGAAATTCTCATTCTGTATGAATTTTGTTGGTAAAATTTGTTTTCATTATGAGGTTAATTATAATTTCACTTATAATGTCTTTTATCCATAAATTGTGATTTTTTTGCACTGTTTTGTCCATTTTGTGGCTCAGATGAATGGGTTTTATATTATAGATTATTGGTGCATTAACGTGTCAGTAACATTTAATAATGTTAAATAATATTATTGGTGAGTTTTCATATGTAGCATGCATCATGTTAATACGACAAATGCCACAATTGCCCTCTAAATTGTGGTGACGTATAATAAAAATAGAAAGAAATCCTCTGTGCTGCTGAAAATTGTTTATTTAATTTGGCCACTAGATGGAGACAAGTTCAATATTTTTCTTTTAATTCTCTCGTTCAAAAGTGTCTTGTATTTGTCAATATTTAATTATTGTGAATGATATTTCAAATTTCTAAATGTATTCACTGTATGATGATGATAGGCCATTTTATTAGGTACGCCTAACAAAATGGTTTGACAGTTTCAAAGACAGGTTGTACTGAGTGTTTTTTTTTTTTTTCTTTTCTTTTTTTGAGTTCCTGTTGCCTTTATACTATTTGAAACCAGTCTGGTCATTTTCCTCTGACCTTTGGCACCAACAAGACATTTTCTGTTTTTTATTCTCTGTAAAGGGTCGTGTGTGAAAATCCCAAAAGATCAGCCGTTTCTGAAAACCTCAGACCAACCCGTCTGACTCCAACAACTGTGACACATTCACAGTCACTGAATCACTTTTCCTCCTCTTTCAGCAGCTCAAACTGCTCACTCACTGGTTACCTGATGTTAACGAGACTGACTTTATACTGACTTTAACACTTTACTGCTGCCT
Organism: Brachirus orientalis; assembly: GCA_016785285.1. Lineage (NCBI taxonomy): Eukaryota > Metazoa > Chordata > Actinopteri > Pleuronectiformes > Soleidae > Brachirus > Brachirus orientalis. The sequence continues at coordinate 2,808,732 of JAFBJR010000058.1, forward strand.
TTTAAAGGCCTGCACAACCTTGACAGAACTTAAAGCTTGTATTCTGTGCCTCTATTTTATTTTAACTAACCTACTTGTTCTTTCTTCACTTGGATGTTGTTATGTTCATTTCTTGCCTTTCTACAGTTGTTTCCCCCTCTGCTTTGTATGTTGAGTTTTATTTATTGTATCCCACTTTGTAACTGTGTTTTGAAAGGTACTATGTACATAAATTGTTGAGTTGCTGCCATGTGACTGGCTAATAAGATATTTGAGTTAAAGAGTAGTTAAACAGGTGTAATAAGGAAGCTGGTGAGTGTAAGTTGAACCGTGTGTCAACTGTTTTGTGTTACCCCCTCTTCAGCCAGAGCCTTCTGCACCATCTTGGATGTTTTGCGAGTCATGGTGCGTGAAATGACGTTGCGCCATTTCTTGCCCAGTTTGCTGCCACTTTTCACCGCCTCCTCAGCTGTTACAGTCTCTGCCGCCTGAGATGAGAGTCAAAAACATCAACAGATGTTAGTTAAAAGGACATGAATATACAATAAATTACTTTTAGCCACATCGTCAAAGTCAAATCACTGTCACTGTCTCCCACTGTGGCTCCCAGTGACAAAGACAACTCACTTGTCACAAACGAGACAATCCACAGACTTTGTGGTAAAGGGTTTTGAATATACACAACCTGAGCAAGCCCACAAACTCACACAGACAACAACACACACCAGTGCACTCTGTGATGAAAGCCAATGATGTATTCAGTGTTTTTATGAGGCAGTTAAATGCAGCAAATGTTCTGTGTGACACTTTACTCTGAGGACAAATTGAACACAATCAGTTTGAGGTTGTGTCCTCTATAATTTGCGGGAAGGACAGTAAACAGCAAAGACACTATTCGATTTAAAGAAATTGAGCGATCTAACCTCAGTGTTGACAAATCTGTTTTAAGTCAATATTTAAACGTCTCTGTGGAATTTCAAAAAAAGCTTAAAAATTTAAAATAATCAAAGAATATACTTAGATTGTTTATGATGGGTTATCCCATGGAGTGTACAGGAGAGGTAAAAATAAGCCTTGGGTTAGTCTATTAATTTCTCTTTCTATCATCTGCATATTTACGCAAATTGTTGTACTGTGTTGTTTATAATGTATAACCAAATTTCATATCACATCATATTATCATATGTGCTCTTAACTTAAGTTCATTTTCATCCAGGTTTGTCTGGATTTTCTTATTTAAAGCCCCACAGTGAGGAGAAATACAGCTTAAATTCTGGGTGTAACATGCAGTAACCACAATGACACATTCACACCCACACAGCTGACACACACACGCACTCGCACACTCACAAACACACATACTAATGCTGTAGTTGAACTCTTGGTATAGAGTTGGATTTCTGAGTTGTAATGTAGAAATAAAGATGCATAAGATGAAATTAAAAATGCTCTCTGGTGGAAGACACTAATAAAACGTGTCAGTATGACACAGCAGATGTTCTGTGCTTGACTATAGCTCACACTAGAGGACATCCTGTCTGCACACTGCTCGCTCTAATCTGGGCTCCGTGCAATACTTCTCCTTCTTACTTCCTCTCTTCTCCTTTACCTTTTATATTTGCATTGCAACTTCCACCCACAGTACACAGAACATTACTGGGAAGTCACTAAAGTTCTTTTGATAAAAAGACATTTGAGATTACACACACACACACACACACACACACACACACACAAACCTTTTTTTTTGTCTAAGTGAGGATGCATCATAGACATAATGCATTCCCCAGCCCCTTACCATAACCTTAACCATCACATCACAACAAAGCACCTAACCATAACTCTTAGCCTAACCCTAACCTTAAACCCAAAACCAGGTCAAAAAAACAGGTTCAAAATGTCACAAAGATAGGTTTGTATGTTGTATGTTTTTGTATATATATATATAAAATGTGACTGTGTAAACAGATTTATGTCCCCACAGCATAAGGATTACCATGTATGCACACACACACACACACACACACAAGCAACGTGGTGTTAAATCAGGAAGCACAAGCTGTGCACCTATGCTTACTGATAACAAACTCAGCTTGGCCTGTGGAGTCTTTCTGAAATTGCAGAATGAGGAAGAGTGAGATAAAATACCTAAAAGAACAGTCATTCAGGAACTATAAACAAAACATTATAGAAAGCATCTACTTCAGCTTTTCCAAAAAAAAAAAAAAAAATCTTTTGCCACTGGTAATGTTTTAAATCTGAGAGGAAACACAAGCTCAGCTCACATTTTCCTCCAGTGTGAACTCCTTCTCTGATGCAACATGGCAGGTGGGTTTGTGTTTCATAAAATCCTTGAAACTGCTGGACCTTTGAAGAGTGAGCTGTGAACGCACGATAAACAGCGTTAGGTTAAAATCACAATCAGAGGAGCAGTCCTAATCAAGAGGGCGTCAGGGCAAAACAGAGACAGTCAGAAACACATCTGTCGGTTGATGGCTGTCTTTCATGCAACGCTGACAAAGCTGAACTCATGACTGTGCACAATCAACGTGCCATTATCACTACAAGCATGTGAACAGGCTGGATTTACAGTTATCCTTCAGAAAAAGCAACTGCTCATGTCTCCGCTCGCATGCTTATCAAAGATGTGCACTGTGAAGGAACTGCTACTGTTCAGTGGGTCTCAAAGGTCAAGTGTGTCACATTCAGGAGGGTTTATTGGCAGAAATATAGAGTATGTTCTCATAAGTGTATTAAAGTGCCTTCTTAAATAGAGGGGTGTCTGTGAATCAAAAGTGAATAAAAATAAAAAGTGAAATAAAAATAAACCCACTGTCCCAGGTTTTCATAACCTACTGTAAGCCGGGCCTTGCTTTACAACGGTCGCCATTTTGTTCCGCTATGTTTCTGCAGCAGGAAGCGTACTTCACAAACAAAGACCAACATTCTCCCTGGTTTGTCCTGTGACGGCCACCGTAGCTCCCTGACATGCAAGTCCTCCATATGCTGCAATCTGCAGTTTCACCATTAGATGTCACTATTTCTTTCCTACTCACTCTTTAATTACAGATCTATAGATGGTTTAATTGGTCAACAGCCATAAATAACCCCTTTAGCTCTAGTCTGTTGTATAGCAGATCCGATGAATGTAAAATGAGGACTTTTCTCATGATTTTTTAAAACGTTCTTGTAGCTGTAGAGAAGCAAAATAAATCAATTTCACCATATATGACTGCAATTTAAAAATCTTTAAGTAAATTATTGTTTAAAGCTCCATTTTAGTCAAACCTTTTTCTTTCTCTTTTTCTGTACTCTGGTTTATGTGTATTATAAGTAGGTTTTGTACAAATTACACATTTTAATGTTTCTCCCTTTTAAATGCTATTTTGTTTTTACGTAAAGTATACTGAGATGCACTTGTGTACGAAGAGTGCAATACAAATAAAGCTGCCTTGCCTACTTTTAGTGTTTAAATCATATTATTAAAACTAATATGTTACTACATAACACTGTGCATGTTATGTTTTTTAAAGCTTGTCGAAACCACAGGATATGGGTAAACTGCTGGCAGCCAATCATTGCAGACATGCAGTCAGTGCTGGCAGATGATAGTCGCTATCAAAATAAAACCACCTAAGCAGTCGAGAAAACATAATAATGCAGGCTTGAGGTTTTTATTTTCCAACCACACTTCACTTCCCTTTAAAGCCATGAAGCTTTCAGATACATAAATCCTCTGCTAATACTGATCATGTCATGGAACAATGACGTTCTCTGGCCTTGATGATGATCCCAACTGACAATTACGTTAGGAGACAGAGCTGCAGAGAACAAAGGCAATGAGATACATAATGACAACGTGTGAACTCGACCACAGTGTGAGAGATGTGGATGGAAAATGAGGCTTTGGTGTGAAGCGTAGGAGGCTCAGTCTCATGTTGGCAACTGGAGACTCGTGGAGCAAAAGCCACAAAGCCAGTTCTGACTCAAACTACATATGCAGCAATGATTCATCCTGCCAGAATAAAGGAACCAGAGGAGCACAGAGAATAAGTCAAAGTTGTTAAACTACTGCAGGTAAAATGTTCACTTTTAGACAAAACATCCTCCATACAGTAGATTTGTGTTTCTTTATGTTTGCGTGCGTGGTTCAGCGTCACCACAAAGGTTTGAGCTGGCATCCTGTGTTGAAAAGATTCTCACACAATTCGACTGTGTTAACTTTGCTTTAACTGCATTAACGTTATAATAACTTTATAATAATCACCAGCATCAAATTATATGACTGTACATTTATAAATGTGAGCATGATGACTTTCTCACCTTCACTAAAACAAAGCAATAAAAACTCAACTCACCTTCTTCTTCTGCACCTGTTCCTTCTCTGAGGCATTTGAAGGCCTTCGCCTCAACATCTTCCTCAGTGGTCCTCAAATCTCCCTGGACAAACACGGTTTTAATCCCCCTTTACTCAGGGCCTGTGTCACTGTGCTCTCACTGCCAGAGGTAAAAAAACAACACAGAGGAAGACAGAGCTGCTCTCTGCTGCAGTCAAGTGAAGAACAGAAGCTGAGAGGAAGTCACATGACCACACAGAAACTGAAGAGGCAAACCATTTTTACCCTCAGTGTTCAGGTTCATGCATGGCTTCTCTGGGTTTCTTACATATATTTTGCAGACTTGTGTTCAGGCAGCTCAGACCTGACCTGACACACGCACACACACACACACATATACAGAAAGTGTGCAAATAAAATAAACACCATCATCCCCACTCAGTTCTGATGGGTAAAAGTGTCAGAGAAAGTCTCTTTCCAACATGTTTGACCACAGGGACTGCACTGTTGTCACTTTTGACAACTGTGCAATATAATGTGCAAAAATAATTTAAAACCATAAATATATTTACAATTCTAAAATCATATGGTCATAATGCACCAAAAAGTAATGATTATTACCAAAAAAAAACAAAACAAAACAAAAAAAAAAAACACTAAGACAATCACAGGAAGTTGAATTATGCAGTTCTTCTGTGATTTCACGGAGGGGAACCTATTCCAGGCAGAAGAACATCTACCATCCAGTGAGTTCATGGCCTAGATATTACCAGCTAAAATGATACAATAATACAAAACAATTCTGTTATTGTTCCACATAACAGTTTACATAAATAATAAGAGACTTGTTAATTAATCATCCATGCTTAGCCAGGATTATCTAGGAATCCCATATAAATTGGTGTGGATTGAACAGTGAAAAGGACATAATGAAGGAATACTTCAATAAAATTGAGTATTTAAGTCAGTGTGAGACCTGTGCCTGTTTTCTGGAGACATTATGTCTGATGCAGCAGGTTTTGCTTTTGGTACTTTCAAATTAATACAAATAACTGGTGATTGTGATATTTAATAAAAACCTCAAATCATAGTGCAGTAGTCTTGCTTCACAGGGCTTTTTTCAGCCTGGTTCAGCCTGGCCCAAAGGCCTGGTGCTGGTCTGCTGGTCAGGGGCTTGAGAACTAATAATAATGAATGAAAAATGAAAAATTTATGTCATGATTATCCTGACAAAAATAATTGTGATTGTAACAATAAAAATATGCTTCAAACTCATAAAATGGCTTTAATTACTTTTTTTGCATTGTGCTGTAGATAAAATACCTTTTTTGGGTTACAAAATAATTTCAAACAAGATACTTACAAATCATGATGCCTTGGAATGACCTCATGCTTTATAATATGTACAGATATTGCTGTGTTCATATGTGTGAATGGATGTGTGTTGTATGTGTACATGCTTATTCATATACCTGTATTTATTTCTTATAATCATCATTACATTGTACTTTTGTTTTATTTGTTTTTTTTTATCAACTGTCCTTAAATGTCTTTTATGACTGCCCTTGTCTTTTATGACATATAAACATTTTAGAATTGAATTAAAATTAATGACAGGTGCACTTTCTGCAAGAATATTTATGATTTACTCTATTCCCAATTATCTAGATAATGCAAATTCACTATGATCAACCTAACATGAGTGGGATAACGCTGCATATCGTCCTATCTCTGATCATAATAGATAAGATTTCACCTTCAGCAGAGGAATGAAGTAAAGTTAGTGTCTGAAAACATCTCTGTACTGATTCAGCAGATACCCTGAACAGACGGTGACTCTTCAGCTTGTTGGGAGCCATTGGTCTCAGCCATGCACATAGTTGTCACTGTGGCTGAAGGGTGGAAGTGAAAGACCTGCAGAGATGACATATTTAGAAACTAACAGCTCTACAGCTGCAGCAGAGACTGGCTACCATGTCTACAAGTCCAAAACAACCAGTGTGACTCACAGACATGTGCATGTCTCTGAATGTACACTCAACCAGCACTGTTAGTAAAAGGTGGGGTAAGCAAACCACATGACAAAATAATGCCCTATTTTAGTTTCCTGTCATTTTACTGAAGGCTGGCAACAGTCTATGCAGATCTTCAAGTTGGTATGAAACTGATACATAATTGCTGACTGCCTCTGAAGGACCCGAAAGAAAAGAGTGCAAAATGCCAGAAGTACAGATTTAGGACCTCTACTTTAGTAAAAGTAGCAATACTTCACTATAAAATACTATAAAATATATTAGAAGTAAAAGTATTCTTTAAAAGAACTGAAAAAAAAACTAAGGTAAAAGCACTCCTACTGAAGGGCAGCCCCACTCAGAATATTACATTATTACATACTGATTAATTAATAAAGCTCATGTGAAGGGTTTTTGTTGGTGCAATTATACTTAAATAATATGTTGTTGGGAGGAATAGCTATGATATCATATCATAAAAAAAAACTAACCAACACCTAGAAAATGTACTGTAAACTGGGTCTTTCTGCAAGAGCTGAGGAACGTAAAAGTTTTGCAGTCTCAAATTTGTAGTAATGAGTTGGAAAAAGTGTGTAAGCTGTGTCAGGACATCAAATAAAAATATTTCTTGTCAAGCTTCATGGTTAAAATTGTAAATTGTGTGTTTGAATTTACCACCTGTGTCGACCACATGAAGTAATGTTAAGATCCCCCTTCAAGCAAACAGAGGCCTGTTCAATGCATGAGCCACTGTAGGCAGGCTCGTGGCTTCTCCTGACAGCAGGAAGCACCAAAAAGATGTTTCTGGGAATATTAGTACATATAATAGCAACTGTCAGCCAAGAGTATTTCCATAATATCTAAAATCAACTTTAAAGTAATGTCTTTCTTGTAGTAGAGGTTGATAGCCCATGGATCAAGTTAACACCCAAGCAAACCCTTGGTAACCAAAGGAATCAGGCCAGCAAACCCTGTGCTCTGCTACCCACAACCTCAAAGTAATCAGACACGTCTCTCTTTTAAAAGCACCACAATAATTGCAGGTGCAAGGTGCAAATACTTCCACTTTAAATATCAAAGCCAAAACATAAAAAAAAAATCAACATAAGATTATTTTTAAACATTAAACACCACAATATTTATTCACAAAGTTAAATAATTAAACAAATATCCATCAGAAGTTTCTAAAAAATGTTAAATTGCAGTGCATCGCTCAACCTGGCTGCTAATAAGAGACTGCATAGGAGGAACGTTTTAGTGCAAGTCCTCTGTGAATGGAGTGAGTGCAAAAAAAAAAAAAAATGGAGATGCTTAGATGATGTTGTGGAGGAGAGCGATGGTCAGAGCGAGGAGGGTTAGTGAGGAGGAGCAGACAGACGCAGACGATCCGGGTGCGAGGAGGGGCTCGGTGTTTCTGAGCATCCAGTCCTTCTCTTCATGCAGCCCCTCTTTGTCCAGTTCAGGACCCACCAACTCCCGGATTCTCTCGTAGTATTTGTTGAGCCACTGAAGCTGGAGAGAAACACGAGCGTGATCAATGAAAGTCAGGCGTTAAACTGCTGGTGTGTGACCATCAAGTAGATTTGTTTAGGCAAGGCAAGGCAAGTTTATTTGTATAGCACTATTCATACACAGGGCAACTCAAAGTGCTTTACAAAGGCATAAAAATACATTAAGAAAATCACAGAATAAAAGCAAGACATCAAAATTACATTAAAATCAATATTAAAATTAAAGATAAAGTGAATTAACATAAATCTAACATTTACAGTAAAACAAGATAATGAGCAAAAACTAAACTGATGCATATTAAAAATCCTGTATTTCTTTGATTTGAGGTTTAATACTGTTACTAAGGAATCAGTACCTCTTTAGTTTTTTTATTTAATTCTGAAAACCTTTCATAATTGAAATTTATACCAAAAGTGGTAGAAGATATACTTATTTTAAACTTCCAAATATTTTTTGTACAATTATAATATTCTAAAAAACAGGGTGTTCTCTTCACATCAAACTAAAACAAAAGAAGAAGTTACATTTCACACGTGGTTTTGTTTTCACAGAGTTTGTTTTGATCTCTGGGCGGCCAGGAATCTAAAACGTGTGATTCTACAGGAGGGTTTTAGAGGAAACCCACCACTTACAGGGCAGGTTGAGAAGAAGCGTTTTCATTTACTGGAGAAGTAAACTTATAACTTGCTGGTGGACATCATGTTAATGTTATTGTGCTGGGTAAGCATTTGAAATATCTAATTTCAGCACCAACATGGTGAAGGCCTCATTACATAAAGAAGGTAGAACATGTATTTGAATACTATTCTTTCTATGCTGCCTGGCGTTTAACTGGTACACACAAACACTAGCACATGTCTTCTTGACCTCTGACCTGTTCAACCATAAAGTATGGTTCATCATGGGCTCTCAGGTCAGCTGTTCACCTGCTCCTGCTGAGAAACAAGTCCCAGAAACAAGTTTGAATCTCAGGGGGATTGCTCCTAAACTTTGGAATGAGTTACCACTTTACATCAGGAAGGGAATTTCACTGCCTGTTTTTTAAAAACACACCTCTTTTCCTTGGCTCTCAACCTAGAGTGAGATGTTGTGTTTATGTTGCTTACAGAACTCCAGACAGCATGTGACTCAGTTTGTCTACACTGCCGTGGTGGCAGGAAAAGAACGCCGCAGATGCCAGTTTCAAACCGTCCGACTTCACTGCTCCCAGCAATATATCACAGCACCTGACAGACTGAATATATGTGAATGTATATATCCTTGTGGCGCTTCACGCGTGTGGGGACAGCTGGAATGGGCATCATTCCAGAGCTGCATTTACTCCACATTTTCAATTTTTTGATAAACATTCCCTCATCCTACTTACACATCGCAAAAAGAGCATAAAATAAATAAGATATGTAAGTGTTAGATTCAGTAGCTGATATGGAGTGATCACTATACAAGCGGGATCTGTTGCCTTTCGGTTCTAATCACTCAGTCTTCTGTGCTCATTTTGTGCTCATTTTATGGCAGTGGCCCTCCTCTGCCATCTCTCAGGCTCTGTGTGGTTCTGGTCAAATTCTTTTCCCTTTGCTTGTCCCTGCCTGTTTTGATATCCCAGGTATATGTGGTCGGATATCAATATCTATGGATTTGAACAGCATAGCTTCCTGACAAAATAGTGGTGTTTTGGTTTCAAGTGTGGCATCCGCTACTGGATGTCAATCAGTGTCTTATATGACTTTTTATCTTCTATGTATTTCTACCTTCTGTGTATTCTGATGTGACTGTACAGCACGTAAGCACACTGTTTTGTGTTCAACGTGTTTTAAAAGTAACACTGGACTGGACTGGATTACCTGTTCCGAGCTGAGGAGTGAGGTGTCAATCAGCTTTCTGTCGTATGGAACCAGTGACACTGTTTCAAAGGTCAGAAAGTTGTGACCATACTACAGGTGAGGAAAAGCACACAGAGAGATGTTTCTCACAGAGTGATAAAGTCACTTTGTTAATGTCAAATAGGAAAATGGAAAGTACTAAGATTGTGGGTCCTCCACATCTACCTTAGTTTGGATGGGTACGATCACAGCAACGTCTTCAATTCGAATCCCAAAGTCATTCTCCTTGTAATATCCAGGTTCTTAAAGAAAACCATCATCAGTTTGGTATTTTTCTGCATTTTAATATGAGAACCATTAAATAATCATCAGACAATTTTTTTATAGGGATCATGATATTGATTATCCTTTCTCTCTCACCTATAGACGTGAACATGCCTGCTCTGAAGGGAATGTTGTTGCTCTGAAAGCCAACGGGCCCTGCAAAAAAATTCACATGACTAAAACACAAATGATACTCAGTTTACATTTTATATACACTTTCATTACTTTTTTAACTGTACACAATACTGTATTTGTTTTTTTTTCTTAACATGACTTAAGTATCATCTTATTGTTCATAGTTTTCCAATTTTGATTAAAATATATTTTTTACAGTTATTTCTTGTGTGATTTTTGTGATCACTTCAACACATTTTATATAACTTAATATGACTTTTTTTTTTTTACTAATGATTATATAGGTAAAACTGCACCCATGACTCATGGTTTTCAGTCAATTAATCAACAAATATTTATTTTGAAAATAAACTGATAAAAGAAGTAAATTTTTGCGAGGGAAAACTAGAAATATTCTCAGGTCACAGCGTCTGTGGTGTGAATATCTGCAGCTTCTCTCCAAACTAAACTGTTGACTAGTGAACTGAAAAAATAATAAAATGTGGATTCGTCTATAATAAAAATTACCATTAGTGGCAGCTCTGGATACAAGTAAAGTCAGAGTTTAACTAAGTGAAATTTGACATTTAAGTTCAAACTGACATAAGTGACATAAATTGGCCTTATTATGTACAGTGCCTTGAGATAATGTATGTTGTGATTTGGCGCTATACAAATAAATTGAATTGAAAAAATTGAATTGAATAAGTGTTCTGGGTTCTCGACAAAGGAAAATGTTTTTAAAATGCTTCAAAATCATTTTCTAGATCTAAAAGACAAAATAAATTCTCCAGCACACTTGTGTTTTTGAAATAATGTTTAAACTGTCTCACATTCATGAACTCCAAAGTAGTTTCCAACACCATGACCTGTGCCATGGCCATAGTTCAGGCCCACCTCCCATAATGCCCGGCGACCCAGCATCTCAATGTTAACACCTGTTGGTAAATAAAAGAGCTTGAATCAAACGTCATGTTACAGATGTAGAAACACATAAACTAAATCTGTGGTTGCTAGTGGAGAAACAGAGCTCTCTAGAGGTGAAACTTGGAAGAGGTTCTGAGCAGAATCGTTAAAAAAATCTTATTGTACACATTCATTTATATGTTCTTCCTTCCCACCTTTTGTCCCTGAAGGAAATATGGTTCGAGAAATCTCAATGTTTCCCATGAGCACTCGAGTGAAGGCGTCCTGTAAAAAGAGATGGGATTGAAACCAACGTTTAATGATGGGGAATTTTATATTAAAGCAGCAATGTTTTTATGATGCAACACTAAATGTGAGACAAATATCGCTAAAACTTTTTTATAACCAACACAAGAAAAAAAAAAAACTGTGTCAGAGATGGGATTGAAACCAACGTTTAATGATGGGGAATTTTATATTAAAGCAGCAATGTTTTTATGATGCAACACTAAATGTGAGACAAATATCGCTAAAACTTTTTTATAACCAACACAAGAAAAAAAAAAAAAAGTGTCGGGTTTATTTAATAAAATACTGCTCTGAAGCCTAATACACATAAAGTATGTGACCCAATAAATAATTATATTATATTATATTATATTATATTATATTATATTATATTATATTATATTATATTATATTATATTATATTATATTATATTACACCCTTTCTTATTTTTTCAGTAATAAGGGGACCTTTGATACTTTGATAATCAGTTATGTACAATATTAAATTACTTTTTATTTCATTGTATTGGACAATATGTTGTCTGCTTCTATTTTCTTTTTTCTAAGAGGATTCAATTTCATTTTAATTTGCTGTTGTAGCACATAATGAGTCCAGGGATTAACAAAGTGAGGGCTTATGTTTCCATCAGGAAAAGAAACAAATTGTTGTTAGAAATGCGGTGTGGAAAAACCCATGATGATTTGACAGAGAAATCAAAATGAAATCAAAATGAAATTTTCATTCAAAGAAACATTCTGTGTTACCTTTTGCATTGCTGTAGGAGTTCCCCAGTGAACTGTGCGAGTGATGTCAGTGGTCCCATCTCTGGCAGTAACAGTAGTGAGAAAGATGACTCATTTTACATGCATGTGACATGAAGTGAAACTGGAAGAGTGTGTGTTTTGACTCACAGATACTGGCCACCAGAGTCAATCAGATACATCTCATCAGGTGTCAATCTCCTGCTGGTTACATTTGTTGGACTGCAACATGCACAAACAGGAAATAATAGCAATGCAAAAACCTCACTGATAGTAGTTGTAGACGACTTAAGGAGCAATGGCAGTGTTTGAGCTCAGACCATGAACTTACACATGTGCTATGTGCTGCTTTTGTTTTTTCCTGTATTTAAGGAGTTGAGACACAATTTGTTTGCATTTGTTAGAGCTAATTGCGTTCTGAGCTCAAAAGAAATAAAAGAAAGTGGGATGACAGTAAAAAAGAGTGGGGCTCACATTAAATGACGTTATTTTTCTGCATCTATTTGATCTTTGAGAACACAAATGATGTAACAATATATGTATATTGCATCCTTCATATGAAAATGGGCCCCATCAAGCTAAACAGACCTGACTGAGGAAGTGTTTGAATTCAAGAATAGAAAAAATATATAGCATATACTGGTAAAAAATAATTATAAATTTGATCTAATCTTTGAGTACATTTGTTTTTGGACAACAGAGGACTTAGATGCATATATCTGAGATGAGAGAGTGTGGTTCAGGGGATATTGTCTAACCATCGGGAGGTTGGGGGTTGGATCCCCAGCTGCTCTAGTCTATGTACTGATGTGTACCTGGGCAGACCCCACAGTGCCCCTGGCAGCTTTGCTGGCAGTGTGTGAATGGGTATGAAATATGAGTGACAAAAAAAGCCCGGCATATAATGTGTGTGTAAACAGGTGATTTGCTGTCTTTGAGTGGTCATCAAGACTAGAAAAGCACTATATAAGTACATACCATTTACTACTGAACAGTCAAAATGTCTGAGCATCCTTGAACTGACAAACAAGAGAAAGGGATAACTGGCTGGACAACGAGTATATACCATGATCTAAATTAAAAGTCATTAAAATGAGAAGATTAATACCTGTAATGGGCAAGAGCAGCATTGGGTCCACTTGCAGAGATAGTTTCAAAGCTTGGGCCTTTGCTGTCCTTCAGTTTGCTGGGAAGATGTTACATTAGCTGTGAACATAGCTGTGAAAACCTACTATGAAATGAAATTGTATCTATAACTTCTATGATACAATATAACTGCATTTTATAGTTTTTTTTATTTAATGGCAGAGTTATTTTATTTAATCAGAGTCACTCTTAATGACAATCTGCTTTTATATTTCTTTGCAAAGAATCTTGAGCGTTTACACAGAACTTGTGTCTTGCACTGATGTGTGCACTCACCTGCGACACATGTTGACGTATTCTGAAGCAGTCAGCTCAGTCTCCTTTCCTTCAGGCACAGCCTTCTCCAGCCACATCAGCAGCTGGATCACTGCAACTGCATCCCTCACCTGCACAGAGCCACAGTGACACACACAATCAAAACACACGTGACACAGTACAGGCTCCTCTGATGTGTTTCTTCATTAATTCTAATAACTATGTGTGTTCATATACTGTACATGCTCAGGTTAAACACAAGCAGTGGGCATACATGAGCATCCCTCAGGATTCGCTGCTCAGTGTCATCTTTGATGGCTTTAGTTGTTAACACAGGGGAGTAGGAAGTTGTCATTAGTTTGTCCTACATAATGCAGAAAAGCAATTATTACTGAAACAGTAACAACACAAATAACAACAATAATAATATTGCAATATGTGTATATATTTCTAAAATATCTACGTACCTGTGGTGTGATGACCTCATAAAGTGCATAGTTTGTATATTCTGTGCCAATCCACACTTTAACTCCAGGCTGGGCCACATACTTCTTTAAATGGTCTCGAACATTATCGTAGCTTTCTAGCTGCACACACAGAGACTCATCACAGGAGGTGTTCAGGTAATCCTTCAACTCCTCCGTCACTCTGTTCATGTGAAGAAAGAGCCTGGTAGATGTGTAGAAGGGAAAGTAAACAAGAAATACTGCTAGTTCTTATAAGTATTGTATAAAAGATGATAGGTTTGTATACAGCAACAGAGGTAAAACAGAAAATTTTGAATAATCTGACAGGTTGCCATGTAATCCCTAAAACATGGATTTACCATATCTTATCCATTGTGAGCAGAGTGTAGGAGTAGAAGAAGGGATTGTATGGGATGTCACTGCCACGGAGATTAAAGAGCCCTAAAACAATAATACAACACAAATGACTGACTGCAGCAGCAACACGTCCATGCACATCATCTAATCGATTCATCAGTCTGTGTGAGCTTTGTGTGTGATGTGGGTGACTTTCTCTGTGTGACTATCACTGAAAACAGATTTGTTAAGTCTGAAATTAGGAGTCAGAAAGGGTCTGATGACCAGCAGTAAGCCTGTGTGTAATGAGGCACTTTACAAACACTTTTGAACACTATCCAGTTTTATTATTTAAATTTGAAAGTATTATTTGTCTCATTAATATTTAATTACAGGTGACAATTTATGCAATGATGTGATAATTTTTAATTATCACATCATATTACATCACCTGTAATATTTAATTACAGGTGACAATTTATGCAATGATGTGTAATTTTCAAATCTGTTGAAAATGTTTACTTAATAACAGAATGTAGTAAAGTGAATTTAAGACAGTTTTGAAATTTGTAATTGATGGTCTTTAGAGAAATATCCAATTGTGTTTCTGCAGTGATGAACAAAAAATTAATGTACAAAAGTGGATCTATTTACTGCAATAAACATACTCACACACAGAGAAGCAGTTTAACAGTATGCTCTTAGTGCAAATTCTAAGTAGTTTCTGTTGTAATTTTTCCAAATTAGCAACAAAATGTTTTTTAGTGACTTACAGGCTGTTTCATCCAATGCTGACAGCAGCAGAGCCGTGGGCTCGTACGGATTGTCACTCATCTGATTCCGTATTTGCTCCACTTTGACCTGCCAGGACCTTTCTACAAAGACACACATTTTACTCTACTTAGGGACATGACAATAAACTACTGACATGACAATAAAGTCTTGTTGATCATTTGTAAACCTGACCTCATGGGGAACATGGACCTGTGGACTGTATGCATGTGTGGTGGGTAATCCACATCATCTCTTTATGACTTGCTTTAAAGTCATTGAGCTCAGTTAAAAGACATAAAAATGTGTCGTGTTTGTGCTCATATGAGATAAAAGACTAAAATGGCTCATAGCGCTGTTTGAATCTGAGTCAGGTGATTGTTTGTCACGATGAACAGCATCTTTATCCATTTTTTTTTTTTTTTAAATATAATGTCCAGCCAAAAAAAAGTCATCAAGTTTTGCTTTGATGACAACATGTATTCACCATGGCATTACTTTGATAAGCTTATGCAATGTCACAACATATATGTTAATTTACAATTGGATCACTTTTTACCAAGATCTTTTATTTATGATAGAGTTGGGCTCCTGTGTTCATTTTTTTTTACGGCACATCCCAAAGGTCTGAACTCTGGTCATCAATCCATGTGTGAAAATGATGACTCATGCTCCCTGAACCATTCTTTCACAATCTGAGCCTGATGAATCCTGGCACTGTCACCTAGGTATTCTCCCCAAAAAAGCCTGGTCATATTTATTCTTTCATTATCTGCCACTTTTATTCAATTCAGTCAATTTGAAGTGTCCATGGACACGATGGGATTTGCAGCTAGTACCATCCAATGAGTCCCTGGTTGCAGGTGATGTCTGTGAACTCACTATGTGGAAACTGACATGATGAAATTGCAAATCTTCAAATTGGGAGTTTATTGTACCCAGAAGACTACTTTTTTCATGTTTTATATAAAGTCTATGTTTGTTTTATGATATTTCAATACATAGTGACTATAGCCACAATCTCTGCCCCTCAACTTGTTTGGTCCAGACAGTGCCTATGAAACAATTGATTAGTACATTTTCTAAGGATGTGAATAACAGTGCCTTGTCCTAATGTAATGCTTCCTACTAAGTGCAGGCACTTCTGCCCTTTTGTTTGACTTTTCTGTCGACTGCATATCACTCAATACTCTTTCCAGGCAGACAGACAAATATAACAGAGGCACAAGCTCTGATACCCAAACCATGAGACAGCATTCATGAAAAACTGCCAAATACCACTTTATGGGGTATCTTTCACCCGACTGTAATCCAATTTATACACACACACACACACAGTACATACACCATTAGGTTTATGATGTCCTTCATTTGTTCCATTTGTCTATTCTCTGACCATAAAAGCTGAGTCTCACGGGCGTCCAGACAACTTCCTTATCTCTTCCATTCTCTCTAAGTCAGTGTTTGATCTGTCATCCAGACTTAAAGAACAACATGAGCAGAATGTTTATGACTGTGTTTGTGGAGCCACTTCTTGCCCTCCGTCCAGTTTGCAGATATTTACCAGCAAGTAGATAAAGGGCACCATATACTACATGTATGTGTACACATACAGAGATGAAATAGGAAACTCACGTAGGACTCTGTCTGGGAGGATGTTGAGGTTTTCAGGTGATATAGATGGTCTGTTCTTCCACACTTGGTCGACCAGGTTACGAGGAATGGACTTGAGACTGCGATTGCTTGACTCCAGGTTGAGAACATAGTCCTCCTGTGTTTCTAATGGAGGAAATTGCAGGTGATTACACACAATGAAGTAAATGAATCAGAGGTAAATAGTCTGTACAGCGTCTGAAGCCTCCGTCAAAAAAAATTCCATCTAATATTGTGATCAGTTCACTGATGTTAACCTGGACTGACAGGAGGGATGAGAACAGAGACTCACTGAGCGAGAAGAGGAAGGGATCATAGCCAATGTGACTGCCTGATGGAACCTCCGAGATGAGCCACTCTGCCAAACTGATGATGGACACTGGAGAACATATAAAAGTCATTTATAGCAATATAGACAACATTTAAATGTGTTTTATGTCAAATAAACTTAAACTGCTATTTAAAAATGTAGAGTGAAAGAGTTTATAGTCAATTTCACTAAACTACAGTGTGTTAATACAATTTCTACAATCTCTGTATAACATTACAGTTTCTGTTTATCTTTTTGACTCAAATGTAGGTGGGGGATGAAAATTTTGATAATAATGACAACTGGTTAAAAAACAAACGGAAATAACTTAACCTCACAGTTTGAGTAAATACATTAGGATGCATAGTGTTTTGTGAACTTGGAATGGATAAATAAGGTAATTTTATATCAAGAGGTTCTAGAACAAATGGGAATATGCAGACACCTCTTTGTGGCACTTTAAAATAAATTATTGGGACCATATATGAGCACTAAATTTCAAATTTCTAACATGAACAATCAATGATTTTTCCTATTCATAATTATCCAGATAGTGCAGAAAATTCACAAATGTTGTGAGTGGCTTACATTGTGATACATTGTGTTTATGGTCCCATCCTGACTTAAATGTGGAAAGACAAGGAACTTTAACAAATGTAACAAATTACTCAATAATTTAATAAATTAATTATTTTTCTGGCTTCAAAGATCTTACAGGATGCTATGCATGACTCATACATAAATTTACCTTTTTATTTAAAGCAAAAACAATAATCTGTTAACTGATTTGCAAATGTGTGGCCATCAGCATCACATGTTTTGCATCTGCAAGACGAAGCATTCAGTTTGCATGAGCTATTTTTATCACTTGTGCAGCATTTGTCAGGTTATTTTAGATCAGACTGTCAAAACCACAAATATCTGATGGGAAACAACATGTCCTTTGTTGTCATAACAAGCCGCCACAATGTGATCACAACCCACCGTCTTCTCTCAGCTCCCAGTTGCAATCCATCTGTCTCTCAGCTTGAACCCAGTAGCGACTGTCTGTCCACAGAGTGGCCTTGGTCAGAGTGACTACAGCAGTGCCTGGAGAGAGGCAGGACAGCAGCTGTTTTATTATGGAAAGAGGGCAGCAGTGACAGTGAATTACAAATGACTATAAATGTCAGAGTTGAGTTGGAACAATGTCCGATGGTCCAGCTCAAGTGTCAAGTGTGGAGAGAAGAAAAGGTTAACAGGAAGCAGGGAGCAAATGGGTGATGTGTGGTGGATATTTAATCAGGGATCATATTGCCACTGGGTAGGAACATGTGTTAAGATCCCTCAATCAGAAATGTAATTAATTATGATCATTCATTTTGTTCACCATTATTGCATAAAAATAAAATTTCTTGATTTAATGGTCAAGTTGCTGTGAAAAGGTGAGCACAGACAAATGAGAGGACAGAACGATGCAGCAATTCAAGGCAATGAAAACCAGATGAACAAAGAAGCAGGCCTTATGGAGAGGAGGGTGTGGGATGAAAGTAGAGGAGCTACATGGCCATAGCACTCAGGCGTGGGGAGTTGAGTCACAGGAGAAGGAAGATGAAGATGAAGGGGAGGATGATGATACCTGCGGAGCCTGTAAAACCAGTCATGAAGGCCATCCTGGCATCACGTGGTGCAATATACTCACTCTAATAAAGAAAAAGAGCAGGTCACACACATGCGCACACACACAAGGCTTAAACCCAGATGGTTTAAATATGATGGACGGCAGATGTACCAGGTGAGCATCAGTGCCAGGGATAATGTATGCAGATATATTCAGGGGAAGCATTCGCTCTCGTAACTCCTGCAGCTGGAGTGTGGTATTTACTGCTGTGTTTGGTAGGTACTGTAACAGCAACACAAACACAAGAACACACACACAAACACAGAGTGAAAGAGAGTCAGAGTGTGAAAATCCTTCACATCTAATTAAAACTGAAGCGACAGCTGATTCAACTTCTTTTGTATCTCCCTCTGTAATCATTAACTGAAGTACACTAATCACTAACTGTAACTGGAAGATCATGCCATAAACAACTTCACTACAGTTTGTAGTCCAATATTTGTAACGTCATGAATGAAGTCAGTTACACCAGTCAAATCCCAGTGCTTCCATTGGTAAGCTGATCTTACCGGAGGGGACAGAGAGCAATTCCTCTCAGTTCGCTCGTATGCAGCAGCAGCAACTGTGTTTCCTAAAATGACAAACACAAAGCATTTAAAGACCTTGGTGCCACAGGGTGGTGACCAAGCTGAGCTACATTATGTGGGCACATTTTCAGGACAGTGAAAACTGAAGCGCCATTATATCATTACAGTGAGAGAAATCCACATTGATGTGGAATCAATGTGAATAAAATCTATAGATTTAAATGGACGAAAAACTTCTGGTCACCCAAAGAGAAGAGGACAGTTGTACAAACAAAGCTGATATATTCCTCCCTGACAAACTGCATGCAAAGAAATACCGACGAATAAACCAACTTGCAAGCAAAGAGCAGATTACAAGTACATATGCCTCATTTGCAAATTACGAGTCTATTAACTATACAACATGACATTGTATTTTAACTAATCAAATAGATTTTGGACACAAAGAGTATCCTGCTCTATAAAATCTAATACATAAACAATTTTCTCTCTCACATTATAAAAATAGAAACCTTCATCGTCGGAGCAGCTGAGTTCACACAATGCACATTGGTGAAGATAAAAAGGAACTTTTTACCTGCCAGTGCTACCAGAAACAGAGCCATCAACCAGCCACAAGAATGCATCTTGGAGTGACGAACAGATGCACACACACAGAGTGGCTATAAAGCAGGTGCTCTGCTGTGTATGCAGTGTATGTGAGAAAGTGGGTGTGGGTTTTTGAAGAGAAAGTGTGTGTGGGTGTCTGCTCATAAGTATATGGCTCTCCTCTCTCTCTCTCACTCTCTCTCTCTCATTTACTCTTCTCCTCCTCTGCTCACTATCTTCTCTCCTGTGGCCCTCTGATAGGAATCATGTGCAGTGGTTTCGCAAGGGAGAATCTCCAGAGTAAGAATAAATTCTTTGCTTAAAAATTAAGTCTAGAGTGTCTTGTGAACACTAAATTAGAGGGTTGCTTAACATTTTTTATATTATTGTATCAGGGTGTAATTCAGAGGCTGTGGGTTATAAATTCCCACTACGATGCAAAAACAATTAACACATATGTATTTGATTAAAATAAAATGATACTATTTTGTCATTTGTTTCCTACTGAAACCCACTTCTACTATCAAAAAGGGAAAAATACACTGAAGAGTCAAGACAAGGCTGTTAGTATACAGCACACGAGTGACTGTGTGAGTGGAGTGGGTTTGCGTGTGGATAGATGTTGATTTTCCAGATGTTAGCACATATATGCATGTATGACCATCTGCGTCTACAGATGCACAGCATATAGATGTCTTATACAAGACCTTGTAATCCTGCAGAGGCTTCCTGCAAAACTGCTTTTGTGCTTAAAGTATTTTTAAATCCTTGTACTCAAGCCAAATGTGAAATGGCACTTAGCTAAAATGAAGAGAGGGAGGAGGAGGAGGAGGAGGAGGAGGAGAAAGCATAATTTAAGAACAGGGATATGGGGGCATATGTTCAGTCCCCCTTGAAGACATTCATTGACTTGAATTTGGCTGATCTCATTAAAAGTGACAGATGTATTGGATGAAAAAAGTATATAAAAAATGCATGGCTCCTGTCTCAGCTCTGGGCCAATCACAGTGAGAACACTGTGTGAATGTATGATAGTTCTGGATTCAGAAAGTTTTATGTTTAGAGTTCAGAAGTACCTTCCTCTCCAGGCTTTGGGATGCAATGAATGTTATCCTGACGTAACTTATGTTGATGTAGACAGTTACCTTTTCCCCATGGTTTAAGTTCAAGCTCTTACTTTAAGGGACATCTAACGGTGAGACTGCAAACTGTAACAAAAAAGGGACTCATCTGCTTATCACTCAAGTGCGTCACAGAACTTGGCCTTCACGTATCAGAAAGAATGCATTTTTCCTTTGTTTGTGAAGTAAACTTCTACGTCAAAATGCAAAATGCACACTCTGGCTGATTGTCGTCTTGTACTGTCCACAGCAGTACAAGACAACAGCCTCCTTAAACCTAGGCTCAAACTTACTATGAGAACAATTTCTATCATAAACTGGGTTTACACTAATACAAATATGCTTATTGGTGACATTTAGCCCTCCTAAAGCCCCCTGTTACTGGCTGTCGGCATGTGGGCTGTGCCAAAAATATTCTCTGTGGACAGATCTGTGTTGTAATTAAAAGCAAGTAAAACAACTGAGGCCTATTGTGTTCATTCTTTTTTGATTTCCCAATGTGAATTGTTAGAGAAGGTTTTTTTTTCCTGCCTCAAAATCCCTCTTCAGTGTTTGCATTTACCCTTTGTATCAAGAGACTCAGAAATATCTCCTCTTGAAAATATGTCCTGTTTTAACGTGTTGCCATGGGTGTAATTCCACAGATAAAGATTATACACTATTTTCATTATGTAAACGGACAGAATTCTGACTGGCCCATCATGAAGTCACCAAGCCAATTAGTCAGTGAGGTGAGCAGCAACTGTAAAAACCTGTGTGGAGGCTCAGATTGAGCTGTTGTTCATAGTTTATTAACCAGATTAATGCAATCTACTGTCATTTTAACAGTAGATATGAATACACTGATATGAAGATTAAGGTAACACCTTTGTGGATTATTTATATAAGATTGCAGCAACTTTTGCTTTATAAGCTATCTAACTATTAATTATTCATGATTATTAATTGTAATTTGATTGTATTTATTAAAAAACAAAACAAAAAAACACATGTTTTGATTAAATGTTGCCAGTGTGTGGCATGACAAGAGTCTGCAGCCATCCCATTAGTGTAACTGGGTGGTACTTACAGGCAGATCGCTGTTTTGTTAAATGCTACTATGATGCTACAGTGATTATGTTCAGGAGGTGTTTACAATTCTTGAGTATTGCTGATGGTGCTAGATATACAGTAATAGTTAAAGGATCACCACAATGTCCCTGTAGGTAATGATTATTTTTACTGAAACGTCAGAAGATTATATGATAGTTACCGGTTAAAATGACTTGCTTTGCCCAACTAACTGTCCAACTATTACGTAATCAACTATAAAAATGTTTGTTGATCAGCTTTCTGACCACTGACAACTTTGTTAATGGACTACCTATTGTACTGAACAGGTTAAGTGGTTGAATAATACCTGCATAAACATTAACAGCAGACATTAACAGGAGTTTCAAACAGGTATCATAGCTCAATAAATTTGGTACAGTATATGTTAATTATAAGCAGGCTACTATGGAAAATCTTTTCTGTTGAATAATCAAAGTAAAACATGCTTTTCACACCAGTATTTTTAGATATGAAGATTTTAGATATGAAAAAATGGGTTATTTCATTATGTCCATGCACAAAATTATGCCCTAATCAAATGCTCAATATGAGCTTGTTTCAAGTAAAGCCTGGTTTTCAGGATTACAGTTGTATCATAGTCAACACTCTGCCATTGCCCTGCAAAGATCTAGTTAATAAATACATTTTGGTACAGAAAAAAATAAGACATTAAATAATCTCTTTATTAAATGGTCCAACTCACCTCTTCGCAATCAAACTCAACTTAAAGAAGACCAATAAAGGCCTTCTACTGCTTTGACCTTGAACCGATGTCACCTGCAGAACAGAGAGGAGAGAGAGAGTGATATACAGCTGTTAATGTTTGGCCACCATCTGTCATTGTGCACAAATGGGGAACTGCAAATGAGTCAGTGCTGGTAATAAATCTTTCTCTTTTTTTTTTTTTTTTGCATAATTCTTTGATAACACAGACAAGCAGTAAAAGTGATTATGCAACTTTAACTCCCAGTAATAAACTGTTGATAGGAAGCAGTTGGTGCTCAGTACCTGTGGGACATGGAGTCAGTTTTATCTCATTTAATCATAATGACTCAGGTCTGCAAACATCTTCGGGGTTTTGCTGTTGAATTGGTTGCCACATTTATCCAGTGCAGCTTTTGCATAAGGAGTGCTCCATAAAAAAAGCTACTTTTTGGGAGAAGGTGACCTTGAAAGTGTTGTTCCTTCACAGACGACAGCTGTCATCACAATGCACTGGAGATGAAGATGACTGACTTTGAAAGAAGAAGTAGGAACAACAACAGAAAGCATAACATGTATAGTTGTGCTTTCTGATAGTACAACTGAGATTGTTTCAGATTAATTACTTAATTCACTAGAATCTAATAAACGTGCCTATAACTAATTGAATTATGGAAAACATCTGTTGCCTGCTAACATTTACATTGGGCAATGTGCATTTATATGCATTTATTTAGAGTGTCATGCACATAAAACTGTCAAGTGTTGAACTTAAAGGTACAGTGTATAAAATTTAGTGGAAAAGTTTCATGTTGCATCTGAACATCCCTCACCTCACCTGTCACTTACAAGTGGTTTGGAGAATCCATATAGCGTTCAGTTAGCATCAGAACTTGTTTTAAAAAGGTCTTTAGTTTGTCACTTGTGGGCTCTAAAAATGTTGTTGTCCACAATGGAAGCCCTCATAGAGCTGACCTGAAAAGACAACAATTCATATATAAAATAATAATTAAAAAAAAATAAATAAATAAAAAAATTAGAGTAGAAATATTTCAGAGATGGAATCTAACATTTAATTCTGAGTTTGCTTTTTTATAGAATGTAAAAGATTATATTAAATCGATTAAACTTAATGTTCAGGGAACAGCAGGTCCTTCAATTTCTACTTAACTGAACATTATCTTTTCACTGAGCCTCTCTATTTCCTGTCTCTACCTGTTACATATGTTCAGTTCTGCTACAATGTAGCTGTTTATAATCATCTGACAAACACCGAATCCATCTGCACGAACAAAAAAAGCAAAAAGAATCACATCGTTTAACGTTGGCATCAAAGTAGTGACAAATTCTGCAAAATAATTTTCTAACAACAAATAACCAGTAGGGGGTGTAAGTGTTCCATTATTATTGTTTGATTGCACAGAGAAGTTCATTGTTAAAAGTTGAAATGTGAAGCTAAGCTGTATTTGTGTACAAATCCACAAAACTGATGAACTGTGCAGCAGTCCCATTTCACAGAAACACCATTCAAAAAAGATGATTCACGTTACAGTGAGGTAAATTCGCAAAGACAAAGATCTTTCCGAATTTACCTTGACTTTTAAGACAGACATCTTAAAGGTTATATCTGTCTTAAATGAAACAAAACAGATTTACATTACTTCCAAGGCTTAATTAACAAAAAGCCTACTCACTAACACACAGTGCACAGTATGTACTATATAGTGACCATTTTTGCACTTAAACACAAAAAATATATTAATTGCAGGAAATCATTAAAAAATAAAATTAACAAAATTAATCTACATATCAGTCATTTAAGCACTTGAGATCCACTTGAAAGATGTCACTAAACCATAAATGATTAAATCACTATCATGACCATTGATATATCCATTAATTTATTCATCTGTCTATCAGTACTCAGTAGCTGAATCCATATAAGGCATTAGCGAATTCACTCTTCAATTTTTAAATTCATTGTTTATACTTTTTATATTGTCAATTTTCTGTTGTGCACCCTGTATTCAAACCCTTATTATGATATTGCACCCACATCTGAAATTTACACTACAAAGTGGGAGCCAAAGAGTGACTACTTTACCAAACATGACCACCAGGGGTAGCTAGTGTTTAACGTATCCTACTTCAGCTCTCACTTCAATCTCGGTGAACACCCTGTTCTTAAATAATCTGCTTTATCAAAGGTGAATTCATTTAATCTCTATCAACTGGACACAAAATCATTTTCTGTGTTTGTGCTTGCACGTGTCTGTTTGTGCTTGTCAGGTGATTTAGTGCCTGTGACAACCATAAGCTGCAATGTAATGAGGCTCAAAGTTGTGGACCAATATTAATAAATGGTAGCCCTGGCAACAGTGTTTGGTGTGTGAGTCAGAGCAGCTCAGAGGGGAAGGCAGGGCACCATGGCCGACCATGGATGCTGTTCTAAAACCACCTCCAAGCCTGGCTGTTACCAGCGTCACATCTGTGCCGAGCAAGAGTTGAATTCTAATGAAATCGGCATGAAGTAATCAGTGAGCGCTCACAACAGACAAATCATTTTTGGGTTTTGTTTGCTGTACGTCAACACACATCAAACCTACAGTGGTGTTAACCAAAGCACTAACAGTTGACTTTTGCTGCAGTGTTTGGATTGTCTGAACAATGTGAAGGATTTGTGTTCAGTAAACATTTGAGGAAATAACATGTGTGTTCCGTTTGGTGCTCCAGGGTTTGTTTGGGGTGTACTGTGGTTTGTCATGCACATATTATTGTACCGCTGAAGAGAGGATAATATTTTTAAAGTGATCATAATAGCTCCCATGTATTTCTAGAGTTATCAGTTGGGTATAAATCAGTTAAACTGCTGCAGAGAGTGGACACCAGCCTCCAGAGTCATATTAGTCCTTCTACTGTGGTCCACAGAGGGACAATCAGTCACATGTAATGAAAGATAATGAAGAAACATTAGAAACAAATTGAGAAAAAAAGAAAGGACATAACTAATAAGATCAAAAACAGTTAATTAGTAACAGCCCTGTCCTATAACAAAGATTTTGTGACCTCAGTCACGTATGCACTGTACAGTCCAGAACGAAGCAGTCAGTCTTTGTAGAAAGTAAACAACAACTGACCATGGTAGGGTCACTCACTCACCCCAGCTGCTTTTGTTGACTGTGGCACTGCAGAGGCCCATGGAAGCCTGGATTACAGCAGCATAATACCTACTTGTGATAGTTTCTTATTTCACATGTAGCTCTAAGTCTATGGCCAACAATTTTGGCACCCAGGAAAGGAAATACGTCACCTTTCAGCAACTTAAGGCAATGCAGAACAATAAAAATCTACAAATTAAAAGCAGATTATATATTTTAGAAATTAATTGTGTAACATTTTCCTTACTCTTTTAGAAATTTTTAAATCAGTTAAAATCTATGATTCAGTGTGGAACAGGTGGGGCCAATACTGGCCACCACATAATAGGAATCATGAAGATCCTGATGTCTGAGTTGAACTTTAATCTAAACCTTTATGTATTTTGGGTTGTTATTGCAAACATTCTACTATAAATATGAAAACCCGAATTTGTCAAGACTGATTTAATGTTAAAAAAAAAATGAAATTGACAGATTTATCATCGTCAGCGTGATGTTCCTTTAGTGAGTCAAACGCAGTGCATTATATCTGTCTTTAAACTGTGATCACAAACACATGCTGCTTTTGGACGTTCTTCTATATCTGCACCTTTAAGAACCCAGACATCTTGAAGAAATTAGGAAATTTCAACAAGACACGTATAAAAAAGATCTCCCCTTTTTTCTTCATGACACAGTACATAATTTTGGGTGCTTTGGCATGAAGGAATATGTCGTCCTCCCATTGTGTTGACAAAGTGCTCTCAAAGAGAGCAGGGAGCCCAAGTGAAACCAGATTGCTCAAAAATAGAGGAAACTGAAGATAACAGGCAATAAATCAGATGCTGTTGGGAGACAAAGGTTTGCAGAGAGTCACATTCAGAACAGTAGTAACACCTCTCTGTAGTGGCAACAACCCGGAGAATTATAGCCTTCATAAAACACTCTTTTGTACAATGTAGTGCATGGTGATGCCTTCTTTGCGCTGCCATACAACACTATTATGCACTAATATGCACCATTGTTCATATCACTTAATGTAAAATAATATAAAACACTGAGTAAGAATCAGTGCCATGCTAGTGGCTCAGATTAATAGCAGTGTTTGTGAGAATGCATTATACAAAGCATTATTTATTTCTAATTAGCATATTAACTAAAATTATATAAAAGTGTATAAGACATAAACACATATTTTGTATGTACATATAAACACGTGTTGTGCAGTATACTAAAACTATAACCCCTTTCTATGGTTTTGTAACATTTAAAATCGATACCAGTCCTGACAGTGGTACCATGAATTCAGTAAAGGTGCCAAACACTACTTTTTTTGTTGTTGCTTATTTTACTTATAAAGTATTATAAGTTGTAAAAAACAAGCCCAAGTTCTCGGTTCCACCTGAGCTGTGCTGTAGTTCATAGATAACAGAGGTAGCAGTTTATGATTCTCTCTGACACATAAAGCCTGAGCAGCTGTGCAGCTTTTTCTCATTTTTCAAGAATCAGTATTTGGTGGAAATAAAGCATTTCTGTTGCCCCTATAAAAAACAAAACCTAATTTAATTACAACTGTGTCTTACTAGATTTTTACTGTGATATTAATTATCTGTTTATAGCCCAGCTTCCATTTCAGATAAAGGCAGCAGGAAATTGTATGACAATTCATTAATGTAAGCTGGTATCATCCTATGCTTAAAAACGTAAAAATTTGAAAATGTACCAGTGAGGATTATGGCACCAACTAGTAGACAGCATTGGTTTATATGTGCTACATTAAAGTTTAGCTAAAATAAATTCAAAAAAAGAAAATTAACTAACTAATGTGGTGAGATGTGATTGCAGAGTTGTTTCTTCAGTAAATGAAGACAAATGAAATTTTACACCAGTCACAAAACCGGACTGGCAGAGATGACATAACATGGACCAGAGGACTCTGAACTTTAAAGCAGGAATGCAGATATCATGACAACAGATTTTTGGGCAGTAGTTGATGATGGAGTCCTGACTGTGATTACCTGTCAATTCAGCAGCAGATGAATGAGTTGGCCGACTTTGATGCAGCAGCAGGTCACATGCCTGGTGTGCCTGTGATGTGTGTGTATGGGAGTGTGTGTGTAAAGTAATGAAGAGTGAGATAGCAAGAAATACTGGGATTAGTGGAAGGTCGGGAGCTGTCAGATGAGATGGATGCAAGAAGCCTTTGGTGCTTAAATCACACACTCAAACACACTCACACATATACACTCTCGGGTGCAGGGTTTGATTTCTGAGGCGCCAATGCTTCACTTAGCATGCACTGACTCACACATGTTAAAATGTAAATGCACACGCACACCAACTCACAAAAGAAAAGAGGCGTGTGCACAAGCGTTCATGCTCGCACACACAAAAACATCAGCCTTGCATTTGGCCCTCAAACTGCATATGTCCTACTGGACCATGCTACAATCAGTGGGATTAATGAAGAGGTATCACATTTTACAGTAAAGCAGCGTGTGGGGCTCTGGGGACCAAATGGCTGCAGGCTGCAGTTCGTCAAGTCTGTCTTCAATAATGTAATCGACTTTTAGGTTATGAGATAGCATGGTTAAGGTAATTTACAGAACTTTGCAGCATGGTTCAGTTATGTTTCCTAACAAGACCATCACATGCAATCTGTGACTCCATAGACCTCAGAGCCTCATGAATACCTACTGTGCAAATGCTCTACTGCTGAGAAGAAGCATGGTGGCGTAATATGTCAAACAGCATTAGGTAAAAGAATCTAAAGTCATTTCAGAGTTGGTTTTTTTTAAAGAATTGGTACCAGAATACAACTGCAACAAACTGCTGATCATCAACCTTGAAAAACTAAAACAAGCCTGGAATGAGCCCAAAATAGTTACTCATAAACTGCTCAGCCCAAGTGATGAAATATCAAAGAAAAACTGAGCACAGACATTTCAGCCCAGGGCTTTTTATGTGGTAAATCTCATGGTCTGATTATGTTAACAACAAAAGTTTTTGGGCTTGTTCGACAATACTCATGATGACATTTAAAGATCAGTTAAATTCAGAATGACGACAGTATACAATCACCAGAGCCACTCAAAAAGCAAAGGCAAACTTTTGAACTGCTTCCATTATGAAGTTAAACCCAAGTGGTTTTCCTTCACTTGATTTTTTAAACAAGGTAGGGGCTCATTCAGTGGCTCCGTCAAGGGCACAGGCTTCTGTCACTCTGGGAAGCCAAAGAACTCTGTCTGATCCAAGTGCATCTGGTGAGGTGGATGCATGTTTGGCAGGGTGCACGCTGATAACAGTATGTGCTTGGTGTGAGGCGACAGAGTCTTGTTCCAATACACGACAGCTCTGCACACTCATCCAAGGAGATTGTTGAGCTCACATTTGTCTCCCAGAGTGTCAAATTCCAAACCACTGAGGGAATAACCAAACTTGTTTTAGGTGAGTGGGGGAACATATCAGGAGAGTACAGTAGGTTTCAATTGATAAAGGCCTGATAAGGCCTGGATTGAGTGTGCAACATGTTAAAAGTGAGCAGAGAAATTCTACACTCGTCAGACTAATCCTCCGTTATCACAGAGTTTGTCTCGGGTCAGAAGGAAAGCAGAAGAGTTTTAGGGTGTGTCAGTAAATACAGTGTATGTGTGTGGGTGTGTACATGTGTGGTCTACGGTCTACAGTATGTCAGATAATGTGTAAAAAAAAAAAGGTCACATGACAAAAGGTCTGAGCAGTGATGTAGATAGTGAAGGTGCATGAACAAAATGTAATATTTTACACCAAGGTCAAGAAAGGCATCAGGACATGAACTGAAATATGTCTGTGGAGGATTCAGTGTAATCCCAAATCTGACAACAATGTGTTGTTCTGATAAATGGGTGGACATACCAGGATAAGAATAAGCAGGCATTGAATCAAGAGTGATTAAAGACAAATGAAATTTTACACCAGTCATAAAACCAGAGTGGCAGAGAAGACATAACATGGACCAGGGGAGACTTAACTGTAAATCAGGACTGCTGACAGAATGACAGCAGTTTTTTGGGTACCAGCTGATGATGGAGTCCTGACTCGGATTGCTTTTCAATTCAGCAGCAGATAAATGAGCTGGCCAGCTTTGATACTGCGTCAGTTTCACATGCCTGGTATTTCTGTGTAAATGTGCAGAAAAGATAATGATGAATGAAATATTCACAAAAAAAATCATCCAAAATTTAGAAAAATATATGTTAGTCAAGAAACTGGACTATCCAGAGCCTCACGTTTAAAACACGGAGATGCTGCCTTTCCGTCTTAAATTGTTCTTATTCTTTGTATAGTCATAGTCCTGATAACAATCCAATGAAAAGAAACAATTTCAAAAAACATCCGAGTCTTTGAGATGTTGATAAAGTTGTCACTCCGTGGGGAGGAAATTAATTTATACTTAGAGGAAGTCCTTGGAAACTGTATTGTTTCATTTGGCAAAGGAGGCGTAGGTGGAAAATAACTACTTCTTACAGTTGAATACAGTTCATGTGCAGGAGGCAGATCTGTGGCTCCAGAAATAGCTAAAGCTCAAAACAGCATGGATTCCAAACAATGTACCGAACACTGGACTCCATTACGCTTCCCCTGGCTGCATATTCTGAGTTTTTTTAACATCCGGTGGCCAGAAATGAGCGGTGAAGTCAGGTGACAAGGGACCAAAAGTAAACATTCAAACAAGCAGGCAGGTGTGTTTGGTAAACAGGAAAATACACAGAGGAAGGCACCTGGTTGAAGCACACACACTGCCTTCAGGGACATGGGACACACTCCGGCCCATGCTGTGTTGTTTCCTATTGACACACTGTGTTTCCTTACTGTCGGATATCCTGTACATGTGTGTGTGTGTGTCTTTAACTCAGTGAATCTGTCATTGTGTCAGCTTCTTTGTTTAACAATATCTATAACTGGTATCATTAACTGCATGCTGGAATTTGCTCCATGTTAATTACGCACGTTACTGTATGAGAGGAATGTCATTGTGCTCGTTGATTTCCATGAAGGAACAAGTGATCACACACAGACACGTGCTGCACGCAGCCTAAACAGATATCATGTAAGTTGAGATATTCATAATTTTCTTTAAGCTTTAATTGACATTTAGTGAGATACTTGGAGACAGCAGATTGGAAGCAAATAAGGCTTAAGATACCATGGGAAACATTTGGAGACTGCAACGTTAATGAGCCAGAAGTTAGTTTAAAGCAACATCAATTAATGTCTTTATGATAACATTGATCAAATGACCATGTGTAATGTAAATGAATCAGTTGTAGAGACAAAGACACAGACAATTATCACTGGACTATGATGTGCCTTTTAGCTTCATGGTGTCTATCAGCTCACTGTCTTGGTTTTCTGTCTCTCACAGTATCATTTTAGGAAGCAGCAGAGGTTTGCAGGGAAAGATTATTGTATTTCACATGCTCACAACCAAATGCCAAAAGTTTGTTGTTGTCCACAGAATAACATTTGGCAGCTATATACAATACTTAACAAATTTATTAGACCATCACCCAATGTAAGGTTTATGCCACTGCTACCCTAAATTGACAGCATTGGTAATTATGAAAATAATTTTTCATGTTTCTATAATGGTTAATACACCAATATGTGGAAGCTCTTCAACTGAAATGATATTTCTAATACT
Organism: Brachirus orientalis; assembly: GCA_016785285.1. Classification (NCBI taxonomy): domain Eukaryota; kingdom Metazoa; phylum Chordata; class Actinopteri; order Pleuronectiformes; family Soleidae; genus Brachirus; species Brachirus orientalis. The sequence continues at coordinate 2,840,234 of JAFBJR010000058.1, forward strand.
AAAATATAATTATTATTTTTATCCATGAAATTTTAAATTTGCTGTTTTACAAAAAAACTGAGAAAATTGTAAAGCACTATCCTTAGACCCTCAGCTCAGGTATGGAACAACTCAAACACAAGGCAGCTCATCTGCTGATTTATGTAAAAAACACAGATGTTTAACTAATTTAAGAGTCAGCAGAGAAGCTCAAAGTCAGCCATGACAGTCATAGGTAATAAAATTAAGTAATTGAAAGTTTAAACTTATGTAAAAGTCAGTGCAGAGCATTAAATACAAAGCCATTAGATTAATTAAAAGGAAAGCCGGGGGTTCTCAAAGTTTCACATATGGCTGCTGAATCAAAGAGAGTGTATGGAGAGCTTTGGGTCGACTTACGACTTACAGTGTTGCACAGATCACGTCTGCACATTCAGAAGCCCATAATAAGCTTCTGAAAGGATTAGTGCGTGGTGCCTAACTTGACCCCCTGACCAGTCAGTGTTAGGCCTTGGCATTACTGCAGTACCAGTAATGCCATGGCCTAACACTGCTTCTCCCCATCAGAAGTAGTGCTGGGGAGAAGCAGCCAACTTTCTGAGACAGCCGCAATTTGCCTTGTCCCCAGAAAATTCTGTTTCCCCCCTGACACTTGTAAACTACTCCACCACAGCAGGATCTGACCCCATTACAAAGGGAGGACTGCATGTCAAACGTGGCCAGTCAAGTTGGCTCATTATATACACTGGTTGGGGATTAAGCTGTGCTCTGGGAAATGGTGAGAGTTGAGGCTGCTGTCACAGGGAGCTTTAATCCCATGAGCTGCTATTTTGATGCAGATGCAACATGTTTGTAAAGCAAGGGCAGATATGAGGACACAACTTACAGCCAATTTGGTTTTTTCGCTTAGATTTATGTCATTATAATCCATGGAAACTGCCATGTAACAATAAGAAAACCAAAAGACAAACTTGAGAAGCATCCATGATACATCAAAGTACTGTTTTATAGAAGAAAGACAACACCTCTGTTACTTGGGTTAAACTGGAGACAGAGGAGACCAAAGTTTCAAGTGTTGAAAGGTTAATATGAATGTCAAAAATCATTACACCAGTGTGATACTGAAAGACATAAACAGCTCATGATTAAAACTTGCACTTTTAGTTGTCTAAACATGTCATTTAGACTGAGAGATTGAATTTATATGAAATTCAGCTCATATAATGGCTGAAAGCAGAGATTTTAAATCCTCTTTTGGAAGGAGAATAAAAACAAACCTTCGGGAGATGAGACTCTGCAACCCTGTCATGAGCAGGACTTTTATGGGTGTCACCAGTGACCAGTGGAAAAATGGAACTGCTGCAGTCGGCACGCACACGGTGACCTCAGTCGACATATCATCCAGTCTGCCTGTTCACTCAAACACCTTCTTCTCCCAGCTCTGATGACAAACACTATTAATAGCACATCTGAGCTGTGTTAATAGAGAGCAATACCTTTCAGTGTACCCTTATCTAACATTTTAAGTGATTACACCAGCCCACATTTACTGGCTCTATCACTGTGAACAAATGTTATTTTAGCCTCTAAAAAAATGTCAACTCCCTTACAGAGTGACAAGCCAAGCATAGCACAGCATATATAACTGAAAAAGAAAGGAAGAGAGATTTCATTGTGTCTCATAATACATTTCATTGATGCTGCAGCAACAGAATTTCATAGCTTGAGATAAAAAAAAAAACAGGCTGATATAGTGGTGCACTGACCCACAATTGTACAGACTGCAAATGTGCTGCACAGGTTCAGCATATCTATGATTAATTCATGCTGACTGATTATGCAGAATATGCCTGGTGAACTTGACCAATAGCTTTGTTATTTTGTCCCCCAACAAGACTGTGTTACACAGATAAAGGTTCAGTGTGTAACAATTAGGAGGAAGAAATTAAAATAAAAGCTGGAATTGGTTCCAGCGGCCCCGCAACCCTCATGTAGAGGATAAAGCAGTAGACAATGAACAAATGTAAATAAAAAAGAAAGTGACAGGGAGCCCAAATGTACTGTATGTGCATTTCATGTTTTGTTTACTATGCAGACAAAAAAAATGGTCCTGCTCACATCAACCTGATGCATAAACCAACACAGAAGAAGCACGGGCTGTAGAGAGTGGACAGAGTTGAGAAAGAGTGTGAACATTCTCGCTACTAGCAAGAGAGAGGTCTGTGGAGAACTCCACCATTGTTTGCCCTCTACAGTGTCACCATTAGATGTCACCAATTCTTACACACTGGATTTTTATAATTGCCAAGATTAATAACCTTTTTCTTAAATTAATCTTACAATAATTTTTGTTGTATCCAATATAAACTGTTTTGTCTAAAACTACAAATTTCAGATTTCAGATTTTTTTAGACAAGCAGTTTAAAACCACTATGCCAAACATGTTTGTTATTTCTATTAACACTTTAACAAAGAATTTGAAGATGTCCTGTAAGAGAATGACCATAAATCACCCCTTCATCCTTTTTTATTGATAAGTGACCTCTAGTGGCCGTTTTAATCATGACAGTCGTGGAGGATAAAGTCATGTGATGTAAATACGTCAACAAACATGTTTACAACAGGAGGATGTTTGAATGGATGTGTAAACCAAACTGGACTTTTACTCAGAAAAAAATCTGTTCATGTAAAACCCATAAGTGTCTTTAATTTATGACAGATTCATTTTAACCAGTTTGACTATTTTTCCTTGACCTCTGGTACCAAGAATGTCTTTTTGCCTCGAGGACTGCTGCTCACTGGAAATTTTGTCTTTATTGGATCTTTCTCTGTAAACCCAGATGGTTGTGCATGCAAAATCCCAGTACATCAGCAGTTTCGGAAATTCTCGGATCAGTCTGTCTGGCACCAGCAACCATGCCGCACACAAAGTACACCTGTTCAGTAGGTGAAAAAGTTGTACCTCATATGCAAACCATAGACTGTTTATAAAAACTGTGTTTGACTTTCGATTACAAAATGAACTCCCGTATTGAAGCCTCAAGATTTGCAATATCATCAGCTCCATGTCTGTTTTTTAAACCAGAAGTTTACTAATGTCACCTGCAGCCAGATTCCTGATGGACACACATTATAATTTAGTATTTAGTCTTCTGCACCTACAAAGCCATTCTTTCTAATTAAGACGAAATGACTGCCACTGGACTGACAAAAAAAAGTGAATCCTTAACATCAGTTCTGTCCGCAGATTAATTTCTTAACCTGGAGTCTCAAACAAGGAAACAAACATAAGTAGGTTGCCCCAGCTAAACAAAACTATGGTGCTCATAAATCTACTAGAGGCGCCTCAGAGATCTTCCAAGCCATCACATTCACCGCAGGGCAGCAGTAGGGTAACTTCTGGGTTTGGGGGTCATGGAGGAAAGGCATAGACATGACACGCTGCAACAGCGGGGAATCTTACCTCCTGCTGAGCTGCTGCAACCCATCATGTGGTATTTCCTGATTGTATGTCTAACCTTTCAGCAATTTTGTGACATCCTGTGGTGCATATGAGTGCATAACATGATTTTTGCCCAGGGAGGGCATGTTTGCAATGTTACAAACAGTGGAGTTCAAAAAGAGGGAAAGGAACAGACAGACATGTTTTCATAGAACTTAACTATAACTTTTTTTGAATCATCCATGACCTTTAAAAGTCAACTGGCTGTCTTATGTTCACTATGTGTTAAAGAGGCATTTCTGTCTGTCTGTCAAAGGGAGTTGTTTTGAGATCTGAGCCATGTTCTGAGATTGCAGAGCTGTCAAAGCATTCATAAGAGAAGCTTTGGAGTGTAGTTTGACTCTTAATAAAAAACAGTTCCAGATCCATAGAACCAGTGGTTTGTGGAGCTCTTTTAGCCATTTAAACCCTATTGACACAATTCTGCAAATCAATGTTATTTTAATTAATGTTCCGACTAATAATTATTTTAATTATCAATTAATCTGTCATTTATTTTCTTGAATAATAGCTTAGTTCTTTGCTCCAAAAATCTTAAAGCTCTCAATGATGATGTCTTTTTCAAACATATTGTCCATGTAATTAAAAATATTCAGTTTTAATGATTTCTTTGTAATATGGAGCAAATGATCTTATTTTAATTATTTAAAAAACATTCACAATAAAAAAAAATTATCAAAATAGTCAGTGATTAATTCAGCAATAGACTAAAGATTGATCATTTGAATAAATAATGCATAAAAGGAAGAAGCTAGAAGTGCAAGGTTCTTGAGGGTCACACTCCTGTCATGTGTGTCGTTACTAAGCAACCAGAACCTTTGCTGTTTGATGTGTTTGACAAAAGGAAGAAACAAAAACTGTTTACATACATCCTCTCCATCACCTACTGATTCAGAAATTTTGTTTGGATGATGGAAGTTTGGAGTTAATTTCCAAGTGGAGTTTGAATTACTTCTTTTGAGAAAAATGCACTGAAAGCACTTACTGTATTCCAAAAAGTTTCATGTTGATGCAACGCAGACACACCCCTGAAAAGCAGGCGTGTCACAACAGAGAAACTTAACAAAAAGCTCACCCTGTATATGTGTTTCTCTCTAAGACTCTCATGTGTGAAAAATAAACAATGAAAATATCCACAGCTTACAAGATTCAAAAGGAAAACACTATCCCATACCAGCTATATTTCGACTGTCTGTAGCAGATGCTTCGACTATCTAACAACCGACATATATCTGCTCTAATAATCACTTTCAGTGCAGTCAGGGCAGAAAGTAAAAGTCTGTTAGTGTTGACAAGACAGTAACCTGAAATCTGCAGACAGCTGCTGACTGGTTACCAAGCAGGGACGTACTGGACAAAGTAAAATCCAAATAATGTATATTCAATTTTCTCAACCTCATAGGGAAACTCATGACACATCTGAGAACTGTCAAAGTGACAGCTAATGGGACTGGGGCCAGCAGTAAACCATATCACTGTAATTAGATTTAACATTGTATGCTCATTGTTTTAAATAGCTTTCCATAACATAAATAAAAAATACTCTTTACAAAGAAAGGGTACAAATGCCAAGATCTGATATTTGATCATTCAGTTAAAAAGCGATTTTTCAAATGTGGATCTAAAGAAGAGGTTATAATTCCTATATGTTTTTGATATAAAATACTCTTTGACATAGTAAATATCTTATTCTTCAGTGTATCTTTTATTTGACTTTTTTTATTGTGAAGTTACCTGAGAAAATAAGCTCAGTCGCACTGATGGTACAGAAGCAGCTTTTTTTTAAAGAGTAAATTAGAGTCAAATGCATGACGTCAACTGGCTTTTCGATTGTTTGGAGGCTTAATCAAATACTTTCAGAGCTTGATTTTTTTCCAGAACAGAACATATAAATAAGACTTCATTGTCAAGAGGAGAGGTACTGTAGTACTAAAAACTAATACTAAGGCCTCAGCTGACCAACAGTTTCAGTCGACACATTTCTACACAAACTCAGATGCATGTTGACGTTTAAAAGAAATTCAATGTTCATGAAACTACCATGATCTTGATCTTTGGCCACCAAATCTAAGCAATTAATCTGTGAGACCAAACACTTCTTCCAATTTTGAAAGGATTCCCTCAAGACCTTGAATTATTATGTTTACAAGAATGTGACAGACAGACAAACTGAACATATCCACTTGAGGCTGTCTGCCATATAAAAATACAATCATAACCTTGTCATTATTATATGTTGTATTTGGCAAGTTCCTTTAGCCAATGTGCATATCTCAAAATTACAGATGATTGAGGATAGTGCCTTGCTTTTGTTGGCAACCTTTACTGACAAATATTTTCCTGCCGTGTTAATGATCAGCCACAGTTGTTTGCACCACCAATATCGCACAACCACTTGACTTCTGCCCTTCAGTTCCGGTCAAAACAAGCACAACAACCAACACCACAATGGAGTTTAAAAGTATATTAAGTCTACAGGTGCTCAATATCAGTGATGAAGGGTCTGCTCTCATAACAATAGCTGCATTCTTGGCTGTCCTGGTGGATGTAGAGATGATGTCCAGGTTGACATTCTTCACTGTTTCCTCGACGCATGCTGTGCTACCTCAAGGTCCTTGAGCAGCCCGCATTTTTTCTAAGGGGCACATCCTCAACGGTGATGGAGCTGAGATTCCAGGGGCTTATAGGCAGCAGGTGTGAGGCCAAGGCGGACTTTCCAAGGATGTTAAGTCAATGGATAGACTCATTAATATCCTTCCCCTACCTCTGCAAACAAAGGGACTGGAATGCAGGAGGATGCCTGTCTACAAGCCACAGATGGCAGAGATATGGTCTTCTGAATAGGATCCTGATCAGTGGTTAAAGATAGTTTACAAACTGGTGGCTGGCTGGAACTTTTTAGCTGGGCCCGAATCAAAATAGAAAACTGAAAACCGCCAGTGTATCTCTTCTCTATAGGGCTTCAGGGCTTCAATATTTGTCCCAAAAAACAAAAATATAACATTAAAGTCCAGTCATCTGTGTGTCTGAATTTGTCTATGCATTGCAGCAACAACTCATTTAAATCAGTGAAATGTAATTGAGGAAGATGTCTGTTTCGATGTCAGGTAAACTTCAAGAGACTAAAGAGCGGTCAACAAAAAAATAGGGACATATTACCACATTCTATGTCTGCTTTCTGACTCTAACCACATTTTAAATATCACCATGGTGATTGCTGGATATGGGCTTGAGAGCTGAAATTGCACATAATTACTCTATCTCAGCTTGAGTGAATTTGCAGAGGCTTAAGTGCAGGGAACAAAGCTCTTAAACAGTAACAAGGACAGAAAAAGGTAATTTCAGACCAATACACATGTTCCTAAAATAATCATTTGATTTATGATTTTATTTCTGTTTCTATAGCACAGGGTTGTTGATCTGCTGGACTACTCCTTTGTTTTAATTTTCATCATTATTCAACATACCTGATAAGCTCAGAACAAATCAAAATCTGTTTTATTAGATGCAAGTGTAAGAGTAAAGACACAATGTTTTTGCTAAACTGAGCAAGCACATAGACAGGTTGATGGACAGACAGACCCACAAACCAATAGTTCATTTAATGTCCATGTCCATGTTGCTGGATAACCAGCATGAACTCAAATATGGTTAATGATGAAGGTTTTATGTCCTACCAAAACTACAAATTGCTTTCTCTAGTTAGTCTGACAAGTCAGTAAATCAAGCAACAAAGGTGATTAATTTTCAACACTGCCTATAAAGATCCCCATGATAAAAACTGTTCACAACATTGCCAAATAGGAACCTGCCAACAATCTTCCTATGACTTGATATGGGAAGAAAAAAATTACAATTTTGCAAAAGTCTCATGATCTTATAATAAAAGCTCTATATCAATATAACACTTTTTTAATCTTGATGACCACTCAAAGTGTTTTACACTACAATTCTGCCTTTCACCAACTCATATAATTAGCATCTATTTGTGAAATGCATTTTTTTCTATCACATACTGTAGATGTCATACATATTCACACAATGCTGGAACAGCCACCAAGAGTTACTTGCCATGAGGTGTCTTGCCCAGGGACACATTGGCATGTAGACTAGTGTAACCTGGAACCAAACATCGATCTTCCTGTCGGGAGACGACCAGCTGAACCACTGAACTACATAAAAATAATTGAAGTCAGCAGTGCTATCACATTTTCTTGTAATTTCTGGGCATGTTATATCACTACTTTCCTTCAGTAATTAAGTACTTGTTAATTTAATTAAATAACTGTAATGTTATTTTTTCTCCTTGACACAAAGTTGTTTCCACAACCACTGTTTCTTTCCTTTAATCCTCTTCTTGCATACAGGGAGTAGTACAGTGTTTCATTCATACTTTGAATAAACTACAAGCATTACAAATTCATTTTTACTGGGAACAAAACTGCAGTACATGAAAACATATTAACATATTAATTGTTAATATGTAGAATACCCACTAAGATGACAACTGACTTATAGTTGCTGTTTATCTAGTGGACATGTGGGTTGTTTAAAGAGTAAACAGATCTATTTTAGCTCTATTGCCTTTCCACTGAGTATTTCTGTAGCTACTACTTGAAAACAAAACCAACCTTTAGACTAGTCACCATGGCCACTGGAGTGGCCTCAGCTGGCTTGTCAAGGTGTTTTAATGGTGCCTGTTGATTGATGACTCCATTACTGTACCACAGCATGCTGTGTCACACATCACTGGCACACTCCCCTCCCCATCTGAGGATTTTGTCTTATTGTTTTGCTTTAGTGGAAACAAATATGTTTAAAAACAAGAAACTAACAAAAAAATTCTCTGCAGAAATACATCCTTATGATAACAGAAATGTCTGATTAGAAAAAGAAGCCAGGAGATGAGGCAAGTGTTGCTAACCGCAGTGATGATGAGGCCAACATCCTGCTGGAGATTATCCTGACATGATGCTATGTCCAGAGGATCCAGACTGCAGCAGCTGGGCTAAAAAGAGGTCAGGCAGCTGTTCTTTCATTTGACTGATCCACTGAAGCAAAACAGCAGAAAAGAAAAGAATGGAATCATCTGAGGTAAAGCCACTACAACAAACAAGGTATGGCCCAGATCAAGGTGCTCTCCCAGCGTCAACCTGCACGCTATCTGAACCATATTAGTCAAGCTTGAAAAGATTTCCCACAAGAGTACTGAGGATGGACAAGCAGCAGGGAGGCAGATGAAAAGCAAGTTATGGACAAGAAAAAAAGAAACAGGCAGAAAGTTACAACTTTTTTGCTCTGTTCAAGACAAAGGCCAAGACGTTTTGTCAGCACGCGGCCACATAATCCTGATCACTAATAAATCCCAGGTGTTCATGTCTGTGAGGTGTTAATTCTGAAGGGTCCGGCTCTCTGTGGCCTCAGGGCAGCACCGAGTTTTGCAACATGGAGGACCCATGAGACCTGACCGTACTGTCATACAAGATCAGATGTTGCATTTATTTTGTTGCTTCAAAGTGTAGGGCTTATTTGATTTACTCAAGCACATATCTCTACGGTACACAAGATGTGACGCTTTGTGATTCCCTGACTGCTGTAAAATGTGTAAATGAATTCAGTGTATGCTTGTTTGTGTATGCTGATGCAAATGCTAAGGGGCATGCTCTCTGAAATTGATATAGCACCACAGCTACCATCCTCTAAAATGGGGTGATAAAAAATGTAGTTTTACAATGAAATTTCACACAAAAAACAAACAATAACAGCCAGTTAATGAGGTCAAACAATGGAGAAGACATTCGGGTTAGATTCTTAAAAAACAGTGAATAGTTTCCGCTACCAAAATCTTTCCAGTCATGTCTAACATTTTATCTTACCTTGACTGACTGTTTGTATATATTGCCATTTTTTGGAGCAAGAACAGAGCAGAACATGACTGGAGGGAGCAAATATCATTCAACTTGCTGATTAGATCTGCAGTGAACCAGGATATGAAGCTTGAGTGAATGTGGACAGGAGACTCCTAGATTACCCTACCTTCTGGCTCAACGCTGAGGCTTATAAAAACACACTTGTAATTCATTCCTTTAGGCAAATTCAGCAATGCTAACATGTAAATTAGGATGAGGGGCCAATTTCCTTTTCCAATTATGCCTTCTATTTAATTTTTTTTCCAGTTTGATATGTTGCCAGAAAACTGCTGCAGCAATCAAACTAAAATAAATCAAATGCATCTCAATGAGAAGGGCAGCCAAAGACCATTTACTACAGAGTACAAACTGTTTAATTTATATGGTGAAGGAATGTGCCACTTACACTAACAGTTTTTTTATAGACTCTGATGTGAAACAAGGAAATAGCAGTAATGTAGTTTCAGTCAGGTGTAATGTGTTTGTTGGAGGCAGAAACATGAGAAACTGAGCCCTACTAAGCCCCACTGAGCTGCTGGGCACCTGTTTTCTGCAAACACCAGCAAGCCTTTGCACCTCACAACAACCCCATCCCCCTCGATGCTGAAATATTTTTTCCTCTTATCAGAGTTCCATGGATCCTCTCTCCTGGATTATTCCCATCCTGTGCAGTGACTAGAGGGTGCCAGCAGGCCACGACTGCCGACACAGATGGGAGTCCAGACCTGTGATGGCTTCCATATGTCACATTGCTCTTCAGGTTGGTGCTTTGTTTTAATGTTTTTCTTTCCATCTCTCATCTCTTTCTCTGTTTTTGCTCTTTAAAATGGTCTGAACAGGGAGGGAAAGGTGAGTGCCATCGAGGTTGGACAGGGTTAAACGTGATGCCCATTAATACATTTCAGCGCCAAGCGGGGATTCAGTCGCAGCTTGAAGTCTACCTTTCACTGAAAGATTATTGTGAGGTTAAAGACTGCAAGGTTAAAACAAGCACATTTTACTGCCAAAAAGCCAACAGGAGATAATTTGTGCATTTTGGAGTGCCCTCAGTGTTCACTAGGGTCTTGGAATTGGACCCATGGTGAAATTTCCCACCATAACTCCTTCCTCCGTTAACTGTCACTGTCACTAGCTTGTCTTAAAGCCACCCTGGAGACACCGTGACATGGCTCTGTGTTGTTGTTGTATGGTAAATATGAACCAATCAGAAGCTAAAAATCTCATTTTGACATTGCAACACTGGGAGGTTTTCTCATCTTGACTGACACATGAGAACACTAATATTCCCTGCCTGATTATAATCCCTGTAGTCGACCTCATTAGCCAGGCATCCGCATTGAACCCTGGCTGAGTAGGGTCCAGGAGCTCAGCTGTCAGTCAACACCTTTTTCTTCAAACAAAGGGCATCAGGGAGAAATAATCCAGCTCTCTTTCTCTCTCTGGAGCTTATGAACAGCCTGTTTTGGGATTTGTGCAGACCTATGTATGCAAACATGTTATGACACATTACCTTTTTGACTAAATGTTTTGGGGCACATCCAAACACAAAAGCTTATAATGAATATGTGAAAGAAAGCCAACATTGCTGGAGTTGAAAGTCTAATTCTACTTGAAATAATGCAATTAATTTTGAATTCTTTATCACTACATTTTCACATCCGGGACATGGCCCAGATCTCTGCAGGTACTAAAAGCTGCTATAGTATTCTCTCAAAAACCTCTCCCATGAGCCTTCACACAAAGTAATTCATTGTAAAGAAAGTACATGTTAATGCAAATTAACACTTCTATGTTAAGGTTCACATCCTCAAAGAATGCAATAAAGCCTGCACTTCCCATACTAAAGGAATTAGCTGAATTCTTCAAGGTTCAGGTTCCGGACAAAGGTTGGAGTGAGGTTCCCCAGTGAACTTTGGGTTGTCTTTTTTGTAGCTGTCGCTCCATTCAACCTTACATTTAATGCACCACCCCACACAAACACATCAGAATTTAAAGCAACATGATTTCAGAGGCCTCCTCTCTACATAATGGAGTGAAATAAAAACCTATAAAATGACACAGGCTATGGGCAGTCTGCTGCTTCAAAACACAGAGCTGCCAAGGTGATTTACGGCGTGCTCACTTTCCCTGAGGGCGACAGCGGAGACAGAGAGGAAGAGTGATTCGGGCCTTTGTGAGGTCTGCTCATAAAAGCTTGAGCGATGAGACCCCATTGCTCTCATAACATTCCTTTGTTGTTTGGGTAACATACCTAAACAGAAAATGATATGCCTTTCATGGCATTTGTAAAGTCGACAAACACTGATACCACTCACTCATCTTCATACAAGAGAGCTAAAGTTTGTCATGGAAAATACACAGAGGCTACCATCTGACACTGTCACATAGAAAACTAATTGTTGTCCTTACACTAATCAAATAATGTCACTTTTCTGCCTTTTGTGTCTGCTTTCTGTAACTCTAGAGTTCAGAGAGACAGGCGGGTGGACAAACAGGGAAGAGGCTTCTTCCATGTTAATAAGAACAAGAAATGCTGCATTGCCAATAGACTGGTGCTCCTTACTTCCTAACGCCTGTGCATTTAATCTAGCACTGCTGGACCGCCGCCTGAGAAACAGATGGCAAGGAATAACACTATCACCCACCCTGAACAGTGACATCCTGGACCAGGCCTCGGCTACGCACTTTGCTATCTGTCTGTTTGTATCGCCTCTGAAATCCCCCCTTCATTCTTACACAGCCATCAACAGATTAGGAGATACACATGAGTGAATGTGGCTGGTCAGCTGAGGCTCATTAACCAAACATACGATTCTGTTTTACGAGTCAGTTGACTATGTGTGGCTTAAGAAGCGCTGTGGCTCTGATGGTTTTCTTTCGTTTTTTTGTTCAAGACAATGTAGACATATCGGACCAATGTACAAGCCCCCACGTAAGCTCTTCAGGAGAGGACCAAGATAGTCTTATTCACTGTCTGCATTTTAGCAATTACTTGTTAAGAGGGATCTGTTGGCCCTGGGATTAAGACCAACTGGAGACATACGGAAATAGTTTAGGTAAGATAAAGATTACAAAGAGACCATAATGTTTTAATACGATTTAAATGAAAATAAGCCTCCTTACAACTACGACAAAGCAGACATTCAATAATGAAGCTGCAGGTCAGGGTATGGTTAACCAAAACAGTACCAAAGGCTGGGTGGCTTACATGCATTATTATAAAATGCAATTTCATATACATATAAAACCACATATTATTATCAGTGATACATATTAATTAATATATAAGTTGGTATGCTTCAGCTCAAGCCTTTCAATATTCCTAGAGGATTACACTAACTCTAAACAAGAGTATGAAAACCTCCATTTCTGTGTTGACAGTAGATTAAATGACCATACTTAATACTGGTGTTGGGTAGCCAGGTAGCCAATAGAGTGTGAACACCTGATATGGTTCAGACTGGGACTGTCCAGGCCATGTTTTAAAGTGATATTCACATCATGGGTGGATGTGGTCAAATTTCTGGGCTGGCCTGCAGCACACATTAGTTTCATATTTAATGCCAATAAGTGGTATTAGTTAATTAATTAAGTTAATTAGTTACATTTGCCCACCTGTACAGGTAAGAGAAGTGGAACAATAAGGATTTCCCCTAATCTTCCATGCATGTCTATAATTAGGGAAATAACCAATTCTATTGCATGTCAGGGACACAAACTCAGATCTGCACTCTCTGGGACTTAGTTGGCCACATTCTAGCAGCCACTGTATTAAGTGTATAACACAAAAATACTATTTTGTCACTAAATCTGAATGGGTAAGTGGATTACTTGGTGGCTCTATAAATCTTATCCAAATTATAATCAAATGCAAAATCGATTTTGAGTGTTATCTTATTCAGGATTAAACTTTGGTAAAAGCTACAACCTAAATACAGACACTGACAGCAGTTTTGTTAAAATGACCTTACATGCATCAGTCAAATAAAAAGGACAACATCCTATCTACTTTATTGGGAGAAACAATCACCCCTGAATGTATAGCTTAATTCTGATCAGTCTTGTCAGCAACATGAGTTGTTTTAAATATTAGCTTGCTAACACTCCACTGGCCCCAACCAGCACTTCTAATCGGATTGGCAGGAAGGGATCTGATCTGAAAAGTGGACCATCTCAAAAATCAAATAGATGGGGACCTGAAGCATCACCCTAGCTGTTCACCTTGTTTGTTTTTGCAGGTTTAGAGAATGGGAGACAGTGACAACAGGTGTTTTGCCTCCTGGCACCTCTTGATGTACTATGGCAACACTTTCATCTGCCTCTTATATGAGGTTTTTAGTCAATGCCAGTCAGACAACAGACAAACATAGGCCAGCTTAAAGAATAAAGTGACAAGGTGTTGGCAATAACAATGCTTAACTTATAGCTAACAATATATATAACAATAGCTGTATCCAATAAGTTAATTAAATTTTAAAGCTGGTTTTCTGTTTTGTTTTTGTTTTTTTGTTATAACAACATGCTAATCATCATCTATTAAAATTTAAATATTTACATTTTGAAGTATAATGGGAAACATTATGAAAAGTACAAACTAACCCTCAAAAAAAGAAGGTTAAAATCCCAGGAAAATGATGTATGTGTACAAAATCGCAACATGAGCACCTGCTGAATGCTGAAAATTTGTGACGATGTTTACTCATTTTCTCTTCTAAATAGGTTTGTCTAACCTAAGGGTTTGTTTGAAACTTGTATTATTGTACAAGTGCTCATACTGTTCATGTTTCTTGTTCCAATTAATTATTTTAAAATGTGCTCTGACCAATTATTTGATAATGTTATTATTCCTGAACATGGAATGAAAAGACACAAGTTGTAATGAAACAGCTCACAATAAGGTTTGGATTGATCAGGGCAACGGATTGTAGATCCACTGATGATTTCACACGGACTTCAAATAGAGATTACGTTGGTTTGTAAACATTCAAGCTTAGTAGTTAATGAGGAACAGTGCCGTTCAAGCCATTAACAGGCTCAGAAGAAAAAATCTAAAAGAATAGTCTGTTGATTACACCATAAGTAAGAAGGAACATTTTTCTTTAGACATGCTGATCATTTATTGCTAAAATGTTTTTATTCATTAAATAATTTTATTGTTTACAGACAAAATTTAATACCAATGACCCCACTTTCTGTCTAAAATTTAACAAATTAAGCAGAAATCGGTCGTTCTTCCAATAATGTTCCTCAGACAATTCGTGAATTCACACCACTGACTGGTTAAAAGTAGCATAACACATCCTTTCATGCAGGGGACTCATATTCATAGCTGCCGCTTTCACTTCTTAGTCAGTGTTTGAACCTTTTCAGACCTGCACACAGGGCAAAATGTCAAACTACCCCAGTGGCAGTCTCAATGTTTCATTTCCCTTTGGACCATGACTGCAGTCCCTACAGTGTCTTATATCTCTTGCCTTCCGAGTTTCGCGTGTAAACTGTCCCGCCGCCAGTGAGGCCATCCTCACCTGAAAACCATCGCTGCTCAGACCACCAAAGGTGGTGATTTAGAAATGTTCTCCAAACAAAAAACATTGGGGAGTCAAGAGAGTTACGAGTGGTATTTTGGAGGAATCTTCTCCTGTGTCAGGAAATCAGTGTCCCTCTTTTTCCACAGGTGGCTTCACATCTGGAATCTCCAGCTGCAGCAGAGCAAGGACCCGGAAGGGCAGATGGATGGATACACTGTGGCCAGTGGAAGTCCTTATTATCCGTCCACATCCTTCTAGAGGAGCCCGCCTATTGAGATCATTAATCCAAGGCTGCTTCAGGGGCCAAATGTCACATCTAGTCCATCACTCCCTTGTCTGCCACACCATCTCACACATACACACTCACAAATGCATAGTTTGCACAGCTATTCTTCTTAGGACACTGCTTGACTTCCTAAGCAAAGTGTTATTCCCTAATCTTAACCAGTTAATGCCTAACCCTAACATTAACCTCACCACAAATCAAATCGTAGCCCTAAATTTAGCATTTCGTTCCTCAGCAATTAGGCTTTGCCTCAATAGGACCAAGTCTTGGTCTCCATGAGGACTACTGGTCCCGACAAGATCAGTGTTTATGAATAGGGTCCCTAAAGGCACACACAAATGTCTGGCAGGCCCAAAGAGACAGACTTGTTGTGACGGGTGGATTCAGCCATGTGTGAAGAGCCAATAGGACATTTTCATCACTGAGATAAGTGCAGTGACAACAGGTCCTCAACAGGTCAGTCAAACTCATCTGCCATACCTTCAGCATCCCCTCAGATCTGACACCGAATCAAACTGTTACCCCTGAGTTTTCCTTTTAAATGTCAACAATCACACATGCCTGACGTGAAAAATTATTTGCAACTTTTAGAAAAACTGAAAAACTTTTAAAACTAGTCACAGAAACTGTTAAAACTAGTTTGAGCCTTTTAAAGAACACTAAACTAAACATACAGTGCACTGCAAGATGACAAAAGATTCATCAGTGTCAACAAACCATGTGGGAGACTTGTGTTAGACATACAAAAGAATGAAGATGAGCGAGTAAAAACTAGTCATTTCCACAAGTAGCTCTGACTCCCTGCTCTGGAGATAACAATGCTTATGTGAAACGTCATGCAGTAATTAATCAGATATACAGAGTACAGTGTAAGCAGTTACATCAGCTTAGACTTTGATGCAACATTATACTCTTACACATCTGTTTGTGGGTGCGCATATGTTATTTTATTTGGTCAGTAAATAAAGTTAATACGCATGTAACTTTTTATAAGTCATAAAATGTACCAATTGTGGATAAACAACTGTATCTAATCAGGCCTGTAGAGGTTCAGATTTTTCCACATGTTGAAGTCATGTGCATTGAGATGTATTACAAGTGACAGGTTGTGTAAAATAGTGTCCAAGAAATAAATGAAAGGCATAAGTTAAACATTGAGTTTCTGCTATAATATCAGCAGATATCATGAGTCTGAAATAGACATTGTTCTACCTTAGGCCTATTTCACATCTTCATATTAAAGATACACCAGCCAAGAGTTGCTTTACCTTGTTAATGTGAACTTAAAAACATGAAAATCAACATGACATACAATTTTAAATGAGATAAAAATTTGATTAATTGAACATCTGTGATTAATTACTGTATACTGATAACTAACTAATTGTTGGACAGCCCAAGTATAAAGCCATCAAGTGCATGTTTAAAAACCTTGACCAAGATTCTCATTTTACAGATCAACTCGAAACAGTACTGACAGCCTGATGGAATTAGCTTTGTTTTAAATATGCTCCCTGTACAGATGCACAAAATCAAGATGCCAATGTTTAAAATGATTATGCAAAACATAATATATTACATAGCAGAAACGAAACTTTCACAGCAGCAATACCATGAAGTTGTTGATTAGACAAGTAAAAATACCCTAAAGGACACAACAAGATGTTCACCCCCAGCCAAGGTCCACAGTGTATGAGTAATATCTTCAGGCTGATGTTATGTTTTTAATTACACCAAAATTGTACAAAAATAGAAAACATTAGAAAACCCTGCCGTCCATTGTTCTCCAGTTTTTGCATAGTGCAGATCGGTTATCCAGCAAAAACAATCTCTCCCTGGGGATTTTAAAAACCCAGGACACAGCAAAGAGGTGATGAGTGAACCAGCTGTCCTTTCTGCCTCTTGAGCCCCATGTGGATGTGTGCACATGCACAGCTACCTCTCATCTGCCTCTCTGCTTCCCTGAACTCCCACTTGTTTAATGTGTCTGCTTGAAGGGAACAGAGTAATCTTACTTCAATGTCAAACATGGCACATCCACTCTTATCCATCTTCTCTCCCTAGTGTACAAGCTCTTGTCTTGGGAAACACGATATCGAGTCAAAACAGTAAGGGAACAAAAATAAGTTATGGGTTGAAAGTGCCCGAGATCCCTTGAAATTTCTCAGTGACATAAAAAAAGATGACAGTCCTCTGCTTTCTTTTACAGCTGGCAGCTGCTCTTGGCCCATGAAGCCCAAGATAATTGCTTTTGTTTGCAGTGACTGAAACAATTTTTCATCACAACTGCATTTTTAATGTCTCACTACTACACAAAAAAACTCCCACATGTTGCAAACATATGAAACATTTCAGAGACAGGAAGTATTATCTCACAGACTCGTCACTTTTGGCCCAGTTATCACACCATGCAGTAATGTGCATGTACACTATGAGGGAAATCTTACTATGACCACCTGCTGTTACAATACTACTGCAGGAAGAGCTTTATTTTTATAGTCAGACTGAAATGTCTTCCTCCCTGTTTGTATAAGGAAATAAAAACGATGGTAGTTATATTAAAGTTATTAAAACTTAAACATCTTTTTTCAATCTGTCACATTACTAAAATTAGGATAAAACATTTAAAACACACATATTAGTAAAAATAGCATGTATAGGCTTGAATGTGAAAAAATATATTTGAAAAAGTTGATGACACTTGAGCAGTGTGTATTAGAATAAGTTATTTTGCACACACCAATTGGTCATAGTGACTTCGATCTGGCATTTAACCTGGCAAAAGGATGAGTGGGTGCACTTATTTGTGCAGCAATGGAGGAGTGGGTGCCTTGCTCAGGGGCACCCTAGCCATTGACACACACCAGGATTTGAACCAGTGACCCGCTGGTTACAAGCCCACATCCTTTTCTCTTGATCATGGGCTTTTTTACACCCACTCTTTCCCTTTTTGTGATGGTGGCAGACACAGATGCAGCAGCTCCATTGGTTCTTTTTGCTGTACTAATTTAAGAGTTGCAGATCTTGATCGCTTGTCTTGTACAATGACAATCAGGGCTTTCTATTCTATTCTATTCTATTCTATTCTATTCTATTCTATTCTATTCTATTCTATTATTTATTCATATATAATCAATTTGGCAGGTGAATAAACAAATAAACAATGAAAATAAATGAAAACATCCAACACTAATTATAGAGTATAAGTCCTCCTCCTTTTTCATTGATCAATTTCAGATATAGATTTTCTTGAGATTACCGAATCACTTTCCTTAAATATTTCTCAGAGGACACAGTGCAAGAAAATAAAGGTATAATCTTCTTCTTTTACAAATATTAAAATCTTATCAAACCTAAAGATAAAATTTCACTTTGACTTCCACATGAGTCTGACATAGCCCGTTTTGCTGAATGTTATGGTTTGGTTGTAGCAAAAGACTCTGTTCAGGAAGTTCAGTCAGAACATTAATGCAGGTCATAAATCAGCTGCCTACTGCTGGATTACCGAAGAACACGGTATGAAGCAGGCATTTGGAGCAGGTCCAAGCCATGAACAAAGAACTGCCTATCTCTCCCTGTGCTCAGGCAATGCACTTGTTAAACTCTGCATGACGTTCTCTTTTTTGGTTTCCTGTAGGCCTGTATCACACTGCAAACAAAACTTTTGTCTTGCCTTTTAAATGCTTTCTCATTCTCTCTCTCCTTCTCTCTTTCTATCTAATTTTCTACTCACAGTTAGAAGCCAGCCAAGTGGGACTTGGTCAGTAATTGGAGTCTCTGCAGTGACTGCCTACAGCACAGCTCCAAATGATGCACTGGAGAGATTTCTGAGGGAAAACTCAATAAGCTCTTCACACTTAAGTGTAGTCATCATTAGGAATTTTCCACTGTAGTGAACAGTACATAAATTGTTGGCAATGCTTTCAAGTAGGGAAAAAGAAAAAAAAATCTAGCATTGTTCACATTTGGCTATATTTCTTTCAACTCATCTATCTATTTATTTCTCTTTACTCATCTATTTAAAATTATCTTCATTTATTTCCCAAGACATGGCTTTGTTGTTCTAAGTAGGTCAAGGTCCTACTTTCCCCACAACATTGTTTATTCCCAGTCTGTCAGCCGTTTACAGACATATAAAGTACCTATAATAATGGAGCAAATGATTTTGGTATGAAACACATTAGTCTTACTTTAGATGTTTTGAGTTTAACTTATCTAAGCAATAATAAAGAAATACTGATTAAAAAAGTTTCTCTGAAGGACCGTTTCATAAGGATTATGTTTGTATAGCAATTAAGTAATGAATCCTGTAAATGAGTGAGGCTTATACATATCTATGATGAATACATATTAAATAATACTGTCTAAAACAAAACAAAAATTAATGTGATTGAATTTTAAGGACATATATGTACAGTTTATAAGGCTGTTGAAGATTCAGACAAAACTAGCAATAACCCTGCATCACATACTGTAAGTAAGACAAGTTTTAGATAATAATAATAATAATAATAATAAAATAAAGTCAATGTCAGAGTACATTGACTAGTTATGGAGAGCAGTAAACTGAGCAGCTTCAGTGACCACTGGTCAGCTAAATGGAGAAAAACCTGAAGATTATTAACTGAAAAACAAATAAAACTCCATATTTTAAACCAAAGCTGCATTAAATGTGACAGAACAAATAGGCTAAATAACACCATTGGTTGAAGTGGTTGACAGTGTTAAAGCTATATTGGCTTTAATTAATAAAGAGATATTGGCTAAGCTGCACTTGAGTAATAAAGGACATTAAACACTGATGCCCCCACCCACCTTAAGGATTATGTGCTTACTTCAGAGCTCACTGGGCACCAAAGTGGAAGCATAAACAATGTGAAAATTGAAAATAAAAAAAAATAAAAAAGATTCACTGCCAATGGTCAGTCGTTACACCACTCAGGTCTATCCTCATGTGGCTGCTCAGAGAACAGTCTGCAGACTTCACTTGAAAAAAGATGAAAGAGAATAGATTTCAAACTACTTTTCAAACATTTATATTGTTCTGCCTCTTGAGATCAATCAAAATTGTGAAAGTGAGCTCAGGCCTTCACTCTGCAGGGGAAACACATCCCGTTGGTGCAGATATAGCTCTCATGAGTAGGAGTATAAACCTCAAACTATGAGATGTGGCTTCTGCAGATCAACATATTTAGTATGACAACCAGACCACACCATGAATCATGGCTGGTTGCGATCATTTCCTGATTAAGGGCCCCAAAAATTCAGGCCCCTCTCTCACACCTGGTAAAGCATGCTGAGAGTCCTGACACACAGGCTCTTGGGTGACATCGTGACGGATAGGTAAGATGAAACACAGAGGCTCTCTGACACCCCCTCCAACAAACAGTGCTGCTGCCAGACATAATGTATTACATTCACAACCTCCAGCCTTAGAAAAATGTCATCCTAATGTAGCAACGCTATGAGAAGCACTGGACGCTGTTTGACTTGTTTAATGTTATTATGCGTGGGGGGGTTGAATATGATATTGAAACATCCTAAAAGAAAATGCAGAGGAGCTACTCACATATGACACACTTTCACTGTCTGTCTTTATCGTCACTGGCTGTTGTTGACAGCCACTAAAACGGGAAAAGGGATGACTCGCTTACGACTTAGCATTTTATGAATGTTTCACTGTGATGTGACTCAGCTCTCTCTGTCTTCCTCTAGATAGCAAGATCATGGCCCCGGCTTTCCGATAGGACAGTTCCTGTCATGTTCAGTGTTACGTAACCTCTGTAACATTTTGGTTCAAATTCTGCTAAGACTTTACAACATTTAGAAAGAAACCAAAGGAAAAACTAAACTTCCTTTCAAAAGGAAGAGCAGAAATGGACATGGCATGAACTGCCTCAGCCAGGCAATAGCATTACATTACAATTTTTTATGATTATCTAAGTTCACCGTATTTAAATGGTTGTGAGAACCTTCAGCTATGTACAATACTTAAAGTAGTATAGTATTTGAACCTTTGGTCTGTACCAGCAACAGCGATTTCTTGCCAGGAGTTCATTTGTATGCCTTTGAATTCTTTGTGTGCTGAGTTGTATCTGGGTGAGTACTTGTAGAACCCTTCACATATACTCAAGCAAGTGCCCATGGGTACCATCTTCTTTAATGTCTCTTTAAACCAAAACAAGAGTGTGCCACTCACGGGAATGGAAAATGTTTTTCTATAAGGAGTATGTGCAGTCAGCATGTATAATCCATGCAGACTCAAAGTGGAGGTGTGCTTGCATTTATCAGCATAAGATCCTCAAGGACTAACATGGAAATGGGCGGATGATGAGGATGAGAAAACTCACGTCACATGGCCCCTAGTAGATCCCTACAGACATTCGGACAAAGTATGACCTGGGGCTAACAAGCTCCAATGCCACTTGCTTTGTTCAATACAGGGCCCCCAGGTTCCTTTGCCCGGGGGCCCCAAAGTGTCTTGAAACAGCTCTTTTAACTGGTTGGGTTGAAAAAAGATAAATGCACAATGGACAATGGAGTAAGGACAGGAGGGGTGAGAGGGTTGAGAGAAAGGAGAAAGGCAGTAAATTAAAAGCTACTCTACCATTGTCAGACTGACATATTAGCATTTGTATTGTTACTACCATAACATGACAATATGAGTTGCAGTGGTCGTGTAGAAGTGGCACACACTGCTCATCATGAAGATAGTGAGGAGCACTTGTTATGGAACAGCCAGGATCATGCAGCACTGGGAGCATCACTGCCTTACAGGTTATAAACAAAACATTTTGATGTGGACTGCCAGATACTGTGACTCTGCTCAGATGCAGACTTTATGCACTGTGCTTGAATCTTAGCCTGCACAGAAGTGGTGGGCGATTTTTCAGATTTTCTGAGGTGTAAAAGTAATTCTGCTTGTTCAAAAAGTCCATAAGTCATGGGCTATTTAGAGATTTCTCTTCTTTCTACATTCTGCTTAATGAGTTTGAGTGTATTAAAACAAGAGGGTCAACACAGCCACATTAATGTGGCCTACTGCTGTAGCACTGAACCGCAAAACCTGACATTAATCCTGAGGGTAATGTGGCCCTTCCTGTGGCTAATGAAATCTGAAGCTTTTAAATGGCTGCACCAAATGACACTCCCTGACAGTTTTTGAATTAAGCAGCCATGACTGCTGGGACTGGACTAAATAGCACACAGATGGCCAACACCAAAGTTCTGTCCACCCACCCCCATCGTTGTTTGCCCTTGGGCTGTTGGATGTGATGCTGTACCTAATTCAAAACGGATTTTGAACAGGGAAACCTCAGTTTGGCTTTGATCAACAGTAATTTTGTTATTAATGAATAATATATGTATATAACTTTCATGATGCTGTTGAAAGAAAGTATAAAATGGGAATAAAGAAGAAACAAAAACACTCCCAGGACCAGTGGCACCTCTTGTAGTCCTAAGAAATACTTTTGGATCATACATAGTTGGTCACTGACAACAAGTCTGAATCTTTACAACTGTTACTTTCCTCTGTACCCAACATATTTGATTAAAACTGAGTGGAATATACATGTTCTGACAATATATCCAAGACATTGCACTGTAATAGATAATCAGGGTTATTAACTTCATCTGTGAGGGTTTAAATAAAAATAGTGGTCCTTTGTATAATACTAAGTCAACACATAGCCGGTATTCACCTTTATTATTATGTAAAATTAAAATTCACAGTCTGTCCAACATTATAAACAGACAATATTATAGTATAAACAGACAGATTATATTTAATATAATATATATAATATCATTTTTCTCTGCAAAATTTCCATTCTCTGAATTGTACTTGGAGAAACACTGTCCATTTTTACGTAAAGAAAACACCCATTAACTTTCCTATGTGTAATGTAATATAGAATATATTATATCACCTCATATTTTCTACATTTGCCCCTCACTGGTGTGTCATTGTTTTCCCCAAAGTGTATATTCTTTCCTTGAGTTGGACAGCCACAAGAAATTTAACTCTTAGGTGCAAAATATATTCAATAATGAGATTATTATGGCTTAACTATAGCGAGACTATGCCATGAAATACAAGTTTATTTTGATCACTTTGCCAACAAATCAATTGGTTTATATTATCTGTAGTGATGATGCCAAGCGCTTTGTACAACAGACTTTAGATCAAGACAGACTTCTCTGTGTACAGCTGAACACAACTGCACATTGGATTGCACTAAATATGTAATGTGTGCAATCTTGTCAAACCAAACAAATCAAATAATTTACAGACCACAGAGCCATCTGTCTACTAAAACAGTGCCATGGTAAATAAATATCGGCAGAAAACAGCTCATCGCCAACTCCAGCATCTGCATAGGAAAATTACTATAGAGCTGAGAACACATTAGAAGGCCATAAAATATACAATTCTTTCACACACATGGATGATATTCTTCCCAGAACTCTTGAGATTACGAGGATTACGGGGATTATTTATGCTTGAAACTAGCAAAGTGAGAACAAATATTAAATACTGATGTGTGTCATCATTGAGTTTGTTATGAACAAACTCAATGATGAAATTGTGTAAAACTCTTTTGGGGTTGAAAAGAGATTTCAAATGTAAAATAATTACAGTTTACAGTGTAAATTGAGAGTCCAGTACTATATTATTTTAGTGTAATGTTTTCTATATTTTTCTCTACATTTCTGATTTTCTGGGTTTCGCCTTCTACAGGATAGGCAAAAATAAGCCACAAGCTTTAGCCTATTCCTTTTTCGGTTATTAGGACATTTGTGTTAAATGATCTCCGTAACCGAAATAAAGAGATTCATTCATTCAGATTAAGCCATTACTCTTTAAAATTAAGATTCACTGATTTGAAATAACTAAAAACAAGTGCAAATTTGATCAGAAAAATATAAATATCTAGAAAATAGAATTTCATGAAAAACATCAAACAAATGTGGAAAAACAAGGTCATAAAACAAACGTAATCATCACTTGCATTACAGTTCATGCTTTAAAGTGACACCAAACATAAAGCACACCAGTCTTATCGGAGCAAAGTGCCTCCCACAGAGCAGGGCAAACTCAGAGTCCTGATAATGAGGGAGCACTGAGGTGTCTGACCCCTCATTTGATCACAAACACATGAGGACCAACAGGCCGAAATGCCTGAGCTCATTCAAACCAGTTGCAGTGGTGATCAGAGAGGGGGAATGTGCTGCCATGTTGGTCAGCTCACACAATATCATAGGCTGTTTCCCCGGAGCAGCGGAGTCACCTTACCCTCTCTAAACCCTCTGGCAGTTGAACCGCCAGAGGGTTTTAGTGATGGTGCTTAAATCCAGAGGTACAGATACTAAACCAAACAGTCAAACACAGTTCTCCAAAACACAACAAGCCCTTAACAATTATACAAGTTGTTTTCAAAATGTAATTATACTGCTCTCATATGTCAGTCATGACATAGATAGATCAAGATTTTTCTTTTACAGATCAAGTGAACAACAAAATTCTGAACAAAATTCTACACAAAATTTGTGTTAATGAACATGGATTTTTAATATTCAGAGTGAACAAGATGAATGAGCTTGTAAAATCACTTTTTGGTTCAGTCACTTTGTTAGAAGTATGAATGCAGTTCCACTTTGCCCCTTGGTAAATATTGGGTACGATACTTTTTCACTGGCAAAGTATGTAAGTATTGGATATATAATATACACTCAACGGCCTCTTTATTAGGTACACAGGTCAAGTGGCAGGATTCAGAGATGCATATTGCATATGGTTTCCAAGGAGTGTTTATTTGAGTCACTGTTGCCATATACTATCATTGTAAACCAGTCTGGCCATTTTTAGTAGATCAGCAGTGTCAGAAACTACTCAGGCCTTATCTACATGAAAACATAACTTTCCCAATATAATCTTTTTGTTCCTAAAAGGGTTGCTGTAAAGGCATCATTGGGCATCATTTCAAGAAATGTCTTCATACTCACAAAACCACAAAATGACTTTAAACACTGTTGTATATTTATGCCATGCTTGTATCTGGTACCGTAACACTGCCACAGAAATATGCCACAGATTGCCTCAGAAGGCTTTTTAGTCTGTACCACAAGTAACACCTTACATCCTTAGACCTTCACATCTAATGAGGAAAAGACTCTACCAACGCTTTTATGGGTGGAAAAAAAAGGGAGAAACCTCTGGTAGAGCCAAAGAGGAGGGATCAGAAATGTAAAATGCAGATGATGATAAGAACTATAACAATAGATGAGTGGCAGAACAGAGAGTGTATAAAGATGTAAATTATGAAGATGTACAAAGAAGGTGTATGGAGCCCAAATGCAAGCGCAAGAGCGAGGTGGGGCTATGACATCATTGTGCTCCTAAAATTGTGTATTTAGTTATTTTTATATATTATTTGTGGATTATCCCAATTTAGTTCTCGTGTGTATGGACCCCCAGAACAGCATGTCTGGCACCAACAAACATGACACATGCAAAGTTATATATATGCCTAAACTTTGCAGCCATGTGACTGAGATATTTGATTATAATAAGGTCCAATTTATAAGTATGCTGGGCTGCCCTCTCAGAATGCAAACTGTGAGGCAGTTGTGGTTGTAGAGGAGGTTTCTGTGAGTTCATCTGCCAAGTTCTCGGTGTTCATGGTTTGATTGGAGTGTTGAATGTGTCCAATGTCTAAAACAAGCAGCAAAGTCAGACTTAAAACAGCCTGTGAAGAACGACAAGTCTGGTCTTCAGCGTCACACTCATAACTTCATAACATAAAAGAATTGTATGACTATGGAGACGTCTGAAGTATGTTTCTAATTTCATTGCCTATTTCATTTCACTGAAGCTCTCTAAATTATCATATGCTTTTTATGCAGTACATTCTTTTCCTTTTTTATCTGTACTTTTTCTTACCAAACCCCATAAAACCTTTGATTGCTCCAAAATAAGTGCACAATAGGAATCTTAAGTTGGTCAAATGTGTGGGGAGGTAAAATTGTGCTGCACAACAGACATGGAACACAACATAATTACTTTTAGTTCCCCAGAGGGAGCCGAATCAAAGTCAGTGATTTGGGAGAAAAAAGTAGAATTTATGTGGAGGCATTTCCACGCTTTATTTTAGTTGTCTTCCCATCTTCCCTTACTAAAACAGAGCATTGACAAACATTTTTGTGATTTGGTACCAGGAAAAGTGTTAATTGTGTGTAGCTACATGTTGACATCACAGTGCTAAAGGCTTGGCTCTGGTGTGAGAGACTGTTGATGTGGTAGAGTGGTTGTGTGCGTACATGTGTTTTGTGGGTTGATGGGGAGAGTTTATACGGATGCATTAGCCATTGTTGCACTGCGTCAAATCTAATGCCAGAAAAATAACGTCTGGCAGAGAGTGAAACCAAATAGCAGGAACTGTTCGACTGACCCTAAACATGAGAGAAAAAGTTAACAGAACAGGACTTAGGAAAATGTTATTATTCTACCCAAATGGAGCACATGTCCGCTTTAGATTTATGACTGTGTGCATTCATTGATAAAAATTATGTGAAATACAATTCCTATCACCAAATGTCTAGTTGCTATGTAACTAAAAAAGGTCAGGCTTTCCCTGTGAAGAGATGTGGTTCCTTCAGAGACGTACATTTATCATCTTCTGCCAACATACCATAAGTACAAAGGAGAGAATATCCCTCACTGGCTCCATTTCTATTTTTTGTTTGTTTTTTTTTCCTCTTTTTAAACTCTTTTCACAGTAGTTAAGTTATTTGAAATAGTCAACCCACAAAGAAGTGGCTGTATTTCATTTTTAAAATGGCAAGCAGACTATTGGCAGAAAAGTGTCAAAAATGAATTAATTTTGTCTGATTTTTGATGCTACTCATAAATATTATTTGTCAAGTAAGCAAACCAAAATATAGGAGTAAAAATTTAAAGAATATGAGCTTCCATTCAACTTTCAGATCCTCTCCATCTGCATTTCATTGAGGTACATATAAAAGCCTGTTTAATGGTTTCTCTGGGCTCATGTTGAGAAATGCCCTTCATCTACCCCAACCAAGACAGGTGGAGACTGGGGTGGCTCACATAAAACAGAAACAAATTATACTCTGGATACTTGAAGTTCCAAGTCCTCCATAAAACATAACTTGTCATTAATGAACTTGCCTTTACTTGCCCTTTTCCTCTTTTTGTTCATAACAATAGCAGCTGGGGAAACAGTCACCAGATCTGCTTAAACTTTATAGGCTGTGCGACCATGAATAATTTACTTTGATTGCACATATCGAAAAAATAAAAAAGGAGAATTTTCAAATGGAGGGTTATGGAGATTTTCTTCCCGGAAAGAGCAAAGAGAATTCATAATGGGAAAAGGTGACAAGACATCAAAGAGAAATTTTACAGACTGATAAGAGACAAAGGAGCCATGAGTTCAAAAACATTTCCAGTTTCCCCACTTTGTTCTTCACGTAACCTTACTTTTTTTACTCACTCACATTCAACTGAAAGCATTGTCACTGGCAGCAAATTCTTTTTCCTCAATTTACTGCATTTTCAGAGGCATCAAAGTCTTCCTGCCTCACCAGCATAAGACATATACAGATGATGTTGCAGTTAGATTATTAGATGTTCCTACACCAACATACTGTGGTTGTTTACACGGATCATATTGGTGGTATTAACATTAATGCAGCTTACATTTTCCCTTGCTTTCAAAAATCACTATTTTGATGGTACCATTCATGGCCGATGACTTTTCTGCCAACATTCTCATCAGTGACTGTGCCTGACTACTGCGATTCTGTTGGTCTTTTTACCTGACCTGTTTATTTTCAGTATGTTCAATGAAATTTAGCTAGAAGTAAAAAGCTAAGTTAAACAAATAATTATGTGTGTAAATTTTACAAAAGAAAGTGGTGTCACCACAAATGTTTATTTTTTAAAATGATGATATGATGATAACTTAAGTATGAGTGGTATTCTATACTTTCTTATTGTCAGTGAATGCACCAGAAGACAAACATTTTAATAATACTTCAAAAATGTTTGCTTAAACACTTCAGAGATTTAGAAAATCATATAGTCCCATGTAAAAGATTTAGGGTCGATCACTTAAGGCAGACTTAGTAGGTTGGAAAGACTGAATACAAGTAACCTGTTTGCTTTGGTCTTTTCATGCCGTTCATTGGCAAAACAATAATAGTGCAGAATATAGTTTGAAATTGTAGATTAATTTGTCTGGGGCTTATTGTGTCTTAAAGAATGTGTAGACATACACACATATTGTAACAACAGTGAATGGTTCAGTGAGCTTGGTTCTATCAAACATTGATCTTAAGCTTCTTCACTTCCTTCACGCAGTACAGACGCAGGCTTTGTGAGCTTTCAAAGACACCTCATACTTTGTCTTCTCCACCAGAAAACATTTGTTATCTTTCATCCGTCAATTCTCCGTCTCACTGAATGTCAGCAGACCAAGTTGCAGCATGCACCATTCCTAGCATAAAAACCCAACATCCATAAGAAACAAATCAGCCATTTCTAAACTGCGTGCCAGTGTTCAGACAGATTAAATGTCTGATAACGACAACAATATTAAAAGGGAAGAGAGCAGTTACCCACTTTGGATTCAACACCTCCATTTGTTTTGACTCTGTTTGATCATCTGCTACAGTAAAGGAAGGATGGATTAGAATCATACTGTATCTTATGCACACCAGAAAAAAACATGGAAGAATAGTGCACTCAAGCACCAGAAGACTGGTATTTTTATGTGCATGACAGCGTGTGAAAAGCTGGCATACTGCCACAGATTCCCCTCTTTCCAACAAATACCAATTCACATTGACAATTATGGTAAAGCTAAAGGTGAGAGTCAGACTTTTTTCTAAATGGTGAAGAGGCATTCATCAATCGCAGTGAAACAGAGAGCTCTGAGGGTGATGTCAGAATCTGGGCTGGTTTCACCTGCCACCTGGAGAAAACCCCTCTAGATTTCTGTTACTGATTAAACAGCGTAGAGTGCAGATGGAATCAAAAGACATCCCTTATTTGTTGTTTTACAATATCTATGGAGGATCTGACTGTGACAGGCTTATGGGGGTGTGAATCATGTTTTCTATGTGTTCTCAGAGTTTGATGGTGCCCCTGCTCCAAACCAGAGTGACTATTGTAAAGTCGAATAAGAGAAAGCTTCATGCTTTGGGAAACTGTTACAGGTATGTGATGTGAAAAGTAATTTTTGTAAGCCACACCCTGCATGTGCATCATAACAGGATAAAAATCTCCCCTCTGTGCCTTTAGGGACAATGATTAATAAAACTGCTGTTGAAAAGAAGTCCTCGATAATAACTTTGTTTTTTCATCTGTGGGTCTTTACACGAAATATCTCACAACGCATCTTCCTCCACTCTGAAGGATACTTTTCCACACGTTGATGAGCTGAACTGGACTGGCAACTGTATGAGAGTCACGCAACAACATAATCCTAGGGTAAAATTTGTCAATCAATTCAGGAGAAGAAAAGTAAGAGCTATTTCAAATATCATGACTAAACATCATCATTGATCAATTTGTTAAACAAGACAGAGGAAAAAGATGAGGAGTAGGTAAATATTTAAAGTATATGATTACCTGATGTGTAAATGGCTTCCTCTCAAGATTGGTACACTCTGACGTCAAGGGTATGTGATTATTCTCACTTCATAACTGAGATCAAAGCAGAGAAAGTCCACCTGGTATCTAAATTGATGGATAAACAGACCTCTGCTTGTCCTAATTTCTTCCCAGAAATACCCCATAAAACCTAATAAGTCATTGTTATCTGCACAAAAATATGTTTTCCAGAAAGATAATTGTTAACTACTGCACTTCAGAGCAACAGTAGTTCTCGGCAGTTTTTCAGTGATTACTAGGAACTCTGTTCATGCAAGTGTAAAATTACAAAAATGTGTTATGCATGTAGCTGCTGTGAGGCAATATTGGACTGAATAGAAACCACAGACTGACAGAAGGTTCCAGGGAAGTTGGAGTACACAACAGTTCTCATTTGAATGTGCAGTACCACTGATAATGCTATGATTAAAGGAAGATAAGTTAATCCACCAAGACTCCAATTCTTGACATTTCATGATATGAAGCACAGGCCATCTGAGGGAAGGACCATGTGTGTTTACAGCTTCAGATTCTCCAAAAATGGCTCATTTTCTCTTCTCTTCAACAAAATGCTGACTTTAAAATGTCCTGATGAAGATGTCACACTTTCTTCACTTTCCTGATCTCCAGTTAGCAACCACAATTTGATCTTTTCTGATATTGTTATTTTGATATTGTTGTTTACTGTGACTCTCATCATGATGGTGATTTCATTTGTTGTCCATTTTAATTGAGGTGCATTACATTAGATGGATGTTGTGGAGATGGAAGCGGATGCGGAAATGTGAAGTTCACTCAAATAACAGTAACAACAACATGAGCGGGCTGCCACCGCTCATTCAATCATTCCAAACACAACAATACAAACATCCGTACACTTCATTTACATCTCAGAAATCGTGAGCTTTATATAGAAACAGATGATAAACAGGAAACAATTGTGACCACAGTAAATAATGTATCAAATTGTTTCTGAGATCAGGGGATTTATTTAGGCCACAGCTGTGAGGCCACCTGTTGACAATTCCTGCAGTACAAATTGGCTAAAAAATGCAAGAAAACTATTCTTTGTCCATCATCTGTGTTACACTTATCTCAGGAATGTCTGGCTGTTATTAAAAATTCAGGAATGAGGAAAAGTCGTCACCACCAGTGACCAAAGTCAGACATCCACGGCATTCTTTCATCAAACGCTTCCTGTAAACAGCCAAGTGTTTCCTGTGTTGAAGCACATGCGACTGTATTGCTACTCTTTGACTGCTCTTACCTGTGTCATGTGGCCAGCTCTCACTTACCATACCTGGATTTGAATAGGTAAGCCTCCTCTACAGTCACATCATGGCCCACAGTCCACTGATCCACTCTGAGGAAACACCATCTGTTACATTTTCATTACAGGCTTTGCTTCAAGCTAAGACAATTAAAGCTAAGAGAGTGCAAATGTTTGAGCCTGTGCTGCCACCTTAACAATGTCTCACACATTCTTATCCATAAGACATTTTAATGACCAGTAAATGCACCGTCATAAATTATCACGGGTAGCACCTGGATTCAGCACAATCTGGTTACAACCAGCTCATACACATTAACAGCTAATTTGAAACAATTTTGCAGGCACTTATACCATATTGCTTTTAAATTATTCCTGGATGCTGGATTGGATTGAATTTTGAATTACTCCTAGCAATGGAGTGGGCTGGTAATGGCTCTGCAAACCCCACTATCTCTCATTATGTACAACCGCTTGTGCTTTCTGTCAGTGATCAGTGGGTACCTTGGAGAAAATGCAGTGAACAGATTCTTCTAAAGCACTATGGCAAATTATCTTTCAGCTAAAAAAAGGACAAACTTGGATAAGCATCTTTAGTCTCCAGGGTTTGGCCACCCCTGAGGTGAGAGGATTGCTTCACATGAAGTGAAAGCTTCAAGTGCTGCATGTAAAAATGGAAGGTGCTCTTGTTGTTGGATCTCAAGTGGGTGGCACAGACATGTTGCCCTCTGGGACCTGGGGCCTTGAGGAGACAATGACCAGGCTGTGTGAAGCAGGAGCTGCAGAGTCGAGGGTCACAGGGCCCCTCCATTCGGGTCCACACCACTAAAGTGACTGTTTAGTGACAACACATAAAAAGGGTTGTGTGGAAGACTTCAGTGGGCATGTGTTTTTAGAGTTTGTGACCAAAGGCAACCTATCCATCATGTGTCACTGCAGTTCTTTGTGGAGTTGAATATATGGACCCAAAAGTGAACTGGTGCTTTGTAAAAAATATTTCACAAAACCCTCATTTATTTTAATTTACTCGTTCTTTAATGTGGTGGCATTAATTTTTTTTTTTAGTTGAGGATTAATGACAACATATGCAGACATGTCTTATGTCATAGGCATCATGCATATAACATAAGAGGGTGGGGTTCAAATGATGTTTCTTTTGCATTTTAAGTATAAATCACATAAACAATATTCACAGTCGTTTTCAAATGATTTTTTTCCAAGAAATGATGGAGAATGTTGTCGCCTTGATGTTGCTTTATGGCTAAACGCGATAAGCCAACTTGTTGTATGTCCAGTGCCTGTTCACAGTTCTCACAGTTCTCAGCAACAAATGCCTTTCCTGTTTATTGTCTAATAAACAAATGGAAAATTTCAATTTATTCTATAGCCTTGTAGGGTGGCATTTTTCTGTCAGCTTTTGTTCATGGAGAGAATATAATCTATGTATCAAAATAAAACAAAAGACTTCGGGGCAGTGGAACAAATAGTGCGAGCGATGGGATCAGGCAGACTCTGATAAGTTTTTTCCTGTGGTTACTCCCAGTGTCACGGATACTAACTTCAAACGGTGTGTGAATGATTTAAGCCATACCTTCAGCGAGACGTGGCTGCCAGCACCGCTGTGGGTAAATAATAGTGTGGGGAAGAAAGGTCTATACAGCTGGCTCAGATACAAAAGCAAGAAAGCATGAACCTCATCTCACACCTTCCCTTCTTTCATCTACTTCTCCTTATAAGCTGGTATTTTGATTCCTGGATTCCTGGCAAGTGGCCCTGTTAACAATTCAAAGAGTTTTCAACAAGAGCATCTGTTTGGATATTATCATAAACCTGCATGCACCCCCTACCTTTTACCCCCTCTCCTCCCTCTCTTTCCTCTCTCTCTCTCTCTCTCTTCTGCTGTGTGCATTTGCATGTTTGAGGAAAAGGGGAGGAGAAGGTGCGTGATGGTAGAAGGTCGGGGGTAGTGGGGGCTTTTCCGTGACCCACAGAGTCAATGATACATAAGCCACATGACCAACTAGTCTCCTTATCCAGGGCAAAGAGGACTCATTCACACAGACGCACACACGCTCACCGACAGACAGACCAGCAAGCTGACTTCCAGCACATTCACAGCTCCACTGAACTTGGCTCATGCTGTCCTTTCTCTGACAGAAGAAAAGAAGAGACTCTCACAGACACACACACACACACACACACTCTCACACACATACACCTCCATGGGAGAGCTCAGATAAAGACGTTCCTTCAGTCTTAGAGTGGCGCTGTCACACACTGATCTACAAATACACATTAAGACAAATACACAGGCACAGCCAGGGAGCCACCACATGCCACACTCGCACACACACGTTCCCACAAACTGACACACTCACTTCTCACATACACACACACACACACACACACAGGGGAGCAAACAGTCTCTCTCTCTCTCTTTTTCTTGCTCGCTCAGCTGCTCCTCTCTCTCTCTCCCCCTTTCCCTATCTCTCTCTCTCCCTCCCATCCATACACATACACACACACAGACACACACACACTCACACTTATACACACACTCACACACACGCACACACGCACACACACACACACACGCACACACACACCACTACAGTATATCAGCGAGTGACTAGCGGAGAGCCAGAGGGGAGTGCAGAAATGAATGTGAAGATCCTGACGCTGGTGATTGTGCTCTTGGTGTCTCTGCTGTGTTCTGCTAGTGCTGGTGAGTACAGGAGCGGCCAGCCTCATCGCCGGTCGTCTCCCTTTGCTTTTTATTTCTCTCTGTTTGCCTTGGGCTTGTGCAGGCAGCTGTAGTTGATCAGTTACCCAGCATGGTTAGCCTTGTGTGGGCTCTAAAAGGCAGAAATATCAGCACCTGGCTGTATACAGTACTGCACTGCAGTGGTTATACTGTCTGCTATTTTACTGCCATAGTTTTTATAATAAATTTGAATAGGGATTTTTAGCTTTTATCAATTTTCTCCACCTCACCTTGATGTAAGCTTGTAGGACTTGGAGATGAAACATAAGGAAAGATTTATGTAGATGTGTTGAGCTATGATGGGATATAGGCTGGATGTATACGTGTGATTGTTGTTGCTGTTATGAAATGTAAAATATCCATGGCACATGTTCAGTAAGGTGGAAAGAATCTGATTAATTTATGGCTTGATGTATTCCATCTGACCCAAGAGCTTTATGATTATTAGTTGACTGTGATTGTGCAGCGGGGTAACACAGCATCTATATGTGCATGCATGCCTCCTGTGATGATGATAATGAGGACAGTAATTGCTGTATGCATTAATGAGAAGAACACAGATGCCAGATTCATGCATCATTTCTGGAAGGGCTCAGAATTGATGCCGTGTCACAGTAAATTTCTGTAAAGTGCTGCTGTGTCTCTGGAGCTTTTGTTGAACTAGATACCAATTCGAGCTTGGAACTATCATGTCTAATATCTAGAACAAAAACAATGACTTTAGTCAATTGTGCAGGGGTAGGGCATATTCTCTCTGACGGCTCATGGGAATAAATGGCTTCTGAGAAATGGGCTGGGGGTTAGTTTGGGGACCGATCAGCAGTCTGCAGATGTGATGCAGGTAACATTGTGGTGTTAAAAAACAACAGTTAGGCCTGTGTAAATGTCTGGACCATTCATGGGATTATCACCTACCTATCAACAACAGAGGCTTGGAAGAAACACAGACAGAAGCTGTGTTTATATTAAATTTTGTATATGTAAGATGCTGGTAGACTGTATGTGTAGAGAATACAGAAGGTAGATTATTATGGTAAAATGCTATATACACAACATCTTGGAAGATGTTGGCAAAAGAATATGTGAACTGTAAGATGCCGTATGGGTTATATGTTACTAGGTGCTGTGTGGACCTTGAATTTAAGATGCTGTTTAGACTTTATGCGTGTATCGATCCATAGCCACTGCACTCAGTTCCCAGGCTTCCCAGCACATTTGTTACAGTGACATGCTATTTTTGTCCGAGGCACTGAGCACATGAGTAAATGGGAAGCAATTATCCAGCATCATGGTCAGTGTCGTTTTTCACGCCCAGCGTGTGGCTAAGCATGTTCCATGCCTGAGAGCCCACTGTGCTACACCAGCGACGGGGAAAACAAGGCTGATGTGCCTTGGGCTTTCATGGGAGCTTATCCTGCTCAATGTTGTTCAAGTCGCTTTTGTGTCTCTCTTTTCCCTGGCTGCTACTGTAGTATCAGAGCTCCATTGACAGAGAGGAAGAGAGAGGAAGGGAGTGAAAGAGAAGAAGGGATGCAAGTGTAATGCAGCGTTGATGGGTGTGGGGAGGGATGCTAGCTGGAGTGTCTGCGTAGCACAAGCCTCTGCTACAGTATCCGCTGTCGCGGGAAGGTGTCGGAAGAGGCTCTGCATGTAGGCAGTGGGTGTGAAGCCTTTCATCTTGAGACAAACGCTTTTCCAGCTCAGTGGTCTCTCTTCTTTCTCTTGCTCTCATGCATCTGTGTGTGTACATGTGTGTCTGAGAAAGAGAGACTTATACAGTAAGAGTGTGCATGCGTGTGTGTTTGTGTGTGTGTGTGTGTATGCACTTGCAGAATGCAACAAATACAGACCGGAATCAGACTGAGGGCAAAGTGAGAAAGCGAACATGAGGGTGTGTCTAAATTGTATTTATGGACACACATCCATATTGGTGATAACTCCAAGTGCAACAGGCAAATCACCACCAACCTAATGCTATTTACTATATTTATCTGGTACACTAAAAGAGCTGCTGTGGCCTTCTCTATGCAATATTAGCATCCTTTAGCAGTGCACTTCAATTACCCATCCTTGAGAACCACTCTGGCTCAGGAGTGGGCTTCAGCTTCAGACACGGTATTCATAATTCATCCCAAGGCTGATCACTCTTCCTCCCTGTGTAACTCTTAAGTGTGGCATAACAGCAGATTCTCAAAACATTCTCATGTTTGTCACAGCCTCTTAGAGGGTATCAAACCCTTTTCTATGGGAAAAACCTACAATCCTCATCCAGGGACACACACAGTATTAAAAACAATAGCAGCTGCCTCAGAAAACCGTGATCCCATGTGCCTATATTCTGCATATACAGAGGGTGTAATTGTTGGGGCCTGGGTTGAACAGGTGAGGCAGGTGAGAAAAATTGTCTGCTTGGGAAGGGGTTGATTTTATGTGAGCTGTCAGCAATGCTATTATTCTATTTTAAACTTTGATGCATTATTGGGGCTAGCTTCTTTGTGGCACCATCATGCATGGACACCATACTCCATCCCACCTCACTCAGATGCTCAAGTGTTAGTGTTCAAACTACACTGAGAAAGAGGAGGGTTACAATACATGCACCCACAGGCATAAAATAATTGGTTGGATGGCTCAAATTAGTTTGTTAACTTATATGTGAGATGCAAACCAACCATAACCAGGAAGCTTTAAATCATAATCACAGGTTTCCTAATGTAAAGAAGGTGTTTTGGCCTATGGACATGATTACAGTGGCCGTGGGGAGAACAAAAAGCAGCAAAACTGTTCCAGATGTGCAGGAATAACATAATAATGGTGGGCAAACAGTAATGTTGAAGGGGAAAGCAGCGGAAAGGTTATTAGAGGATTAGGGAGAATCACAGAGCCTTTTTGAAGGCACACGAGCTCATGAGCACCCGCCACAACCACCTCAAAACACACATGCACACACACACTAAACAAAAAACACATCACCAAGGGTCAGATGAAATCCATTTCACAAAGAACCTGGATTTCCTCCCGATGCAGCATTACAAGAAAACAGTGGCAGAAACTCTCACAAGCATACACACGCTGGTGTTATAATTATGAGGACTTATATGAGGAAGATAAAATTATCAGTTTATTTCCTTGCCCTTTACAATTCTAAACAAGGCTTAACCTCCAAACTATAGTTTGTCCAAACAGAGAAAGACATAAACACATGCACTCTCTCAACAGTCCATGAGTCTGGGAGGTGAGAATGATTTATCTTCTTGTTGATTTGTCTCGTTTGTCTTCTGTGGGTGTAACTAGTACCAGTGTTATTATGATCTACATATTTCACGCTGTATATACTGTATACATCAGTGTTGGTTGAGATGGGGGCTCATATTTGACAGTTCATAACAAGAGATGATATACTGTATATTTGTTGGCTGTCAGTTACTATTTCTGATGGGGTAGAAAACCTTGTAATATTTTGGATGTATTCTGCCATTTTCACAAATTATTGCTTATGTTAATATATTAATTGCCAAGTGAGAGAAAATAGTGAATTTCCAATAGAGTTGATATTCCCTACTTAGTGAGGTGTTGAAAAACTGTTGGCAAAAGGACTGCAGTTGGCACTGTCCAGTATTGACACTAATACCATAAATTTAGATAATTCAAAAGTAGCCACAAACTGTTTGTTTGTACAATTTTTCTTGTTATAATTTAATTAATTGAGGCCTTAAATAATTTGGCCTTCAAGTCTGCAGAGGAAACTCAGAAAACTTGTGCACTTGTTTGTGTTGTTATTGTAACATTTCAGGTAAAGTTACACATCCTGCAACAGATGATCTTATTCATATTTCCCACTCATTCGGTGGCAACTCAGTGTAGCAGTATGGTTTCATTAAGAAGGTTTTATGTGGTAAGCCACTTCACATCTGTATACTATCACCCAACATGAGCTTGGTGAATGGCACTCAGAATTGCTTTGGAGTGGGTGGGAGTTGAAGAAGAGATTTAGCAAAAAATCATAACTCATTTGGTAGGGATATCAGGCTAACCTTTGGGCTAACACTCCCTGGAGAGTTCAGCTCTTGAAGACTTTGGCATATGTGACTGCTGAGCTGCTGTAATGTAATTCAGAACCCTTTGAATGAATAAATCTACTCACTTAGATCCTCCCTTGAGAGCAAATGCAGTGAGGGGAAGTAAAAGCAGAGATGGAATAAAAAATGGGCCAAGGGACAGAAAAATAAAAGTCAGACTGGCTATCTCAAAGCTAAGGTGAGGTTGTGAAAACTCTCCAGAGTGAAGGAAGTCACAGCTACATCTAAGAATTCACAGCTGGTGATTTGGTTCGGCTTTACAGAATTCATATGTGATATATTCATGCTTTTTGGCTGTTAGGAAGACATCAGTTCTGCTAAATATGTTAAATTACTTCCATATTAAATTCTGGCTCCATTCTGATGGCTCATGTACATGTCTGTTGCAGACCAGTCCCCCTTCAGGTTTTGAGGGTACAACCTGGAGATTTGAAAGGAATTCTGTGGTTGTGGAGGGGCGTTCTGAGTCCTGTGTAAGCCAGACCTCATGATCACCAGACCCTATCCTCAAGCATCATTAAAACATAATTAGAGCCATATATATATATATATATATATATATACTGCTCTGTTTTACACCAGTATACAATAGTAATTTATGGCTCTCTTTTTGAACTTTAAGTGTTACATTTACAACGGTTGTCCCAGCAGATCATATTTCTGATCAAGATCTGAGTGGACATTTTTATTAACGTATTGCCAGACCACAGAATAAATATTGTGGTCTTTTGAATGCAGGTGCTTTAATTATTTTTGCGCTTGATTTGCAGGACCCCAGAATGGAAAAAGTATGGCTTCTGTATATTGCTTTAGATATATAATTTGTGGTTTTAAAAATCTGACTTTACCAGCTAAAAAATGTATGTAGGAGTGAAAGGGAATTACTTTACATAAATACGGTTTAGGGTATTGTCGCCATTAATGTCAAAACTCTATAGATGCCATAATAGATTACAGAGATTTCATATACAGCCAAAAAAAAACTGCAGCACAGCTGGTTGCTGTTGAGCTGTTCAGTGAGACAAGAAATTTCATTGCTGTGAAGATGGTAGTATGGATTGAGGGTGTGGACGGCGGGGAGAGAGATAGTAGATTTTGCACTCATTTAGTGACGCCACTACTGGTATCAGCCTAAACTCCAAGCCATGGGCAAGAGGATATGTATGTCTTCTCTATTCTCATCTTATTATAGGATGTGGTGGTGCCCCTCACAAGGTTTAAAACCGTAATGTATCTTATGTTCATGCATTAAATTACATGCTTCAAAATGGAAATCCTATAATGTCTTCCGTCCTCTACAACTGGATCCCACAACAAAAATCATGCATTTTTGAAATCATGCATTATGCAGCACAATCACTATGTCTTTGATCACACAACACAACATGTTATTTTCCCAAGAAGACATTTTTGTATACACTAACACTGGTCAATCTAATTATCTGCCACTGACTAATATCATGCATCTCCCCTGGGTCAAGATAGGGCCCCTGGCTGTGTCCGTCATACCCCAAAGTTGCCCCTGAACATGAACAAATGTTTGTAAAAGCAGGAGAGGAACACAATATATGGAATTCATAAACACGCATCCACATGAGGCAAACAGTTTATCCCAGCAGCCAATGAAAACAGAGGGAGACGGAATGGGCTAATAAACATTGGACTTCAGCTCACCTGCAGAAGAGTGCAGCTGAGCCTGTCAGTAAAAGTCTTAACAATTTTTATTTATTCAATAAATATATACGTGGCGACATTGCCTACTAAGTTTCACTGCATAGTTACCCTCAAAAGGACTCCTATTTGCACACCATATGCTCAGTATAATGCCAGTATACGAGTATCATTCTATTAAAAACCGAAATTCAACTGCATTTTAATGTCTACATTAACTATTGGTATTTGTCTTTACAGAGGTGTTCATTGTGTATTCACTCTGTCTTTGAGTGTCAGAGTCGTCATTTTGTATCCTTTAGTCTGGTTGAGCGGTAGCAATGTCAGAGTTATTTTCCTTTAATAATACTGTTTGTACTGTGAGGAGAGGCGATGGTCCCCCTAGGCATTAAAAGCTGCAGTGAACCCTGCACTGTGACGTTTCTATCCCTCTTTCTGTTTCACTCGTTCTCCCATATCTCCAATAGGAGAATGAACACAGGTTCAC
Organism: Brachirus orientalis; assembly: GCA_016785285.1. Classification (NCBI taxonomy): domain Eukaryota; kingdom Metazoa; phylum Chordata; class Actinopteri; order Pleuronectiformes; family Soleidae; genus Brachirus; species Brachirus orientalis. The sequence goes on from JAFBJR010000058.1 coordinate 2,880,389, forward strand.
AGCATGTGGGGAGTGATGGCACAGGAGAAGGAGGAGCTGTGTTTCACATCTGATTAGTGTGCCCATGGAAACGGATGGTTGGAGGATCCCTTTGCCCTTGACATGCAATCTCTGGGGAGTTTAGGGCAACGGTTGGTAGCGTTCCTTACCAACTGTACCTGCCATGCGCAAAGATCCAGTCTGCTGCTGCAAACAGCAAACAGCCGCAGCATCTCTCCTTCTCCTGCCCTCAATGATTTTTACATTTCTACAGGAAAGTTGAGAAAAGAAATCTCCCCTATGAGTTATTTTATGTTTGCTTCTCTGGGCGATCATGTTTGTAGATTCCATGTAAACTCTAACCTACAGTAACCTTATAGCCACAAACTCACCCCTTCAGCTGGAGTGGGATGGTGAATAAACCAACAGGCAGTCAAGTGGTGAGGGGAGTCAGTGGCTTCATTAGCTGGCTCAATGCTGCTGGCGGCACTTTGAACTCACAGTGCTCTGATCATTGCAGAGTATGCAGTCTCACACCTCATCATTTCATACACTCAGTAATTCAGGAGTACATATTGCACTATACTTCACAGGCGACCGACTAACTCAAAGGGACATCTGCAGAAAGCCAGAAAGTACCGGGCTGCGCACAGTTTGTTTTTAATTTGTCCCCAACCTTCACAGAGTAGGGGGTTGCTTTCTGAGTGGAGAGGACAAGGGGTTAAGTTTAAAAGCTACAGTAATAGGAACAACATTTCATGCACTTTAGTTTCCTCAGTGGAGTTTGTATAGACAAAGCCAGCCTTCAGCTCAACCACAAGCCTAGCATTATCACAGTACAACAATGCTGCATAACAAATAGTCCCTGACAAAAACAAAAGAAAGTGCTCACGACCAAAACAAAACCTCCCTGAGAGGAACACTCACAGTCCAAGAGCAGTGGCACACAGAGGATGTTAAAAACATTAGGGACAGAGTCACTGAGGGTTGATCGTGGATTCTGTGATTTTTTAAATTGAGAACATGGTTCCCTTCAGCTGACAATGTCATTCTTTTTGCTCCAAACGGAGCGCCTTTCATGGTGGCTGCCATGGTAACATGGTCTGAAAGTCGGCAAGCAATTGGTACCAGTTTCTGCCAAGGCCCAGGCTTACTGGTAGCCATGCGATAAGCAACAATTCTGACACTAAATGTTGAATTGTGAAAACTGAACAACAGGGGACAGCCTGCTTTGTCAGGCACGAGTCCATATGTACAGGATGAATGTGTGGAGAGGCAGTCAGGCAGCATGCAAATCCCCAGAACAAGGTTGTTGCAGAACAGGGACTTATTTGAGGTTAAAGAATGTTTGAATTGAATCTGGTACAATTAACGCATCTCATCCTTGGCTAAATAATCCTGATCCCCTAATGTGCTTATGCAGTAGGAAGCATCTTTACCCATGACATGTCTCTTGTCTCTGTCTGACTGTGTGGGTTTGCATGTCTGTGGTAATGACATGCTATGGAGGGATTCATTAGCTAAAGTGACTCTTCTCCATTTAGTGAATGAACGAGAGAGACACAGAATGGAGACAACAGGCCTGCTTCTCCACCGTCATGGTAATAACCATGACTACACACACCAGGGTATTTATCCTTCCTCTCTCTAATATTGTGCTGTTGCCCTTAAGGATTTTATATACACATACCTAATAAAAGAAAATGAACTCCCATATACAGCATGCAAAACAATGCAGCTGTCTATACATTACTGTGTAACACTGGAAGATACCGCAACATTATACTATGGTGATTGTGGCATGTTAATATAATGTGTAATTGTCAAAAGAGGGCAAGAACTTTAAATGGGTCTACAATATAGTTCAATCACTTTGCTAAGATGGAGGGAATCTTAATGTAGATAGAAACAACACTAGGAAGTCATATTAGTTATGCTGTACTTTGGTACTGTCCTGATGTATAACATGCTGATGTTACACAGGTACACTGTTGACCATGATCCCTCTACTGGTTTAGTGTTTGAGCCTGCAAATACAAAGTGCAGGTAAAACTGTTATGAATGCCATTAGTTGAGCAAATACTAGCCCAAAAATCTGAATGAATAAATAAATTGGCCTGATCATGCTAAGTCGAAAGTTAGGGCACCAGCCAAAAACACAAAATTCCTCCAGCAACCTTTGACTTTGTGAATCATGACAAGTTTCACCTACATTCATTTAACAGCAGTGTTAAACTATTAAGCACCTTTGCTAGAATTTACATCATCATATATATTATACATATATATATATTAATATAGAATAACCCGTTTATTGTCATTAGGAATGAAATTTCAGTGCATTTACTTGCCATTAATATCAATGTGCCACTAATGATTATCAGTCATAACTTGCACCAAAAGCTGCAAATTAAGATACAAAATACACTAATTAAGGTAATAATCAACAATGTAACACAATCTACAATGATTATTAGACCATTTAATTTAAAGCTATTTTGGCTTAAATGAATATGAGCTGCACCAACATGACATCCTCATAGACACTAGCTCTACTGCACATCTGCTGAAAAAATGATTTGTTTTGTTCAGATACATAATATCCACAGTACAATCACACTGTGGCCGTTGCTGTGGACATATAGGGTTAACACTTCTCCTGTTCTTACAGTACAGGCCTATTTGCATTCTCCCAGATGTTTGTTCAAACACCAAGATACATCTGTACAAACCGCACTCATTATGATTTGTTGCACAGAGGTGTCAGATAAGTAATGCAGGGAAAGTGAATTAAACACAGAGGAGAAATTAAATGTTCTTAAGAAGAGCAGCCAAGTGCGAAAATAGATCACTGAGATTGCACACAATTGATTGATTCATAATCAGTGTGACTAAGAGTGATGAGCCAAACAAGCCCAACAAGTAAACAAATGGATAGGATTCAAGAGAACAGCAAATCAATTTTCAGTGTCACAGAGAAAATTAAACATGACGAGGATTACATTTTGGCAACCATGCTTGATTGTTCGTGTTTACATCAACAGTTTCTAAACCTTGAATGCAACCCTCTGTTTACTTATTGTTGTAGTTACTCTCACAGGCTGATAGTTTATTTTCTTATGTCCTAGTGGCAGAAAAATAATATACTGTGGCTGCATTTACAAATTCAGACATTTGTTATGTGGTCTTTTTGGCAGTTGATATACACAAATCAGCTTCACAGCTATTAATAATCGCCTCCAGCCCATTTGCCACGCTGTCTGTGTTCCTGGATTGACACACAGTGCTGTGATATACACTTTACTCTTGCCAGCCAAGAGGGCAGCTGATGAACTTGGCATTAACCCAGAGGACAGTCATTTTTCTTCACTGACTAGATGGACGAGTGCTGGAAGCTGAATTTCTCTCCATGTTCCACTGTTGGACTGTTTCCGAATCAACAAGGATAAGCTGACCGTTTTCCACTTTCTGCTGGGCCATTAGAAGACTGAGAGCAAGCAATTTCAAAAAAAAAAAAAGAGTAAAACAAATATCACCTGAGTGGGTAGGAGTGAAACTAGGGCGGGGAAAGGGAGCAGCTAACCAGTTATTTATCATTAGTTTGGAGACTAGCCAGTTTGTGATGCTCTCAATTATCGTCTCTTCTCTGCCTGGCCACATGTGCTTATATTCTTTACTCTTCAACAATGACGCAAGCAGCAGTAACAGCATCAACCAAGCATTCCTAAAATTCCCTTTTTTATTACACTTTAATTAGGGAATTACCAGTGGGAAAAGAGGTGTTGAGATCTGGTGGAATGAGGGCAAAACTGGGGGTCCAAGATCATCACAAGAACAGATAAGAACGTTATTGCCGTGAGACATACGTTATCCTGCAATTTTACTCTTTTACCAGCCTAACATAAACATGGGAGTCTCTCATGGGAAAAGATCAAATGAGATACTACAGAGATTGGCTCCAATTTCAGAGCAATAAGACAACCAAGATATCTTTGTTTACAGAGAGGACACATGCATTATCCAATAATATACCTGCCATGGAGACAATCAAAAGGTCTTATCCAGATGCAACAGATGCTTTGCCATTCAATCTATATGTATTCCACAACCCATGGGTGAAGAGTCAAAGCTACCTATTGCTGTATGTCATATCTGTCACTCTAAGATGACTTCCCTGCAGACTGCACGAGTTAATCCATACAGCCAGTGTTATCACTGAGGCCTGGGTTATTTTTAGCAGCTTTCATTACACTTTTCTATCCTGTGGCCAGATTGGATGGGTTGAGGTTTGTCAGGAAAAATGACAAGATGTTCTTCCTTCAAAACCCAATGCTGAGCAGTGGCTGACAGCTTGCCATGGTGGGAAACATCTAAATTGTCTCATTATGGACCTGGCTTGTGACAGCCTGAGCCTACCTTGGAGGGACTGTAGACAGGCTGCGTGAGCCGAAGTACAATTACTTTACCATGTTGCATTGCAACGTGCACATGTGGGTGTAGTGTGTATAGCAAGTGAGTGAGTCTCCAGTCAGAAATGTGTTTGCAGCACCTGTTACTAGCCTGCTGCTCAGACTTCAGCTGCAGTTGGACTTATAGTGTAGTATTTTAGTTACTGCAACAGTGCACTTTAACCAAAGAGCTTATCTAGAAATCGAAACAGCACCTTGCAGTGCAGCATTAAAAGACTGAAGAAAATTATCCTCCAATCTCAAAGAATTGTTGATTGGTCACAGGTAAAAACAACCTCTGCCTTCCATTCTGTTGGACGAAATGTCATACATGCTACTTTATTTAAAACATAGAACAATGCTCCATTCTTAGGTTTAATTTTATCCTGATAGAAATCGAAACAGCACCTTATGTGTCAGCTCTGGCACATTTCCATATGTATAAGTAGGTAAGTATGCAAGTGCAGAGTGCAGCATTAAAAGACTGAAGAAAATTATCCTCCAATCTCAAAGAATTGTTGATTGGTCACAGGTAAAAACAACCTCTGCCTTCCATTCTGTTGGACGAAATGTCATACATGCTACTTTATTTAAAACATAGAACAATGCTCCATTCTTAGGTTTAATTTTATCCTGAATCTAAATGCTGAGAGCATTTCAGGGGCAAGGGAGAGGAACAACCCCACCACCCCTACATAATACCCATGTTAGTCTCAAATTCAACTCAAATATGATGTGTATTAACATTCAGCCAGCTGGATTAGCAAAAAATGAGTTGAATGCTTTCAGAATGTGTCAACATCCCTCATTCACCATGTGTCTGGAACAATAACAACAGGATAATGCGCAGATTACAGTGCTACAGGAGTAAAGACGGGCTTTAAATGCAGAAATATGCAACAGAGACCTTCTCTGCTACAAATGAATTAGCCTACTGTTCAGCCACAAATATAATGTGCAGTGTGCTTGCAGAAGATTAATGTGGAAATGGGATTTGAGATTTCTGACATTTTAGGTGTATATAATGTAAATATTTAACAAGCTGTTTAGCTCAGTCATGCAGTTCACCATTGCTTGAATTTAAAAGCTAAAATAAAAAAGGTTGACAGCAAGTCATGTCTAGTAATTAATTAACAAAGACTCTTTTCCTTTCCTTCTGATGGCATTTTGACTTAAGCTCTTGAAGAAAATTATCCTTCATTCACACTCACTGATCTAGGCTATTAAGGAAACAAGTATTTTGAACCTTTTTTTTATGTGAAGATTTCAAGCAGAAGGTGTCCTCAGGGTCAAAGCTGTGTTTTGTCCTCATAACTACCTGTAATTTCACCACCTTAGACACCTAAATGAACCAAGTGTTGAAGAGAATCTCAAGGAAAACTTAATACGATCAGCTTCCATAAGCTACTATCGTCAGTATAGTTGCTGCCTTTTCAAAACCAGTATGCTGGCTAACTTATCTTAAGCTGAGTCCTCACCCACATCTCATAAACCAAAGGGGGTCTTGCTCTTGGGAATTCTAAAAATGGTGCCAGTGTCTCTGAGGAAAGGAGACAGGAATGTCATGACCCCATGTGAGTGATGTCAATCAGACTTCGGATGGGAAACATTTAAAAAGATTTGTAGTTTCTTTTGAGAAAAGAGGGAACTGCGGCTCGGATGAGGTCTCTGCAAAGCATTAGTAATTGTAAATAAAATAATGTTTTAGTGTCAACAGTGATAAAATTAAACTGCATTATTTTAGCTTGGGCTCAGGACTCCACTACAAAGTGGAGACGGAGAGTTTGAAAGACATATGGGGGGCAGGGAGGGTCAACTGAAAGACACTATGGAGTTGAACCATGAGGAATTTAGGGTTTCAGAGTTTGACCCAAGAAAGTGTAAGTGATGATATTGATGCTTTTAATTTTTATTACATCTGTCTGTTGTGATTTTGTTCTACGATCGACAAATCTGATTCAGTAATTTAATCTTCAAAGTTTTACTCTGCTCATTCTTATATTTTCTTATACTAACATTCAAAGTGTAGTGTGAAAGATCAAATACATTTAATATACTATTACAAATAAACATTTACTGCAAAAAGCTCTTTAAAGAAAAGACAAGATTTCCAAAGGGGGGATTTTCTGTTTGTAATGTTGAAAGGTCATAGAGACACACTCAAGGTGGACCTAACCATTTAGAAAAGAGGAGCTTAGGGGGATCAGGCCACACTTATTGAGAGATGACTGAGAACATCTGGGATCACTCTCTCTCACACACACACACACACTTAAGAGACACACTGCTATTAAACTCATCCCTATCTGGGATCAAACACTGCAGCAGGATGCACCTCCACAAAGACTTTGGGGTGTTTGTAATCTTGAGGGAGAGCGAGAGAGACATGAGACACGAGGGGTTTCGGGTTCTCACTGCAACCAGAGCTATGTCTTGCTGCTGTGCTCTCATTCCACTATGCTGACTTGATGAACTTAACTACAACTTTGGGTGGGCTTAAAGAGGCCACACACACACAGGTCTGCACAGCTGTTCTTCCTAGGACACTGCATTAACTTCCATTCATTTGGACAGCTGAAAAAAAACATATCCCTACTATTTAATCCCTAAACCTAATGTTCTCCCAACAATTCAAATCTTCCTCTGAAATTAGGTTTTGCCTCAAAAGGACCAGGGTTAAGTCTCCATTAGGATAACTGGTCCTGACTAGGTCAGTTTTTATGCCAGGAAAAAGTTCAAAAGAGGAAATTAATACAAGTACACACACATTCATATGTCTATGCATGTTTTTTTATTTCCTCTGTCATTACCACAGCAATTTCTCTTTAGATCCTTTTATACATTTTGCTAAGGCACCGATGGGCTTGGCATATAATCATACTACTTCCTTGTGTAACTAATCCTTCTCTGCATTGTGTGTGTCATCCAGGTCCCACGACCTCCATGGAGCATGGCAGAGAACTAGAAGAGGCCTCAACAGTGAGAAAAATGGTCCAGCAAAGCCCTGTAAGGGGCGGTCAGACCCACAGACCAGCCGGGTGGAAGAGGAGACGCCCACGGCCCCGTCTTTCCCACAAGGGGCCCATGCCATTCTAGAGCAAGGTGAGTTTCAAGCAGTAAGGATTGACAAGACACTCATGTTTGTCAAAGTGCAATAAAAAATTATTAAAGCAATAAAAAAACAATCAGTGTCACACACTAAAATGTTTTCTGCCCATCTTGAAAGTATGTGCCTGTCTTTGCTGTGTTTGCCACTGGCCAAGTTTCTGTCCAACTGTCTGTCAAGTAAGAGGTACAGGGTTGTCTAGAGAATAATGAGTGAAAGCACTTCCCGATATATTAAATCATAACTGCTGACTAGTGAGGAAACACTTCCATAGAGAAATTTCTAAACGGAACAGTCCTACAATAATTTGTTGGTAAAATCAATTTGGATGTTTTTGATGACGAACAGGAAACTCAACTCTTGTAGAAACAGTGGAAAATATTTTAAGCTACACAGCCAGATTCAACTCCACCACAAGGATGTTATTGTTGGCACTGAAAAAAGCTCATGTCTTAACAGATTATTGGACTTTGGCCTACTAGCTTCCATGCCTTTGTAGTAAGACAAAAACTGTTTAACTCTACGTCATTTATTTCCTCAGATGGAAGAAACCTAGTTTTTGAGACGATGAGTACAAATCTTTTTTTAACCGACTGATTAAGTGCATTAAAACCCTTTTCCAAAGATAATACTTTGTAGAGTTGGGTTTCCTATGTTTCATGCTTTTCCTCACAGGATTGTTTAACTTTCTATTAAACAAAACAAGGTTTTGCTTGGAAACACTTTAATCCAAAATCAGAGATAATATTTTACTTATCACCCTTTCACATGATTGATTTTCTTTTCTCAACCAAAACACGTTCTCTGCATTTCAGTAAAAACAGATCAAGCCCCACTGAAAATGTGAAACATGCAACTAATTAAATATCATGATTAGATTTCACTATAACACTTCTCTGTATAATAGCTTAAGTTACTGCAACAAATAAAATTCTATCCTTGCATTAAGAAGCACAGGACCCATTTACATGTCACTCTCAGACACTGACAGAGACAGTAAAGCTTGACAAAACACAATATCACTGCAGGAGGTGCTGACAATACACAGCTGACCTGCAAAGTTCCACCATAAATGAATGCAACTGTCAGAGGAGTCTGCAGCCAGAAGGTGTCTTAGCATATTTAATCCATTTTCAAGAGATGGGATCAAAGTCATAGAGGTTTGGAAACTCTGTGCTCTAAAACAGGCAATCAATGGTGAATTATGGATCATTATTGTATTATTCTTTCTTGGACAAGGTCAGACTTCCTTTGAACTCACTCCTGCTTTCAACAAGGGACTCAAAAGTCATGCAACACGGGTAAAAACAATAAGTAAGGTCATTGTGCACTTGAAGGACAATACTGCAACTTTTATCAGCTTGCCAATAAAATGTGAGAACACTCCGAGTTTAGTGGTCAGACCTTGTGTTCATCAGTGCCAGAATGCTTGCCACACAATAGGGGGAGCTTCAGGAAGCTGTAAGCTCTGTAAAAGTGAACGGCTCATTGAGTCACAATGTCCCTGCAAGCACCACTTGAAACACAACACACAAAATATTTCCTTTTTCTTTTTCTTTTGCCATTCGGCTCCTCTTGTTGCAAGGTTTATAGGTCACCACGTTCAATGATTTCTCTGCATGCACTGCTAATTCGCTGCAACCTGACCATTAGCAACATTTTAGTGACACAGTAAAGGATCCAAGGACTCACAAAGTCTTCCTTACAGTTCAGCCCCAGCTTTTTCACTAATTGGATGCAATAAGATGACAGTGAGCCAATATCAAGCAACAATCCAACGAACAAGCCATGCCTTCCCCACACTTTTTCAAAGGCTCTGTTCATCATCATGTGTCCTTTTTTCAGTTTGAGCAGATTTGATGGGAAAAACAACTCTAGAAGCAGCTGGACATGCTTTTTGTTTGATCAAAGCTAGAG